>JAVSCE010003967.1:0-528189 GCA_032199065.1 Smutsia gigantea | reverse complement strand
AAGGAAACAGTCAAATCTGTAGACCTGGAAAAGATGGTTTTTCCCTTGTTGGGAGTGGTACTGCTGGCTCTAGTACTTGTCTTCAAGGTCAGGTTTTCAACTTTTTCAAGTGTGAAAGAATTTTTTCTTAATTCCAAAAGGTTAGACTACTCACTTCAAATCTTTGCTTTACCACTCACTAGTTGGGTGGCCCAGGGCAGGTTACTTTACCCTACCTACCTAACTCTGTGTCTCAGTTTTCTCTACTCTAAAATAGGGTCCTTAAACTACTTACCCCATAAGGAATGCTTAGCTCGTGGTACTTTTTGTTGTTATTGTTCAGGAGTTAGAAGAATCTGTCACTCAGCTGAGAAACTTGAATCTAACTACTGACTGTCAACAGCGTGTTTATTTAGTGGGGTATTTGAGATGAACCATTTTAAGATTTAAGCAACTAAATTATCCTTATTCTCTGCCACTTAAGCTCCACCAATTGATTCTGGATTAATTCTGACTTTGTTATTTGCTATACAAGTTAAGTGATCTGGGTGTTGATGTCATGTCTGATTGTAAAGCATTTTTTTAAATTTATTTTGCACATGGGATGATGTCTCCATACTTAAGAATGCATAAGCAAGTACCGCCTTGGCCCATAAACTTGGCAAAAGTATTATCTTCTATTTGTGGTTAGTGAGTAGATGGCTGCATCATAATTGGCTGCCTTCAGCCTTTCAGAAATCTATTTTGTATAATTTAATTATCAACTAAGAAGAGTATGATCAACACTGAGAAAACTGGTTTATATGTCCAAATGAACAGAAAACTTTTTTGCAAAAGAAGTGTATTGATTACATTATGCATCCCACACCTAGTGCACGAATAAGAATCAATTTCCCATTACAGCTGTTTGGTTCTCCCAAAGTTGTAGAAATGAGCATGATAGGAAAGAATTAAGTAATTCTCAGACATTGTTGTAGAACTATGTGTAATAAAGCTTCTCACCAGTATTGCCAGAGGCCTTGCTGCTCTTACATGACCTCAGATATAAATTTCATTTTTCTAGGAGGTCCTTTGATATTTCATTAGGCTTTGTTGTCTTATTTTGAGCAATATTGTATCTGTGTCCTTTGTGGCCAGGTTTTCTTCAGGAAGATTCGTTTAGGTAATAACTTTATCAAAAATTGCCTTGCTACCCCTCAGAAAAGTCAGTATACACCTTATTAGCATTTTTTGGCTCATTTCTTTTGAGCCCATAAATGACTACACATTGTTCTTCATCATATGTCCATCTTACCAGGATTCCTAGAGTCCCTATGTATTTTAGTTAATGAAGAGTATAAAATATTTGTTGGAAATTGTTTTTCAAATATGTCAGATATAAAAATATTGGACTTTGTCAAATTAAAAAGTTTTGTATATCAAAGGACACCATTAAAATGAAAGATAACGAATACAAAGGGAAAAAATACTTGCAATTATTTATCGGATAAGGTACTTATGTAAATACATAACGAAGTCTTACAACTCAATAATGAAGATACATAACCTAATTTAAAACAGGCATCTGAATAGACATTTATCCAAAGAAGATATGCATATGGCCAATAAGGACACAAACAGATGCTCAACATCATTAGCCATGAAGGAAAATGCAGATCAGAAGCCCAGGGAGATACTACCACTAGGATGATTGTACTGAAAAAGACAGATAATGTTAGTTAGCAAGGATATAGAGAATTTGGAATGCTCCTACACTGCTGGAGGGAATGTAAAATTGTACAGCCACTTGATAACATACAGAGTTGCTATTTGACCGACAGTGACTCCAGGTATATAGCCAATAGAAATGTTCATAGTAACATATTCAACCAAAAGATGGGAAATTCCCAAATGTCCATCAACTAACAAATGAAACAATTTATGTGAAATTTCCAGAATAGAGGAGTCTATAGAGACAGAAGATCAGTGATTATCTGGAGCTCAGTGTGGGCATATAAGGATTAGGGGATGGTAGTTGAAGGGTACAGGGTTTCTTTATGGGTTGATGAAAATGTTCTAAAATTGATTGTGGTGAAGGTTACACAACTCTGAAAATACTAAAAATTATTGAATTGTGCACTTTAAATAAGCAAATTATATGGGATGTGAATCGTATCTCAATAAGACTGTTTCTAAAAATAAATGTCAGGAAGGACTTTCAGCTAGTGGTAGCCATCCAGCTATTGCCTCCCAGTTTTCCCTCAAAAAAATACAGAATAATAAGAAAAAAAAATCTGAACACGTAGCAAAATTTGAGAGAATTTAAAACTTCAAAAAAACTTTAAGTAAAAAGAAAAACTTAACAAATCCATCATGTGATCTTACACTCTCATTCCACTCCTGCCTGCCACAAGACTTTGTGGCAAGCAAAGGCAAAATAAGGAGGGGGCAAAACAAAGGGGGAAGCTAAGCTTGATCTAAATAAATACTTAGCCAAAAAGACTAAGTCCACGTAGGGAGTTGTAAAAGAAGAAAAAAAGATCCAAATTGGAATAAAAACCACAGGGAAGGGACTTAAAGTTACATACAGTTTGAAGAGGCAGCCTTCAAAATGCATCATTTCTAGAGAAGACAAAAAGGCACATAAGGGAGAAACATCCTTTGGCAGTTGGGTGATGAAAGGAGACTAAAGCACAGAGAGGAAATTGAGAATCTAGCAAGACAAAACGAATCACAAAGCTCCAAGAATTATAACCAACATCTTCCCCTAGAATAAAACAAGTAGCTGAAATATCTGGACTTTGCAATATTGACAGAAGAGGGCACTGTTAAAATAGGAATGTGTAAAAAACATCCCAATAAATTAGTGTTCATATAAATTAGTGAAAGTTCATAGCAGTAAAGTCATTTTAAAGTGTGTTTACTGTAAAAATGAAAAAATCTATAAAAATGAAAGTAAATGGATTAAATTTGCAGCTCAAAACAAAATCCAGAAACCCAACAAAGTAAATCTAAAGCGAGCACAAGAAAGGGAATAATAAAGATAAAAGTAGAAATTAATGAGGTATAGAGGAGAAAAATAGGCCTAATTAACCTATATTATGAATTTTTTAAATTCTCATAATCGCTAGCTAACTTGATCATGCCAAGGAGTAAAGCACAGATATGCAAAATAAGAAAACAAGGGTGAAAATAACCATTGAAAAAATTTTTAAAAATTTTAAGAATCACAAGAGACTGTCTAGTAGACCTCACAGCAATTTATTTGAAAACCTGGGTGAATAATTTCCTAAGGAAATATAGATACCAAAATTGAGTTAGAAAACAGACCAATTTCCACAGAAGAAATAATGTTATTAAGGAAATTACCCCACTAAAAAGCATCAGCTAAAAACCAGGTGGTTTCACAGAGGAATTCTAACAAACTGTCAAAGACCAGATATCTGGTCCACTGCTCTATAAATTGTTCTAGAACATTATAAATGATAGGAAGCTTCCTAACTCCTTTTATGATGCAAATACAGTATTGATACTTAAACCTGATAAGAATACTACAAAGAAAAACTGCAAACCAATACCCCTTATGACTACCGATACAAAAATACTAAATAATGTAATTGTATTATTAAGTAATATGCTGTGACTATGTAAGATTTATCCAGGAATGCAGAGATGATTCAGTATTAGGATATTCATTATATCATATTCCCTATTAATAGATTTGGGAATAAAAATCGTTTATAAGTACTGAAAGAGCCTTCAAAAAAATTTACCGATGATAGAAATAAAAAACACATATACATACATACTCAAGAAAATAGAAATTTCAGGATACTTTTTTAAAATCTATACCTTAGTTCTAACGTCAGAAAGCTTAAATAATGGGAAACACTGGAGTTATTTCCACAATATACAGAACCAAGGTTAAATGTCCACTATCTCCACTAGTATTCAACATTGTAATAGAGTATTAATCAGTACAGTTGGATTAGAAATCAGTTAGAGGCATGAGAACGTCAAACTCTTTTTGCCGATGATATGGGAATTTAGCTAGAAGACTATAGAAGAAGATCACTGGTAAAACTTAATTCAAGTAATACAAAAGAATTGAGTAAGGTAGCAGGATACAAAATTAGAAAAACCAGTAGCCTCATACATACACACAATTACCAGTTAGCAGATATTATGGTAGTGAAAACCCGATTTACAATAGTAACACAGAAGATTAAATACTTAGGAATAAAAAGAATTGTACAAACCTATATGAGGATAATTTTTTAACACTTTTGAAAGTCAAAGGTAAATTTGAACAGGATGACTCAACATTCTAAAAGATGATGGTTCTTCTTAATTTCTAAAACTAATGTAATCCCAGTGAAAGTACCAAAAGACTTTTTTTTAAATGTACTTAGACACATTAAAACTAAATTATTTGAAAAAACAAAAATGGAAGAATAGTCACAGAGAGACTAAAAAAAAAAAAAAAACCCACACACACCAGATGCTAAAACATGTACTGTAAAACTTATACAGTCAGAAGTGTTCTACTGGGCATAAACAGGGAAGATGGCAGCGTGAGCAGGGTGGCGGAAATCTCCTCCCAAAACCATATATATTTGTGAAAATACAACAAATACAACTATTCCTGAAAGAGGGACCAGAAGATACAGTACAACAGCCAGGCTACAGCTACATCTGCAAGAACTCAGCGCCTCACGAAGCGGGTAAGATACAAAGCCGCGACCTGGCGGGACCCTAGCACTCCCCACCCCAGCTCACCGGCCCGAGGAAAAGAATCAGAGTGGGGAGGAGTGGAAGCACAGGCCCACCAAATAACCAGCCCTGGTGATCTGCACAGGAAGCACAGACAAACATCGCATGGTATATCGGAGATTAGAGAAACAGAAGCGCAGGATCTTAGAGACTGCAAGCAGGTCCCCTCAGCGGACTCCCCGGGACAAAAGAAAAGCGGGCATTTTTTTAAAAGTCTTAAAGAGACAAGGGCCGAACAGCGGAACAAAATCGTCCCAGCACACTCAGCCCAGCAGGGTGAGAGTCTTGGGGAATTTTGGACCCCCTGGCCGGCGGCTGGGTAAAGGAGCTGCGCTGAGGCTTCCCTCAGAGATCAACAGCCTGCCATTAGTTCCTCCCGGTCGGCGCCACAAAGGGTCCGGCGGAGACGCCATTGCTGCGAACAGTGGAGGAACAGCCCCACCTACAGCAACTTCACAGAATCTACTCCCGGCTGGCGCGCAGCTAAGTGGAAAGGGCTGCAGAACCCATAACAAGGGCTGGAAGGCACCAAGGGGACCAGAACGCACCCAGTGAGACTGCAAAGCCCCGCAGTGCTATAGGCTACACTGAGGTGGGCCCGCACACAGGCAGCTCAGGGAATTATCCCAGAGACGGCCTCCCAGTGTGCGGGAAACCAGCTCAGCCCCTGGAGAAGGGCAAAAAGAACAACAAGCAGGAAGACGCTTTGTTCTCGCAGCTGACACACGTGGCACCTACCAGCGACCACTTCTATTGCCATGAAAAGACAGAGGAATATGGTCCAGAGAAGGATCACACAGACAACCCCAGAGAAGGGGCCTGATGGGGTAGATTTAAACAATCTTCCTGAAAAATAATTCAAAATAAAAGTCGTAAACATGCTGATGGATCTACAGAGAAATATGCAAGAGCTAAGGGAGAAAGTGAGGAAAGACAATGCAGAAATCAGACAAGAGATCGATTGGCTTAAGAGCAGAAAGGATGAGGTGAAAGAGACTGTTCATGGAATAGAAATCAGAGGACAGGAATACAGAGAAGCTGAGGCAGAGAGAGATAAAAGGATAACTAGCAATGAAAAAATATTAAGAGAACAGTGTGACCAATCCAAACAGAACAATATTTGCATTATAAGAGTACCAGAAGAAGAAAGAGAAAAAGGGATAGAAAGTGTCTTTGAAGAAATAATTGCTAAAAACTTCCCCAAGCTGGGGAAGAAAATAGTTTCTCAGTCCATGGAAGCCCAGAGATCTCCCAACACAAGGGACCCAAGGAGGACAACACCACGACACAAAATAATTAAAATGGCAAAGATCAAAGACAAGGACAGAGTATTAAAGGCCTCAAGAGAGAGAAAAAAGATCACCTACAAAGGAAAACCCATCAGACTATCATCAGACTTCTCAACAGAAACCTTACAGGCTAGAAGAGAATGGCATGATATATTTAACATAATGAAACAGAAGGGCCTTGAACCAAGAATACGGTATCCAGCACGACTATCATTTAAATTAGAGGGAAGGAATAAATTCCCAGACAAGCGAAAGCTGAGGGAATATGGCTTCCACAAACCACCTCTACAGGATATCTTAAAGGGACTGCTCTAGATGGAAGCACTCCTAAGGCTAAAAAGATGTCACCAGAGAAAATAAAATCATAACAAAGAAAGCAGACCATCAAAATACTAACTAAAGGAAAAAAGTAAAATCAGCTATCCACAAAAACAGTCAAAGTAAACGTAAAAGAGTACAGAATAAAACACCTAGTATATAAAGAGTGGAGGAGGAAGAATAAGAAGGGAAAGAAAGAATCATCAGACTGTGTTTATAATAGCTTAACAAGAGCTTAAGTTAGACTGTTAGATAGTAAAGAAGCTACCCTTGAACCTTTGGTAACCACGAAACTAAAGCCAGCAATGGCAATAAGTACATACCTATCGAAAATGACCCTAAATGTAAATGGACTGAATGCACCAATCAAAAGACACAGAGTAATAGCATGGATAAAAAAGCAAGACCCATCTATATGCTGCTTACAAGAGGCTCACCTCAAACCTGAAGATATACACAGACTAAAGTGAAGGAATGAAAAAAGATATTCCACCCAAACAACAAAGAGAAAAAAGTAGGTGTTGCAGTACTTATCTCAGACAAAAGACTTCAAAATGAAGAAAATAGCAAGAGATAAAGAAGAACATTACATAATGATAAAGGGGTCAGTCCAACAAGAGGATATAACCATTACAAATACATATGCACCTAACACAGGAGCACCAGCATATGTGAAACAAATATTAACAGAATTAAAGGAGGAAATAGAAAGCAATGCATTCATTTTAGGAGACTTCAACACACCACTCACTCCAAAGGACAGATCAACCAAACAGAAAATAAGTAAAGACACAGAGGCACTGAACACCACACTAGAACAGATGGACCTAACAGACATCTACAGAACTCTACACCCAAAAGCAGCAGGATACACATTCTTCTCTAGTGCACATGGAACATATTCCAGAATAGAACACATACTAGGCCACAAAAAGAACCTCAGTAAATTCAAAAATATGGAAATCCTACCAACCAACTTCTCAGATCACAAAGGTATAAAACTAGAAATAAAGGGACAAAGAAAACAAAAAGGCTCACAAATACATGGAGGTTTAACAACATTCTCCTTAATAATCAATGGGTCAATGACCAAATTAAAATAGAGATCAAACAATGTAAGGAGACAAATGAGAACAACAACACAAAGGCGCAACTTCTGTGGGACGCAGCAAAGGCAGTTCTAAGAGGAAACTATATTGCAATCCAGGTCTATTTAAAGAAGGAAGAACAATCCCAAATGAATAGTCTAAAGACACAATTACTGAAATTGGAAAAAGAAGAACAAATGAGGCCCAACGTCACCAGAAGGAGGGACATAATAAAGATCAGAGAAGAAATAAATAATATTGAGAAGAATAAAACAATAGAAAAAATCAGTGAAACCAAGAGCTGGTTCTTTGAAAAAAATAAACAAAATAGGTAAACCCCTAGCCAGACTCATTAAGAGAAAGAGAGAATCTACACACAAAAACAGGATCAGAAATGAGAAAGGAAAAATCATGACGGACCCCACAGAAATACAAAGAATTATAAGAGATTATTATGAAAATCTATATGCTAACAAGCTGGAAAACCTAGAAGAAATGGACAACTACTTAGAAAAATACAACCTTCCAAGACTGACCAAGGAAGAAACAGAAAACCTAAACAGACCAGTTACCAGCAACGAAATTGAATCGCTAATCAAAAATGCAAGCCAAGAACAAAACCCCTGGGCCAGATGGATTCACCTTTGAATTTTACCAGCATATAGAGAAGAAGTAATACCCATTCTCCTTAAAGTTTTCCAAAAAACAGGAGAGGAGGGACTACTTCCAAACTCATTCTATGAAGCCAGCATCACTCTACAACCAAAACCTGGCAAGGACTTCACCAAAAAAGAAAATTACAGACCAATATCCCTGATGAACGTAGATGCAAAAATACTCCTCAAAATATTAGCAAACTGAATTCAGAAATACATCAAAAGGATCATACACCATGATCAAGTGGGATTCATCCCAGGGATACAAGGATGGTACAACAAGAACTAATATCCGAATTAAGCAACGTTGCTGGATACAAAATTAACACACATAAATCTTTTGCTTTCCTATACACTAACGATGAACTAACAGAAAGAGAAATCAGAAAAACAATTCCATTCATAATTGCATCAAAAAGAATAAAATACCTAGTAATAAATCTAATGAAGGAAGTGAAAGACCTATACCCTGAAAACTACAAGACACTCCTAAGAGAAATTAAAGAGGACACTAACAAATGGAAATTCATCCCATGCTCTTGAATAGGAAGAATAAATAATGTCAAAATGGCTATACTACCTAAAACAATCTACAGATTCAATGCAATCCCTATCAAAAGACCAAGAGCATTCTTCCATGATCTGGAACAAATAGTTCTAAAATTCATAGCGGACCACAAAAGATCCCAGATAGCCAGAGCAATCCTGAGAAGGAAGAATAAAATGGGGAGTTATGCTTCCAGACTTCAAGCTCTACTACGAAGCTACAGTAATCAAGACAATTTGGTATTGGCACAAGAACAGACCCACAGACCAGTGCAACAGAATAGAAAATCCAAACATTAACCCAAACATATACAGTCAATTAATATATGATAAAGGAGCCTTGGATATACAATGGGGAGATGACAGCCTCTTCACCAGCTGGTGTTGGAAAAACTGGACAGCTACATGTAAGAGAATGAAACTAGATACACAAAAGTAAACTCACAGTGGATCAAATACCTGAATGTAAGTCATGAAACTTTAAAACTCTTAGAAGAAAACTTAGGCAAAAATCTCTTAGACATAAACATGAGTGACTTCTTCATGAACACATCTCCCCGGGCAAGGGAAACAAAAGCAAAAATGAAGAAGTGGGACTATATCAAGCTGAAAAGCTTCTCTACAGGGAAGGGCACCATCAGTAGAAGAAAAAGACATCCTACAATATGGGAGAATATATTTATAAACAGGCACATGAAAAGATGCTCCACATTGCTAATCATCAGAGAAATGCAAATTAAAACCAAAACGAGACATCACCTCACCCCAGTAAGGATAGCCAACATCCAAAACATAAACAACAACAAATGTTGGCAAGGATGTGGAGAAAGGGGAACCCTCCGATAGTACTGGTGGGAATGCAAATTAGTTCAACCATTGTGGAAAGCAGTATGGAGGTTCCTCAGAAAGCTAAAAATAGAAATATGAAATACCATTTGGCCCAGGAATCCCACTCCTAGGAATTTACCCTAAGAATGCAGCAGCCCTGTTTGAAAAACACAGATGCTCCTCTATGTTTATTGCAGCACTATTTACAATAGCCAAGAAATGGAAGCAACCTAAGTGTCCATCAGTAGATGAATGGATAAAGAAGATGTGGTACTTTTACACAATGGAATATTATACACCATAAGAAGAAAGCAAATCCTACCATTTGCAACAACATGTATGGAACTAGAGGGTAATATGCTCACTGAAATAAGCCAAGCGGAAAAAGAGAAATATCAAATGATTTCACTCATATGTGGAGCGTAAGAGCAAAGAAAAAAACTGAAAGAACAAAACAGCAGCAGACTCACAGAACCCAAGAATGGACTAACAGTTATCAAAGGGAAAGGGACTGGGGAGGATGGGTCGGAAGTGAGGGACAAGGGGGAAAAAAGGGCATTATGATTAGCAGACATAATGTTGGGGGGGCACGGGGAGGGCTGTACAACTCAGAGAAGACAAGTAGTGATTCTGTAGCATTTCAGTATGCTGATGGACAGTGACTGTAATGGGGTAGGTCGAGGGAACCTGATGAATTGGGGAGTTTAGTAACCATAATATTGCACATGTAATTGTAGGCTAATGATACCAAAAAAAAAAAATACCGAGAAAAAGAAAAAGTGTTCTACTGACACATGAGTAAACAAGGAAAGCAGTGAAGTAGAAAGTCCAGAATCAAACCAAGGTACAAGTAGAAACAATAAATGTCACATTTCAATTCACTTTTTTGTAGGGATGAACATTTTAATAAGCAGTGCTAGGATATTTGTGTAGCCATTTTGAAAGAGATCCAATTAGATCCACATGTTTCACAAGAGTAAACTTAAAGAAAAGTGTGTACACAAATGTTCATACCATTATTCCTAGTATCCAAAAAGTGGAAATACCTCATATTACCAACTGATGAATGGATAAACAAAATGGTAAATCTATACAGTAGAATATTACATGGCAATAAAATACAGTGATGCATACCACAACATGAATGAAACTTAGAAAACATTATGCTAAGTAAAAGAAGTCACAAAAGACCACTTGTATTATTCTATTTATATGAAATGTCCATAACAGTTAAAGTACAGCAACATAAAGCATATTAGTGGTTGCAGGGTATACAGAAGTTTAGGGGAAAGAGGAGCGCCTGCTAAAAGGTACAGTTTCTCTTGGGTGATGAGGTGTTCTAAAGTTAGTTGTGATGAATGGTTGTACAACTCTGTGAACATACCCCAAACCATTGCATTAGATAGTGTAGAGGGGTGAATTGTGTCACCCTTTTTATAGGCTGCTGGTGGAAATGCCCATATTCTGGAGGGCAAACGGCAGTACCCAATAAATCTACATAAGCACTTTTGACCCAACAATCCCATTTCTAGGAATCTTCTGTAAATACACCCTTCCATATACACAAATGTATTCCTTTCAGTAGTGTTTGTAGCTACAAAATATTGGAATGCCCAGACAGGAGAATGTTGAATGAATTTTGGTACAGCCACGCAACACTGTACTATGCAGCTGTAAGAAAGAATTAGGAAGATCTCTGAGCTTCCTCATTCTTTCATAGGATCCAATTAGTGAAAAGAGTAAAGTACAGAGTATCTATATAGTATGTTTCTTTTCATGTAAGAATGGAGATGTATACATGTTTATCTCTGCCTGTTTGTGCAAAAAAAAAATACAGGTATGATAAATCAGAAACTAATGGAATTGATTTCCCCCAGGGAATGGGTGGGAATGGGGAAGAAAGTTTGAAGATAATGGAAATGAGATAATAGGGATGAGAGGCGAGCAGTACCTCACTGAGCATGCTTTTTTGTGTAACTCTGACTCTTAGAACTCTGGTAATTTTTCACATGCCTTCCAGAAATAAATACAAATCAACCTGGATGTGTGATTTTCTGGTGGGGAAAGGGGAGGATTACAAAATCAAATGCAAACACTAGCAAATGAACCTAACTATATTACAAATGAATAACCACCACACTGACTTGAGTGAGGAAGAAAGGAACAAAGTAACTTTGGAAAGCGATATTTTTTGATTATGCACTCTAATGCTAAAACGGCAAAAAAACAAATACTGTACTCTGTAGTAAATGTATTTCTCACAGAGGCATTGGGTAGAAATTCTGAAACTATCTTTTATGTATTGTGAGATTGAACAAATAAGTAAATATATTGTAGAAAATGAAGGTATGATTTCTCACTGTTGGATAAAGCAGTTAGAGATAAATAGGTGAGAATGAACCCTGTTTTCTTTACTAGAGTTGGAACTATCCATATGAACCCATGATTTTTTTAAGTTTATTTTGATAACATTAATCTACAATTAAGTGAGTAATATTATGGTGATTACACTACTCCCTTCATCAGGTCCCCCCCCCACCAACCCCATTACAGTCACTGTCCATCAGTGTAGTGAGATGCTATAGAATCACTATTTGTCTTCTCTGAGTTGTACTGCCCTCCCCGTGCCCCCCCAACATTACATCTGCTAATCATAATGCCCCCTTTTCCCCCTTATCCCTCTCTTCCCGCCCATTTTCCCCAGGCCCTTTCCCTTTGGTAACTATTAGTCCGTTCTTGGGTTCTGTGAGGCTGCTGCTGTTTTGTTCCTTCAGTATTTTTTCTTTGTTCTTATACTCCACATATGAGTGAAATCATTTGATACTTGTCTTTTTCGGCTTGGCTTATTTCACTGAGCATAATACCCTCTAGCTCCATCCATGTTGTTGCAAATGGTAGGATTTGTTTTCTTCTTATGGCTGAATAATATTCCATTGTGTATATGTACCACATCTTCTTTATCCATTCATCTACAGATGGACACTTAGGTTGCTTCCATTTCTTGGCTATTGTAAATAGTGCTGCAATAAACATAGGGGTGCATCTGTCCTTTTCAAATTGGGCTGCTGCATTCTTAGGGTAAATTCCTAGGAGTGGAATTCCTGGGTCAAATGGTATTTCTATTTTGAGTTTTTTGAGGAACCTCCATACTGCTTTCCACAATGGTTGAACTAATTTGCATTCCCACCAGCAGTGTAGGAGGGTTCCCTTTTCTCCACATCCTCACCAACATTTGTTGTTGTTTGTGTTTTGGATGTTGGCCATCCTCACTGGTGTGAGGTGATATCTCATTGTGGTTTTAATCTGCATTTCTCTGATGATTAGTGATGTGGAGCATCTTTTCATGTGCCTGTTGACCATCTGAATTTCTTCTTTGGAGAAGTGTCTATTCATGTCCTCTGCCCATTTCTTAATTGGATTATTTGCTCTTTGTTTGTTGAGGTGCGTGAGTTCTTTATATATTTTGGATGTCAACCCTTTATCTGATACGTTTTTTATGAATATATTCTCCCATACTGTAGGATGTCTTTTTGTTCTACTGATGGTGTCCTTTGCTGTACAGAGGCTTTTCAGTGTGATATAGTCCCACTTGTTCATTTTTTGCTTTTGTTCCCTTGCCTGGGGGGATATGTTCATGAAGAAGTCACTCATGTTTATGTCCAAGAGCTTTTTGCCTATTTTTTTTCTAAGAGTTTTATGGTTTCATGACTTACATTCAGGTCTTTGATCCACCTTGAGTTTACCTTTGTGTATGGGGCTAGACAGTAGTCCAGTTTCATTCTCTTACATGTAGCTGTCCAGTTTTTCCAACACCAGCTGCTGAAGAGGCCGTCATCTCCCCATTGTATATCCAAGGCTCCTTTATCAAATATTAATTGACTGTATATGTTTGGGTTAATGTTTGGATTTTCTATTCTGTTCCACTGGTCTGTGGGTCTGTTTTTGTGCCAATACCAAATTGTCTTGATTACTGTGGCTTTGTAGTAGAGCTTGAAGTCAGGGAGTGTAATTCCCCCTGTTTTATTCCTCCTTCTCAGGATTGCTTTGGCTATTCGGGGTCTTTTGTGGTTCCATATGAATTTTAGAATTATTTGTTTCAGTTCATTAAAGAAAGCTGTTGGTAGTTTGATAGGGATTGTGTTGAATCTGCATATTACTTTGGGTAATATAGCCATTTTGACAATATTTATTCTTCCTAGCCAAGAGCATGGGATGCATTTCCATTTATTAATGTCCTCTTTAATTTCTCTTAGGAAAGTCTTGTAGTTTTCAGAGTACAGGTCTTGCACTTCCTTTGTTAGGTTTATTCCTAGGTATTTTATTCTTTTGGATGCAATTGTGAATGGAATTGTTTTTCTGATTTCTCTTTCTGTTAGTTTATTGTTAGTGTATAGGAAAGCAACAGATCTCTGTGTGTTAATTTTGTATCCTGCAACTTTGCTGAATTCAGATATTAGTTCTAGTAGTTTTGGAGTGGAGTCTTTAGGGTTTTTTATGTACAATATCATGTCATCTGCAAATCGTGACAATTTGACTTCTTTACCAATCTGGATGCCTTGTATTTCTTTGTTTTGTCTGATTGCCGTGGTAGGACCTCCAATACTATGTTGAATAACAGTGGAGAGAGTGGGCATCCCTGTCTTGTTCCCGATCTTAGATGAAAAGCTTTCAACTTCTCGCCGTTCAGTATGATGTTAGCGGTGGGTTTGTTATATATGGCCTTTATGATGTTGAGGTACTTGCCTTCTATAACCATTTTGTTGAGAGCTTTAATCATGAATGGATGCTGAATTTTGTCAAATGCTTTTTCAGCATCTATGGAGATGATCATGTGGTTTTTGTTCTTCTTTTTATTGATGTGGTGGATGATGCTGATGGATTTTCGAATGTATTACCATCCTTGCATCCCTGGGATGAATCCCGCTTGATTATGGTGTATGATCCTCTTGATGTATTTTTGAATTCGGTTTGCTAATATTTTGTTGAGTATTTTTGCATCTAGGTTCATCAGGGATATTTGTCTGTAGTTTTCTTTTTTGGTGAGGTCTTTGCCTGGTTTTGGTATTAGAGTGATGCTGGCTTCATAGAATGAGTTTGGAAGTATTCCCTCCTCTTCTATTTTTTGGAAAACTTTAAGGAGAATGGGTGTTATTTCTTCTCTATATGTCTGGTAGAATTCAGAGGTGAATCCATCTGGTCCGGGGGTCTTGTTCTTGGGTAATTTTATGATTACCGCTTCAATTTCATTGCTGGTGATTGGTCTGTTTAGTTTTTCTGTTTCTTGCTTGGTCAGTTTTGAAAGGTTGTATTTTTCTAAAAAGTTGTCCTTTTCTTCTAGGTTTTCCAGCTTGCTAGCATATAGATTCTCATATTCTCTTATAATTCTTTGTGTTTCTGTGGGATCCATCATGATTTTTCCTTTCTCATTTCTGATTGTGTTTATGTGTGTAGATTCTCTTTTTCTCTTAATGAGTCTGGCTAGGGGTTTATCTATTTTGTTTATTTTTTCAAAGAACCAACTCTTAGTTTCATTTATTTTTTCTATTGTTTTTTTCTTCTCAATTTTATTTATTTCTTCTCTGATCTTTATTATGTCCCTCCTTCTGGTGACTTTGGGTCTCATTTGTTCTTCTTTTTCCAATTTCACTCATTGTGTCTTTAGACTATTCATTTGGGAATGTTCTTCTTTCTTTAGATAGGCCTGGATTGCAGTATACTTTCCTCTTAAAACTGCCTTTGCTGCGTCCCATGGAAGCTGTGGCTTTGTGTTGTGGTTCTCATTTGTCTCCATATACGCTTTGATTTCTGTTTTGATTTGGTCATTGACCCATTGATTAATTAGGAGAATGTTGTTAAGTCTCCATGTATTTATGAGCCGTTTTGTTTTCTTTCTAAAGTTTAATTCTAGTTTAATACCTTTATGATCTGAGAAGTTGGTTGGTAGAATTTCAATATTTTCGATTTTACTGAGGTTCTTTTTGTGGCCTTATATGTGGTCTATTCTGGAAAATGTTCCATGTGTACTTGAGAAGAATGTGTATCCTGTTGCTTTTGGGTGTAGAGTTCTGTAGATGTCTGTTAGGTCCATCTGTTCTAGTGTGTTGTTCAGTGCCTCTGTGTCTTTACTTATTTTCTGTCTGGTTGATCTGTCCTTTGGAGTGAGTGGTGTGTTGATATCACCTAAAATGAATGCATTGCTGTCTGTTTCCTCCTTTAATTCTGTTAGTATTTGTTTCACAAATTCCGGTGCTCCTGTGTTGGGTGAATATATATTTAAAATGGTTATATCCTCTTGTTGGACTGACCCCTTTATCATTCTGTAATGTCCTTTATCTCTTGCTACTTTCTTCGTTTTGGAGTCTATTTTGTCTGATACAAGTACTGCAACACGTGCTTTTTTTCTCTTTGTTGTTTGCATGAAATATCCTTTTCCATCCCTTCACTTTTAGTCTGTGTATATCTTTGGGTTTGAGGCGAGTCTCTTTTAAGCAGCATATAGATGGGTCTTCCTTTTTTGTCCATTCTATTACTCTGTGTCTTTTGATTGGTGCATTCAGTCCATTCGCATTTAGGGTGATTATCGAGAGATATGTACTTATTGCCATTGCTGGCTTGAGATTCGTGGTTATCAAAGTGAACCCATGATTTTTAATATATATCCAGTTGCAGAAGTACAGAAAATAAAAATGTATGGATGTGTGTGTCTTAGTTCTGTGTTGAGAGGGGCAAACTGCAGTGAGCTCCTAAATAGAGTAAGCACATGAGTTCCCAGATCTTTTCTAAATACCATTCTCCAGAAATAGGAACCATGGATCCTTGTAGAAATGGTTGAGTTTGAGGTAGGAAAAATACAAGATGAGCCTGGAATATTATTTGGTACCAGAAAGTAATTTCAAAAATGAGAATATTCGATTATAAGACACAGAATGAAATATATGTTAAGACATTCGTACATATAAATAAATGGAAAGATGGGATTGCACTCTCTTACAATGAAATTCCAATTAATATAGAAGAAATGGAGGAAATTAAAATCACCATTAAACAAACTACACTGTAATAAGTAATTGCATGCAAGAACCTTCAGTGGATGCTAAAATTAGCAAAGCTATGATGAGAAGGTATTTTCAAAGTCACAAAATACCTCCCCAGAAAACATTCATTATAAAAGGGAAAGTAGTGAGTGTATAGGAAGAACAAGGCAGTCACCACCTTAAACCAAGTAAAGTAACAATCACCAGTTGTAAGACATACCAACATCATGTATACCCTGATAGGATGCACTGAGAAGGGCACGGTTTCTCTTTTATGGACTTCTTGCCAAAACTACATAAACTGAATCTTCACGAGAAAACATGTGACAAACTTAAATTGACAGTCATTCTACAAAATAACTGACCAGTAGTCTTCAAAAGTATAAAGGTCCTGAAAGACAGTCTGAGGAGCTGTCACAGATTGAAGGAGAGTCAGCAGACATGATGACTAAATGCAGTGTGACATCCTGGTTTGAATCCTGTATCAGGGAAAATGATATTGGTGGGAGACTAGAGTTTGAATAAGGTTTGCGGATTAGTTAATACTATTCTTCTATCATATTAATTTCCTGATGTCAGTAGTTTGATTATGTAACATGTTATCATGAGGGGAATGAATGAAGTATGTAGCTCCTCTCTGCTATTTTTTTATAACTTCTCCAGCTCTAAAATTATTTCCAAATAAAAAAGTTTTTAAATACGTAAGGTCTTGAGATAGAGGTATCTCTTGCTACCTGAACTCTCGTTACCTGAACTCAGAAACCAGATGGATTTTGACAGCACAGTAACCTTTGCTATTAGAACTCTTTTAGAACCAGGCCAAATAGATTCACAAAATAAGTGTGTTTATTATAGATATTTTTGTTGCAATATTACTGAAAGTTGATCAAAATAGGAGTTATTTCAGTCCCAGGAGTCAATCTTTAATTCCTTGCTTATTCTCTCTATATACTGTCCCTTAGAGGGCTCATCCATTTATTTGGCATCAGCTGTCAGCCTTTAGTGAAAAATCTGTTCATGTCACTAGGCTGATTGTCTTCATTGTCTTACTAATTAATTTTAGGAAAAGTTCAGTTCTTCAGCTTCACTCACAAGACCTTGCCTGTTTTGCTCCTACTTATATTTTCAGCCTCATTTTTTTTAAATATAATTTATTTTATTATCATTAATCTACAATTACATGTGTAATATTACGGTTATTAAACTACCCCATCATCAGGTCCCCCCCACCAGCCCCATTACAGTCACTGTCCATCAGCGTAGTGACATGCTATAGAATCACTACTTGTCTTCTCTGAGTTGTACTGCCCTCCCCGTGCCCCCCTAACATTATATCTGCTAATCGTAATGCCCCTTTTTCCCTCTTATCTCTCCCTTCCCGCCCATTTTCCCCAGGCCCTTTCCCTTTGGTAACTATTAGTCCGTTCTTGGGTTCTGTGAGTCTGCTGCTGTCTTGTTGCTTCAGTATTTTTTCTTTGTTCTTATACTCCACATATGAGTGAAATCATTTGATACTTGTCTTTTTTGGCTTGGCTTATTTCACTGAGCATAATACCCTCTAGCTCCATCTATGTTGTTGCAGATGGTAGGATTTGTTTTCTTCTTATGGCTGAATAATATTCCATTGTGTATATGTACCACATCTTCTTTATCCATTCATCTACTGATGGACACTTAGGTTGCTTCCATTTCTTGGCTATTGTAAATAGTGCTGCAATAAACATAGGGGTGCATCTGTCTTTTTCAAATTGGGCTGCTGCATTCTTAGGGTAAATTCCTAGGAGTGGAATTCCTGGGTCAAATGGTATTTCTATTTTGAGTTTTTTGAGGAACCTCCATACTGCTTTCCACAATGGTGGAACTAATTTGCAGTCCCACCAGCAGTGTAGGAGGGTTCCCTTTTCTCCACATCCTCGCCAACATTTGTTGTTCTTTGTGTTTTGGATGTTGGCCATCCTCACTGGTGTGAGGTGATATCTCATTGTGGTTTTAATCTGCATTTCTCTGATGATTAGCGATGTGGAGCATCTTTTATGTGCCTGTTGGCCATCTGAATTTCTTCTTTGGAGAAGTGTCTATTCATGTCCTCTGCCCATTTCTTAATTGGATTATTTGCTTTCTGTTTGTTAAGGTGCATGAGTTCTTTATATATTTTGGATGTCAACCCTTTATCAGATACGTTTTTTATGAATATATTCTCCCATACTGTAGGATGTCTTTTTGTTCTACTGATGGTGTCCTTTGCTGTACAGAAGCTTTTCAGCTTGATATAGTCCCACTTGTTCATTTTTGCTTTTTTTTCCCTTGCCCTGGGAGATATGTTCATGAAGAAGTTGCTCATGTTTATATCCAAGAGATTTTTGCCTATGTGTTTTTCTAAGAGTTTTATGGTTTCATGACTTACATTCAGGTCTTTGATCCACCTTGAGTTTACCTGGGTGTATGGGGCTAGACAGTAGTCCAGTTTCATTCTCTTGCATGTAGCTGTCCAGTTTTTCCAACACCAGCTGCTGAAGAGACTGTCATCTCCCCATTGTATATCCAAGGCACTTTTATCAAATATTAATTGACTGTATATGTTTGGGTTAATGTTTGGATTTTCTATTCTGTTCCACTGGTCTGTGGGTCTGTTTTTGTGCCAATACCAAATTGTCTTGATTACTGTGGCTTTGTAGTAGAGCTTGAAGTCAGGGAGTGTAATTCCCCCTGTTTTATTCCTCCTTCTCAGGATTGCTTTGGCTATTCGGGGTCTTTTGTGGTTCCATATGAATTTTAGAATTATTTGTTCGAGTTCATTGAAGAAAGCTCTTGGTAGTTTGATAGGGATTGCATTGAATCTGTAGATTGCTTTAGGTAGTATAGCCATTTTGACAATATTTATTCTTCCTAGCCAAGAGCATGGGATGCATTTCCATTTGTTAGTGTCCTCTTTAATTTCTCTTAGGAGTGTCTTGTAGTTTTCAGAGTACAGGTCTTTCACTTCCTTCGTTAGGTTTATTCCTAGGTATTTTATTCTTTTTGATGCAATTGTGAATGGAATTGTTTTTCTGGTTTCTCTTTCTGTTAGTTCATCATTAGTGT
Organism: Smutsia gigantea; assembly: GCA_032199065.1. Lineage (NCBI taxonomy): Eukaryota > Metazoa > Chordata > Mammalia > Pholidota > Manidae > Smutsia > Smutsia gigantea. The sequence continues at coordinate 508,618 of JAVSCE010003967.1, read as the reverse complement.
ATAGGAAAGCAACAGATTTCTGTGTGTTAATTTTGTATCCTGCAACTTTGCTGAATTCAGATATTAGTTCTAGTAGTTTTGGAATGGAATCTTTAGGGTTTTTTATGTACAGTATCATGTCATTTGCAAATCGTGACAATTTGACTTCTTCTTTTCCAGTCTGGATGCCTTGTATGTCTTTGTTTTGTCTGATTGCTGTGGCCAGGACCTCCAGTACTATGTTGAATAACAGTGGAGAGAGTGGGCATCCCTGTCTTGTTCCCAATCTTAGTTGAAAAGCTTTCAGCATCTCGCCGTTAAGTATGATGTTAGCTGTGGGTTTGTCATATATAGCCTATATGATGTTGAGGTACTTGCCATCTATACCAATTTTGTTGAGAGTTTTAATCAGGAATGGATGCTGAATTTTGTCAAATGCTTTTTCAGCATCTATGGAGATGATCATGTGGTTTTTGTTCTTCTTTTTGTTGATGAGGTGGATGATGTTGATGGATTTTCGAATGTTGTACCATCCTTGCATCCCTGGGATGAATCCCACTTGATCATGGTGTACGATCCTCTTGATGTATTTTTGAATTCGGTTTGCTAATATTTTGTTCAGTATTTTTGCACCTACGTTCATCAGGGATATTGGTCTGTAATTTTCTTTTTTGGTGGGGTCTTTGCCCGGTTTTGGTATTAGAGTGATGCTGGCTTCATAGAATGCATTTGGAAGTATTCCCTCCTCTTCTATTTTTTGGAAAACTTTAAGGAGAATGGGTGTTATTTCTTCTCTATATGTCTGGTAGAATTCAGAGGTGAATCCATCAGGCCCGGGAGTTTTGTTCTTGGGTAGTTTTTTGATTACCGATTCGATTTCGTCGCTGGTGATTTGTCTGTTTAGTTTTTCTGTTTCTTGCTTGGTCAGTCTTGGAAGGTTGTATTTTTCTAAGAAGTTGTCCATTTCTTCTATGTTTTCCAGCTTGCTAGCATATAGATTATCATAATATTCTCTTATGATTCTTTGTATTTCTGTGGGGTCCATCGTGATTTCTCCTTTCTCATTTCTGATTGTGTTTATGTGTGTAGATTCTCTTTTTCTCTTAATGAGTCTGGCTAGGGGTTTATCTATTTTGTTTATTTTTTTCAAAGAACCAGCTCTTGGTTTTATTGATTTTTTCTATTGTTTTATTCTTCTCAATTTTATTTATTTCTTCTCTAATCTTTATTATGTCCCTCCTGGTGACTTTGGGCCTCATTTGTTCTTCTTTTTCCAATTTCAGTAATTGTGTCTTTAGACTATTCATTTGTGATTGTTCTTCCTTCTTTAAATAGGCCTGGATTGCAATATACTTTCCTCTCTTAGAACTGCCTTTGCTGTGTCCCACAGAAGTTGTGGCTTTGTGTTGTTGTTGTCATTAGTCTCCATATGTTCTTTGATTTCTGTTTTGATTTGGTCGTTAACCCATTGATTAATTAGGAGAGTGTTGTTAAGTCTCCATGTATTTGTGAGCCTTTTTGATTTCTTTCTAAAATTTATTTCTAGTTTCATACCTTGGTGATCTGGGAAGTTGGTTAGTAGGATTTCAATATTTTTGAAATTACTGAGGTTCTCTTTGTGGCCTAATATGTGGTCTATTCTGGAAAATGTTCCATGTGCACTTGAGAAGAATGTGTATCCTGTTGCTTTTGGGTGTATAGTTCTGTAGATGTCTGTTAGGTCCATCTGTTCTAGTGTGTTGTTCAGTGCCTCTGTGTCTTTACTTATTTTCTGTCTGGTTGATCTGTCCTCTGGAGTGAGTGGTGTTGAAGTCTCCTAAGATGAATGCATTGATTCTATTTCCCCCTTTTAATTCTGTTAGTATTTGTTTCACATATGTAGATGCTCCTGTGTAGGAGCATAGATATTTATAATGGTTATATCTCTTGTTGGATTGACTTTTATCATTATGTAATGTCCTTCTTTGTCTCTGTGACTTTCTTTGTTTTTAAGTCTATTTTGTCTGATACAAGTACTGCAACACCTTGCTTTTTCTCCCCATTAGTTGTATGAAATGTCTTTTCCATCCCTTGACTTTTATTCTATATATGTCTTTAGGTTTAAAGTGAGTGTCTTGTAGGGAGCATATAGATGGGTCTTGTTTTTTTATCCATTCAGTGACTCTATGTCTTTTGATTGATGCATTCAGACCATTTACATTTAGGGTAATTATGGATAGGTATGTACTTATTGCCATTGCAGGCTTTACATTCATGGTTATGAAAGGTTCAAGGTTAACTTCCTTACTAAGAGTCTAACTTAATTCACTTAATATGCTATTACAAACACAATATAAAGGTTCTTTTTTTTTCTCCTCTTTTTTCTTCCTCCTCCATTCTTTTTATATTAAGTATCATATTCTGTACTCTTTTTCAATCCCTTGATTGACTTTGGGGATACTTAATTTAATTTTGCATTTGATTAGTAATCAGCTGTTCTACTTTCTTTACTCTGGTTTTATTACCTCTGGTGACAGCTATTAAACTGTAGGAACACTTCCATCTATAGTAGTCCCTCCAAAATACATTGTAGAGATGGTTTGTGGGAGGTAAATTCTCTCAGCTTTTGCCTATCTAAAAATTGTTTAATCTCTCCTTCAAATTTAAATGATAATCTTGCCGGATAAAGTAATCTTGGTTCAAGGCCCTTCTGCTTCATTGCATTAAATACATCATGCCACCCCCTTCTGGCCTGTAAGGTTTCTGCTGAGAAGTCTGATGATAGCCTGATGGGCTTTCCTTTGTATGTGATCTTATTTCTCTCTCTGGCTGCTTTTAATAGTCTGTCCTTATCCTGATCTTTGCCATTTTAATTACTATATGTCTTGGTGTTGTCTTCCTTGGGTCCCTTGTGTTGGGAGATCTGTGCATCTCCATGGCCTGAGAGACTATCTCCTTCCCCAGATTGGGGATGTTTTCATCAGTTAACCTCCTCAAAGATTGTATCCTTTTTTCTCTCTCTTCTTTTTCTGGTACCCCTATAATGCGAATATTGCTCCGTTTGGATTGGTCACACAGTTCTCTCAATATTCTTTCATTCTTAGAGATCCTTTTTCTCTCTGTGCCTCAGCTTGTGTTCTTCTTCTCTAATTTCTATTTCATTTATCATCTCCTCCAACATATCTAATCTGCTTTTAATACCCTCCATTGTGCTCTTTAATGATTGGATATCCTACTGGAACTTATTCCTGAGTTCTTGATATCTTTCTGTACCTCCATGAGCATATTAATGATTTTTATTTTGAACTCCCTTTCAGGAACATTCATGAGGTCAGTGTCATTTAAATATTTCACTGGTATTGTATTCATAATTTTACTTTGAACCAGGTTCCTTTGCCATTTCATATTTGTATATGGCACCCTCTAGTGCCCAGAAGCTTTACTCCCTGAATCTGCTCAGCCCCTGAAGCAATGTTGGTGGTCACAGGGGAGTGGTATTTGTTCCTGGGGGGGAGGAAAGAGCTGTTTCCTGCCTCCTCGCTGCTATGCCTGACTCCACTGCCTGAAACTGTGGGCCAAGTACACAGGTATAAGCCTCTATGCTTTGCGTTTGTAGTTGCTGTAGACAGATCTTCCCTTTGGCTGGTCTAATGCCAGGGTAGGGTTTACCGGTTTGAGAGCCAGGCGAGGAGAAAGGCACAGTAGGCTGTGTATCACAGAGGGAGTCCTTGGAGCTGTGTAGCCATCCAGGGAGCTGGAGCCACTGAAGAACATGAAAGCACCCAACCTGCTGGGCAGAGTGCACCCAGACAAATTTTCTCATGAGCAGTAAGCTCTGTACAATCTTTTCCCCTTTAGCAGCCCTCTTGCCAAGGGCTTTCTTGTTAGGAATACTCTGATTGCCTGCCTTTCTTTCGTCCCGGAGCAGCCAGATATGGATCCCTGCTTTCCACAAGCAGCTGGAATCTCAGTCTCTCCAGGAATTCTGCCTGTCTTAGCTTTCCAATCCTCTGCTGATGAGAGTACTATGCAAGCACCATGAAATGTAGGTTTGTGCTCCCAGAGCGGATCTCTGGAGTTAGGTATTCAGCAGTTCCAGGCCTCCACGCCCTCCCTGCTCCATTTCTCTTCCTCCCACCAGGGAGCTTGGCTTGAGGAAGGGCTTGGGTCCTGCCAGGCCACAGCTTCTGTATGTTACCCTGTTCCATGAGGTCTGCCCTTTTCTCCAGGAATATGCAGTCTGGTGCAGTCTTCATTCCTGTTGCTCTTTCACGAGTAGTTGTGCTAATTATATTTTTGTATTGTATGCAGTTTTAGGGGGAAGCCTCTGTTTCACGTTCCACACCACCATCTTTAATCGCATAGTTCTGTTATTTTTTTTAAGTGTCAATTTTTTACTGAAACATAGTGCTAAAATATTATGTCGGCTTCAGATGTGAAACAGTCATTTGACAATTATTTGCATAACTAAATGCTCACCACAATATATGTAATGCCTTGGCAACATACAAAGAAATTATAATATTATTGGCTATATTCCTTATGCTATAGTTTGATCCCCATGACTAATTTATTTCATAATTTTACTTTGTATTTCTTTATCACTTTCATCTATTTCACCCAACACCCTACCACCTCCTCTATGGAAACCACCAGTCCATTCTCTGTATTTCTGAGTCAATAGCCAACTTTAGGTAAGCCAAGGAAACACAAACCTGTTCTGAGAATGAAGATCAGTTAAGGGAAAGACAGAAAGGCCTTGTCTTCTTGAAGATATTGAATGTATAGTATTCTTATCATTGTTGAACCTATAGTCTAGTAAATATTAGTCATTGCTTAAGCTACATTTAATCACATATTGTGTTGTGCTGAGACAGAAGTTTCTGAACTGACAAGAACTCTGAATGACAGCATTGGAAATTTAGGCCTAGGAGTATGGACTGACCAAAACTGGTAACACTGGTCGAAAGAGTTGTTCCGTCCTCTACACCTCCTCATCTGAGGGTGTGAAAAATTAAAGTTGGCCCAATTCCAGCACTATTTCTCTATCAGTGAAGTTTGATTATGTACAGAAGATAGTTTTTCTATGTCTCAATCACTGTGTGTTTCTCCATTATTTAAAATCATTGAGCAATGAACATACCAGGGCAGCCAAACACCTATTCTCAGCAGCAAAACTCTGGGGCAATATCAACAACAGTCAAAGAAAACAGAATTCCTTATTTATCTGAAGAGATTTTTCATTTTATCTACCTTGAAGGGATAATAATCAAGTTTGATTGTTTGAATCAAATAAGTATCCCATGGGTGTGGGAGGTAGGGCCTCATGGAGGAAGGAATATTAATTATAATTAGTTAAAAATATTTCTTGAGCAATATGTTATAAGCTTTGCACTAGGTACTATGGATATAAATGTGAGCAAGATAGGCAAATCCTATTTCTTACCTTCTTCAAACTAATATTTTATTAGAGTTAATTCAATTCATATTCTAGTAGAGTTGGTATTGTGGGTGTAGGAAGTGGGTGAGAACAACCATGGAAACAACATAATTTGTGATAATTGTAAAGAAACCAAATCAAGATGAAGGAACAGGGAGGGTTGGGTGGAGCCACTTTATTGGGATGTTTAAAGTAAGTTCCTTGAGGATGTAGTATTTAAATGAAAAAGTAAAAGAATAAATAATAAAAAGATTGGGAGGAAACAAATTCCGGGCAAGGAAAGGAATAAAAGTCAAAGCCCTATGACAAGATTTACTCCGAAAGTTAGAAGAAAAATGTAGTGGATAAAAGAAAAATCTCATAACATCAGCAAAGTAAACCTGGACCATCACATGGAGTATCTTAAAGCTAATCCATAATGAGAAATTCTATTTCTATTCTAATTGCATGGAAAATCATTGTAGAAGTTTTATTAGAAGGGAGAAATATTCTGCTTTAGGCTTTGAGAAGAGAACTCTGGCTTCTCTGTAGGAAAGAAACTCAGCAGGTAGTTTTGGAGGTGTGTGGCATGGGTGTGTAAGACTAGGAAATATTACAGTAACCCAGCTGAGAAATGATGTTGGTTTGAACTTGGGTAGTCAATAGTATAGATATTCAGAAGGTACTGGATATTTGGAATTAAAACTGAAAAAATTACTGGACACATTATTCCAAGTTTCCAAGTTGAAGCCTGAATTTTTTTCTTTTTTAATGGACAGTTAGTGGTAAATCCAAAAGTTTAGGTTTCACTTGTGGCCATGTAACAAAGTGATTAGCTTTCTTGTTACTGCTGTTGAATGTATGCATTTATATATGTTTCTGTATATATTTTTCATATGTGTATAAATATAATCTCTAACCATATTCCCTAATTATTGACTTTTATGTTGCTCTGGCTGTTAAGAAAACACATGAATAAATACAGTATAAAAATGGGCACAGGTGGGAGTGTGGGGAAGGTGGTACTGTTATTTTTCTGGGATAATCATTAAAATAAGTATTAGAAATGCCCCTGGCAACTCCTTCTGAGAGTGAATGAAAAAGCCTAGATTGTTTATTAGAGCAACGTTTGACATTATTTGACATAAGACATCAAGGGTTCTGTTTAGACACATTAAACTTTCTACACCTATCAGACATATATTAAGTGACATCAAGTTGCCAGTTTTACGTTAAAATCTGGTCTTCAAATGAAATTTTAGCATTGGAGGGTTGAAGATGCAAATTTAGAAGTTATCATCTCAAGAATACATATACTTTTGTAGAAAATATATTAAATGGAATTACATTTTTTAAATTTTTGTTCTAACCTTTTTCCAACTCTAAAATAGATTATTTGTCCTGAGACACATCCATATAAACAATACATTATTAAACTCCAAATTGAATTTTTATTTTAAAATATTTTTATCTACTATTGCACAGGATTATTACTATAAATTCTGGGACTCTAAGTGTGATTGTTGAAAAATTTCAAAGAAATAATTTTATTAGGAACATTTACTTAATTTTATTAATTTACTTAATTAATAATGGTAAGGTAAATTGCATTAGATATATAATTCTTATTTTTCAGGAGCTGTATTTTCCTTTATTTTTGTATAATTTGAAATATATTTATATATATTTTATATCAATTGAAAGTCCATATTTCTTCAATTCCATAAATGTAAGCAATATAATATTTCCCGTGTTGCTAATGGAGCTTGAAATTAGGGTAGCGGCTTCTGTATCAGAATCATGATGATGTCAGCAATTCACATGAAAAATGAAACATAACCAATACAACTTCTACAGCCACAAAAAACACTCAGTTCCGTATTTGAAACTGGCCGACCATACACAAAAATAGTTGGTGCAGGAAAACAAAACACACTCTTTTCTAGACTATACAATACCAAAAATTAGCGTTTATTGATGAAGAATCCTGTAAACTATGCATTTAGCAAAATTTTACATTTGACTCTAAGGTCCATATTGTAAAATTTAATATCTGGCCTTTATTCACTATAAGCAGCAGGATTTGGTAATTATTGGTATTTGATAAATCATACTTATCATCAGTGATTTTTTCAATTAAAATTACATTATTAATTCATAAAATTATGAATTATCCAATTGTTTCATATTTAGGTAGATAACTAATCTGGAACAAGCTCAATACTGTCAACTCAATCACAATCAAATGTATACTACAATGACCAAGCAACAAAAAAAACTGATAAAAATCATCAAAATTAAAAAAAATTAACCTATTATTCTGGCGCCAAGAAAATTTATGTTTGGCATAAATTATGTACATAAATTTATGTCAACTTTTTCCTAATTTTTAACGATAACTTCAGTGAAGATGAGAATTTTTTTTAAGGGTAGAAAAATAAATCTAACCAAAAAATAAATGAAAACCAACCAGAATCTATTAGAAGTTCCACTCTTGTGATCATTACTTGGAGGCTAATCCCTAAACTAAAAAATAGGACAAAAGTGTCTGATTATTCATTGCATTAATTGAATGAAGCACTCTGTTCCTTATGGAAAGTAAAACAATTCTTTCCACAAGTTCCCAAACTGGTTGGTCACCAGTGGAGCTTGAGTAGCTACTTATTTATCTGTTGAATGTGGGTTCAAGCTTTAGAAACTGTCAAAAAGATTAAGAGTCAGGAGGATGTATAAGGTGACAGAGCACTTCTTCATCAGATATGAAGTGTGCATTTGAGATGACTGAAATCATTGAGTTCAGGGTCTGAAGATGACTTAGGAAAGGAGGTCCCTAGGCAATTCATGTGGAACTTCCATTCTGATGCCTGTTTCAGTCCAACTACATTGAAATAATAGTTATATTAGTAAAAATTTCTCTTTCTCTCTTTGCTGTCAGATCAGCAAGGTATAACATGAGACAAAAAGATGTCAGATTACTTGGAATTTCAGAATAACAGCCCTTATTCACAGAATAATTCTGCAGTTTCCTAGATAATGTGGTGTCCGGGAAATCTATAAGAACTCTTCAAATGATATCTAAGTCTAATGAGGCCACTTGAAAATCAATTCGACAGTAAAGTCACACATAAAATTTTGATAAAATGTATATAAAAATCCATTTTCCTTAAGGTTCAAACTACAGAATATTCATTTTCAAAACTGTGACAAATTCTATATGACAAAAATGGAAAAAATGTGTAATAAATGTTCAAATAAATTTTCAATTTACCAAGCAAATGGTGAAACAAACAGAAATGATAGAGGGAAAACAGTTTAATATTGGTAAAGAGTGTGAGATTATTTTTTTAAGCCCTCTAATAAAAGGAAGAAATCTATGACTATTTCACTGAACAATAATTTGATAGGTGCCTTTTCCTTTCTTTAGGAGATCTTTACTATTCCAGGCTTCTATTGTTTTAATTAGATGGCGTTCTGTGTATTCCTTACACTTCAGACACCATGTATTTAGTCAGTGTAGTCTGTATTAGAATATAATGTTTTCATTGGTCTGGATTGGCTGCCACCAATAATGAGCAATGCTTCTATTTGCTTGATGAGAATGAGTTTCTCTTGGCTTGTCTTTTGTGGGTCTTTTATTTCCATCTTCTACTGCTTGCATATACTTTGAAGATAAAGGACAGGTCTTTTTATCCCATGTTTATTATGATATAGCTGACATATAACATTGGGTTCAGAGTGTAAAAATGATGATTTCATATATGTATATATTGCAAAATTATTATAATAAACTTAGTTAACACATCCATTACCTCAGTTACCTTGCATGTGTGTGAGTGTGTGTGTGTGTGTGTGTGTGTGTGTGTGTGTGTGGTTAGAACATGTAAAATCTACTCTCTTAGCAACATTCAAGTATATACTACAGTTTTCTTAAAACCATAGTCAACATGTTAGTAAGGGTTATGATTTCAAGTCCTGTATTTAAGTCTTTAATCAATTTTGCATAATTTTTATGAGTGGTATAAGATAGGATCCAATATCATTCGTTTGCATGTAGATTTCCATTTTTCCTAATGATATTTTTTATTGAAGAGACTATATTTTTCCTATTGAGTATTCCACAGACAACATCCTAGTATGAAGAGAAGAAGTAAAACGGTCTCTGCAGATGACATGATCTTACACAGAAAATCCTAAAGATGCCACCAAAAAAAACCCTGCTAGAACTAATAAATGAATTCAGTAGAGCTACAGAATACAAAATCAACATACCAAAATCAGTTGTATTTCTATATACTAACAATGAACTCTAAAAAAGAAGTAAAGAAAATAACCCGATTTAAAATAGCATCAAAAAGAATAAAATACTTAAGAATACATTTAACCAAGGAAGTGAAACATCTGTACACTGAAAACTATAAGACTTTGATGAAAGAAGTGGAAGACAGAAACAAAGTGGAAGATATCCCATATTCATGGATTGGAAAAATTAATATTGTTAAAATGTCCATACTACCCAAAGTCTTCAATAGATTCAAAGAAATCCTTTTCAAATTCCAATGCCATTTTTCAGAGACAGAAAAAAAAAATCCTAAAATGTGTGTAGAACCACAAAGAATCCAAATAGCTAAAGCAATCTGAGCAGGAAAAAAGCTGGAAACATATTTCCTAATTTCAATTTATATTACAAAGCTGTAGTAATCAAAACAGTATAGTACTGGCATAAAAACAAATACATAGACCAATGGAACAGAATTGAGAGCCCCAAAATAAAGCCACATATATAGTCTACGAATCAAGAATACTCAGTGGGACAAGGAGAGTCTATTAAATAAGAAGTCTTCCTTCTTTTATTTTCTTTCTTTTATTTTTCTTTCTGCTTCTCCATGGTAGCTAACTAGCAGGCACTTAACATCTTGACATAAATTGAATTAGTTGAATGTCAGAAATAAATGCATATGTTATACCGTGGATATGAGCAATTAATTCATAATGGTAAATCTTCCCAGTCTCATCAGCTGCAAGTTATTCACATTGATTGTTCATTGATTCAGGAATAATTTTATGGCAAAGTTTGACCTAAAATGATACACTGTAACTTTTTCTTTTTGTATCTATGAAGGCATGACTAAGAGTTAATTAACCTGTTCATCTTTCTCTACATTTTTCTTCATTTTTTTGTGAGTTAGGTTAAAACAATATTTCAATACACACTTTATAAAGTATTTAGAATAACAAAATTTGTGATTGAGGAAATGTTTAATTTCCTTAAATGCTGCTTTGTTCATCTATGTCCTGTGTTCTGTGCTTTTATGTATATATTTGTTATTGAATTTGCACCCTTTAATCTCAGAAGAGTCAAGCAATTACTCCTCAATTTCTTACACTATCTAAATCCTTAAAACTCGCCACCTAACCATATCTTAAAGCTCAAAACCATTATTTTCCATTCCTGGAATTATAAAATAAAAATAAAATCTAAGGGCAAGAAGAATAAAAGAAGTAGAGGTGATTATACAGGACATCTTCTAATATCCCTTAATCTAGACAAATGCTTTTTTCCACTTGCTAAGCTATGTTATAGAAATTTATCTTCAAGCTGTTCAATATCCTGTTCTTTCATATTAGTAAATAGATTTCTAGCACTCTATTCTAATACAGATGAATTATAGTTAAATTTTTTTATTTGCTGTGTAATTTAAAAATATATTTCATTTATTTTTGTCTTCCTCATTCATTTTCAACTCAGCTCTTTTCTCTGTGATAATCATGTAATTTTAGTATTTTGACTTTTCTCTCAACTAATCTTAATTTATTATCCATTTTACTTTATATGTATTTTCCCACAATAGTCCCTCCAAATTCATATTTATTGCATTTTGTATCCCTGCCTTATTTTATCCAGGTTATCTTCTTAGAGCTTTTGTCTTCTAAAAGGGACACCTAGATTTCCTCCCCCCATTAAAAAAAAATTCTTTTGCCAACCACTGTAATTATATCTTCTTGCAGATATGTGATTTTGAATATAATGTGGGATGGAGAGCTAAAGTTCCCCCCAAAAGCTTAGATTACTGTACTGATTAATAGGGATTCACTCCTTGTGCAGATACCTTACCCAGACAGACTCTTTTAAAAGACAGAAGGGAGTTTGCTCAAGTGGAGGCCTTAGCATCAAGTAGGGTGTTGGGAATATTAAAAATGCAGAGTGAGCATGTTATGCAGAAAATGGACATACTTAACTTAATTTGAATTATCCATTTACTTATGTTTTCTTAAGTGTCCTATTAACTAATAGCAGGTTTTGATATACTGTATATGAGCGAGTCCCATCACTCACTTCAACAATAAATCTATCATGCAGCCTTATAGATTTATATTGTCTAAATCTTAAGGCAGACATTTGGTTATTCAGAATTTTGTACAGAGTTTTATCAAAATAAACCACATCCAAGGTCACTTATTATTAATAGCATAATAACAAGCAGGATTTGAATGTTCCAAATCTTCTACCAACTAACCTTTTTTTGTTTTTTTATAGTACATATTACATATCACTGTTCTCCTTTCACTTTCTGCCTGTCCCTGATACTTTATTCCACCAAACCTTAAAGATCTAAGTGAAGATAAGATGATGACTCTCCTTTACCTTTACCACATTAATGCTCAATACCTCTCTTTTTCAAGAAAAACTGCCACAAGAAAGCTACTGGTTTCTTATGTCAGAAGTCATTGATTGTTTTTTATGTACTACATTGTCTTTCTCTATGCTGTAGTTATACATCTACACAACATACATGATATTTTTCATTTCATTTAAAACCCCAGGAAGAGAAAGAGAGGAGTCAATGGCACAGTATCAGTGCTGCGCAAAAAAAAGTTCATATAATCAATAGACAGCTAAGCTTTGAGAATAACCTGTAAAATTTGATAGATAAAGATCAGGAAAAGGACAACCAGGTTAGAGAAGGGCCAGCTTCTTTAATTGAAACTAACAGCTCATTACTGATATGATTAAGGTGCCTCCCAGAAGTCATTAATAAATGTAAATGAAGATGGAAATTTAAAAATTTTAATATGAAAAGGGAGTACGTTAAAATGAGAAAGAATGATATAATAACAGGTGCAAACTCAATGATGATCGTCATCAAAGAGTCTGGGGGAGGGAAACAGAAGTTGAGGAAGGACATATTAGTATTTCTCTAGCACAGTCCCTGGGAGGAGTGTGCCCCACTTCTAAATAATCAGAAGTTTGCCAGAATTTGTAGTATATAATTCATTAAACTGCCATGTTTGATGGAATCATTCACACGAAACTTTCCAATTCTTATGCACTGATTCTGTATTTACCAAGCAGCTCTCTATGTTGGCAGCCAAAAAACTTGAAATAGCCTATCTAATAAGTAGTGCACATGACCAATATTGATGTTTCCTTTAAGTATATTTAGTGTGGTCATTTAATCATTGATTTTCGGATTTATTCAGGAGATAGATATGCTTGCTTACAGTGAATTTATTCATCTGGACCTAACCAAAGAGGCTACCTGAGTAGCAAGTAAAGAGATTGAGTACGGAAATTCAAATTTATGTCTCTGCTGTGTCAACATTAACTCCATAGTTAGGAGCATTAACCTCCCTAATGCCTCAATTATTTTACATTTTTATGTTTAGTAAGTATTTCTTCATCTCAAATGATACTATGAATAATAGTATGAGGGATAACACAATATTTTTAAATATATGAAAAGCTATATAATGCAAAGAATTATGGTTGTTCATATATTTAACTTTGGGAAATATAATAAAATCTCTAATTCTGCAGGTGTGCACAATGACATAGAATCTAAATATACAACCTTTTCAATCTACCTTGGAATAGCACCCCACCCCCACCCGGAGCTTTGGAATCCTGGTAAGATTTCATGCCATGAATGAAAAGAAAGACCAGCCCTGATTCTTGTATAAGAAAAAAAAAAAGAGGAATCAGCTAGGAAAATTTGGATACTTACTAACACAAATTTTCACTACAGGTTACACCTTTCCTTTGCTTACTGTGCTCTTTGCATTCATTAAGCTCCATGCCTTTTGAGTTCATATTTTTCTAACAGATTTTAGGGACCATCTAAAATGTATGATCTATTAAAACAAGTTATTTTACTCATTGCTTTATTTGCAGAACCTATTAAAAAAAAGGTAGCACTTAATAGTTTTGAGCAAAGGCTTTATTAAATTTAGTCATGGTGCTGAAGCCAGTGTCTGCCATTCTAACCTTGGCAGCCACTCCTGGACATCAAAAGAAATATGCAGACATGGGTTTGCACAGCAGTTGAGAAAGATCATGTTAGTATTTCAGCAAATAAACGGTCATTGTTTTCCTTTTGTAATCTGTTTTCTGTCCTTTTAATCCTCTGTAGTTGCTGCAAAACAGGTAAAATAAACTAGGTTTTTCAGATAATGCCAATACAGATTTACCTTTAATAGTGCACTTCACATTTGAAGTAAATAGATAGGAATAAAATTGTGGAATAGACTAACGTAACTCAAATGAAACTACTTCTTTTGAAAGAAAAGGGAGGTAACAATATGTCTATGCAATTTAATACATATCCCTTTTCTAAAGTTTTGTGACATTGAGCATGTTATTTAGTTTCTATACTGCCAAAGTTTCATTATCTATAAAATCAGGATACTAATATTATCTATTTCCCATTATGGGAAAGTTTATTGAATGAGATAAAACTCAGTGCACATAAACCACATTACACAAGGATGGTATAGATGGCACAGCTTAATAAATATTACCTAGTCTAGAATTATTCATTATTTCATAGTATACAATCAGGTGGATGATAGGATTACTAGCATCTTCTCTGTACTTTTATGAGCTATTCTGTATTGTCTAATTCACATGGATTATTTTATAATCAGAAATAAAGCTATTTTAATTTTGAGAAGAATATTATTTTGGAAGGCATGCTTCTGAATTTCACATAATTCTACTATTTCACCTGAATAGAGGCATTTTTTTCTTCAACCTTCAGTGCTACTCTAAACATTTAAGCATTCTTTCTGTAAAATTAGTTTATCCCAGTCTCCTTTGCTTCGTCAGAGTTACCACTTAAATTTTTTTTCAAAACCTCTAAATTAAATTTATCAAATTTCTACTGAAGACCTTTTCAGTAAAAATGCAGATTCTATGGAATCACTCTTCTCACTTATCCTTTATTATTACTAAGCATAATCATTATAAAATTCATACCTGATACAAGGGCCCTCATTTATAGTATTATCAAATATTATAGGAGAAATGGACCTAATTACTAAGTTATTTCGAATTCTTGAAGTTACATAGTAAAAATGATTGCAGGCCTTTTGGGGCCAGGTCTGTTCTTTATTCATTTTTATATTCCCAGCCTCTAGCATAGTGCATGATAAATTAAGTATTTAAATAGAATTTTCCAAGAAAGTTCTCATTTCTGTGGTTCCTTACAGTAAAATAAGACTTGATGTGTCAAAGAAAATGTCAAATGTGTAGCAATTCATTCATTCCATTTCTCACATATTCTCATTGTGCCAAAAATCAAAGGTAGTGTTAAGAAAATAAGTAAAATCCAAAATTCTATGTGCCTCAGCTTCAGACTTACCATTGAAAATTCTACAGCACTAACTAATACACTGTTTTTCCTAAAGTGTTTAAAAATATTTCCTTTATGATAGGTGTTGCCATGTCTCTGAAAAAAAAAAAAGAGTTAACACAATTGCAGGTGAATCCAGAAACTGATGGAGCAGCTGCGTGATTTGCACAAAACCCTGTGATCTTTTTTTTCTGTGTGGCTATTTTATCAGGATGGGCCTTATAAGTTACTTGGAATTCACAACATAGTTTTAAGGGCTTAAACATCTGGGGAATAAACAGAAGGGAAAAAAAGAAACCTTGTCTCTAGGATGAGTACTACCGTCTGCCAACAGGAGCAAAAACATGGCATTCGCCAACTCATAAATGCTGCGAAAGCTCTCTAACTAGCAGTATTGTTTCTTCATGATAAATCCATTCTATCTTTCCTACATGAGCTTGGAAACATTACCAAACTCAAAAGGAGCATGGGTGGAAGGCTCACTCCTGAGAGCTTTCACCTATTTCCTGTTGCTAAGGAAACCTCTTCCTTTGTACATGTTCAGAATAGCAGGTTCCTTTGAATCCTGCTTTCAAGCTCTATTTTTTAAAGCAAACATACAGATACATCACCCATTTTTTGAAATGTACAGCAATTTATTATTTGTTTCTACTATCTGGTGAAAAAGTTTCATCCAATTAAAGGTAATATATACTTGCAGATAAAATCATTGTAGATAGGCAACTTTTTTTTTGTTTTCTATTTTGTAAAATCTACAGTGCCTTCCAATCCACAAGAGAGACAGTAAATCTGAGATATCCCTATGATCTGTAAATATGTATTTCTCAGCATTGACTGAAATGATTTACAACTTTAGGTATTTGCTAGAACTGAGAACAATCATGTTTAATTACTCTGTAGTGAGTGAGCTATTAGACATTAACTTAGTTGCTTGGAGCTCCTTTGTTAAGAATATAGGTGTCGTTGTCTTCTTTTTCTTTCATTTAAAAATATTGTGAAAAATGCCTCAAGTTTGTTTGTTCAAACATTGTGTGGAAGTATTAGCTCAAATGCTAGACTTCAATGAGTTGAATTTCAAAGATAAAAGATGAGAATTGGAGTTCTATTATACCGCACTGATTGCTGTGTATATTCACCAGCCATTAACAACAGCATGTGTGGACATTGACCATAAATACTAGCTGATTTCATAACTTGGATTGTAAATGCTATAATTATACGTTATAACTCACATTATACAACCGAAAATCACAGCCAGTCCACAGCTTTATTACAACATTCTCATTAATGTCTTGTTTGAGACCTTTCAAAAATTCCTTTGAGCACCCATCATGATATTTTTAATTACACTTTTTATATCTCTTGAAAATGTTTTGGACCTGTCTTACATGCTTTGATGTGCATGCTGCCCTTAAACCACAGACTACAATTCCAAATTACATCACCACAATGTTAAAATGGTTTTGATTATTCTATCTGTAATTCCTTTCACTTGTTTATGTCTATTCAGTGATTATAGCTTCTGCTGAAAAAAAATTTGTTTTCAATTTCAGTTCAAGAGAAAAGTATACTCCTAAGCATTAAATTGACTTACTTAATTGACTTCTACAATTACGCAGTATTATGCTTACTTACTTGGCTTGCCTATTGCTTCAATCTAAAACGACTGATAGAATGGCACCTTTCTTGAAGATGGTGTTTTATGCACAAAGAAAAAAGTTAAAGCATAAACATGTTTTAATTTCAAGAAGAATATTTCACCAAGAAGAAGAATAAAGCATGGTAATTTGATTTAAGTCACTGCTTTTCTTACATTAGATGTTCAATAACGATATTTGTTCAGTAATGTTCAGCATTAGCTTTAATTCACTAAAACTGTATATTTGTATTTCCATACTCCAATTCGGGGGCATATTCAGGGCTTCATATTCCACTTTTTATCAGCTAAAGAACTGACTTAAAATTTCAATATTTGATACTATGTCATTCCTTAGAGACCCATATTCATCCTTATTTCACCAGTCAGTAGTGTATTGGCATTTTGATTTTAAAAACAAAACAATGGCTTTGGTTCATCAGTTTTCTATTTTGCTTCTGGTCGTATAATGTTCGATGGCTCTTGTTGGCTTATTGCACTTTAATTAGCATGATGCTGTGCGCCTTCGGTAGCGTGCTGCTATGCTACCCTTAATTGAAATCTTTCTCTTGTGTCTGTGATCGTTATATCACCTTGATGCCTGGAACTGCTGCTCTTATGGAGTATGTGGTAACGTTGTATCAGCCTTTGAAGCTGGGGAGTTTGATTGGCAGGATCAAACGAGCAGCTAGCGGGTGTCTGACTCTTAGCTCTATCTAGTACCTTCAAATGCATTTTACAAATTATCTACTTACATTAATACTATAAATATGAAGATACTAACACACCACTTACTACATAGAGTGAAATTTTACAGTGGAAAATTATTTCCTTGCATACACTTTGATTTAAAGGTCACAGCTTCAAAATGTTTGATAAAGATATTAATTTCCATTTTAAATCCAATGGAAAATAATTTTAAACACACGGAAAGGCATATGACATCATCTGTCCTTTTTAGCTCCCTTTCCTCTGACTCTGGAATACTGATATGACACATTCTATTTTCTTCCTTTGTGGATTTTCTCCCCCTTCTCTAATACATAGTACACATTATTCTAAGAGTTCTCAGAATGCTTCCATAGGATGATCGAGTTATGTATTTCTTGCAATTATATCAAAAGGAAAATATTCAGAGGTGTAGAATAAACATTTTAAAGAACATGCAGGATTCCTTTATCAAAGTAAGACTTTTACAAAAAAAAAGGATTAGTATTGTGAAAAGGGAAAAAAAACGACAACCATTACATACCTTAATGATGGTATGCACACAAGTTATCATGATGAGAAAAGTTGAGAGTTTAACCACAGCTGGCTACCATAGGGACTGGAGTATTATGGAACATGAATAGTTTGTAGATTGATAGAAAAGGATTTTCAAAAAATATAGGGTCCAGAAATCACTGCTTCTCCTAAATTATTATTTTTTACAATGGATAGAAAAACATGCAGCAGGGAGGAACACAACATTGCTGAAAATTAAATTGTCCACTTTTCTTCAGTGAAGCTTAAAGTGAAGAATCTAAGTTGGTCAGAAAATAGCTGGGCCTTCATGTGACTTGTAGGAAGGCCAGTAAGTCCAAAGGCCTGGCTGTGAAGTTCTCTGAATGGTGCCTGGGGTTGGAACTCAAAATCATGAGTGGCAGAAGGAAATCCTGCAGTAAAAACGCTAGAAATAAGAAGACTTAAAATTAACCGTGTTCTTTGATGGCATGATCGTAAGCAACTTTCACACATATTATAGTTATATTTTTAAGTTATTTGAGAAGTCACTCAAAGAAAAGAGTGGCCTCTAGAAGGAGCAGCCCCTATTTTTTCACTGATCAAGTCTTTGTAAGGAGGATTTGTATGCTTAAAAAAACAGCTAGCAGAACCAGCTAATTATTAATTAAAAATTGCATAAATGTGAAATTAGTTACAATATGTGTGACTTAAATTAAAATCTTGTTTCAATTGACTGTTTTATAAGTATGTAATGTGGAAAGTACATTCCCTGATTTAACATGTGACCCATCATATATACTAATGCAGTGAACTGTTCCTGAGAACTTTAACACTTTGTGGTTCAACCTTTGTAGAAATGAACAGAAAGAAAGATATTAATAAATAAAGTTGCAGATAAATCTTGGCCATCTTATCTGGGTGAATTTACACTAAATTTTAAAAATTGCATACATTTATCCACTACATTTATAAAATTATAGAATAAAATCATATATATTTTAACTTGTGTACTATATATATATATATATGCACATATACTATACATACACATATAATAACATATATATATACATACACATATACTCTTTGAAAATAAATATTTTGTTATGACAATTAATAGCAAAAAGGCACATAGTAGGTTGAACCATATGAAGCTGTTGTCTTTTAGGTCAAAAGCAGTTGCTTACCAGTCTTCTGTACATGTAGTAGGCTTGCTATTTAAAAATAAACTGGTTTCTTCATTTACAAAAGAAAGCATATTGTGATATGTTTCTTAGTTTGATAAATGCATATTATAATATATCAAAAATTAACTTTTAAAAGTTTATAGGATAGATCTAATAATATACTGAAAATTGTTTTTGTAAGTGAATGTTCTGATGAATTTTAAAACTAAATCAAAATGCAGATTAGAAAGACTCAGAAAATTGTTAGAAGAAGATAAATTATTAGTGTTCCTCTGAGTGGAACATTTCCAAATAAGAAAAAAAGAATGGTTTATTTTTTTCCCATTTGGGTAAACTAATTCTCACTTAATATTTTTTAAGTTGCTCTTTTGGATCACAGAAAATCTTAAAATTTACTTCATGAATGAGTCACAATTTGCTAACCTAATTGATGGGAATGGTAAGAAGTGCTTCTGAGTAGAAATAAGAGGCAGGAATCCCAACTGTATAGGAAAAAAGAGAATTCAGTCTTCTGAGGTGAATATTAGTTGAACTGTGCCCAAATGCCAAGTGTTTATGTTTATATGCCAAAAAATAATTAATATAGGCAATTTCATATTTTTCAATCTAACATTTCAGATGTTTAAAATAGTATAACACCCTCTCTTATTACAAATTTGGCATTTTCAAATTGGAAGATTCATGACTCATGTCAAACCTACTACATATAATACTATATTTAATGAGTTGTTTCAATATATACTGCCAGCCCTTTGTAAATTCAAGTTTCCCATTTTGAGTTCTTAATCTTCATTTATACCTTTTAGTGGCAGTATATACTGAAAACAACTAGTTGAATACAAGGAAATTTAAAAAAATATTTTTAATGGCATTATAAACTGAATGTTAAAGGGGTGATTTATTAGGTAAAAGGGTTTAGAGAAAGAAAAGAGAGACAGATTTGAGGAATCAATACCCACAGATTCAATTCACAAATATTAGGCAAGGGAGGAGTTAAACAATGAACTAATTTCTTCATTTTCTACAAGGGATTTTAAAATGACTATGTCATTCTTTACTAAATGTTAGAAAAACATCAATTTAGAGAATATTAATTACTTCATCCTGAATACATAAATGCATGCTTACGACAGGACAGTTTTAAATGGAGAAAATATAAGAAAAAAACAAAAAACAACCAAGATCTCATATCAGGGAAGAAGAAAATGTATATGAGGGTAGGGAAATGATACAGCATACCAGTGTGAGTCTTCTTTTCATTTCTATCCAACTCAAGCACACTTCCACCCTCACTTATGAGAATTCACCATATTGTATGTGATAATATTGTTTTGCGACCTGCTTTCTTCTGTTATTATAAGCCCTAATCCTAGCATAATTGTTATTTATCGTTACACTTTCCTATTGATCCTAAACCTAATAGGGTTATTACTCATCTTTAAGCAAACATTTGAAATCTAAATCATTTTAAATATTAAAGGAACTCATTTATTACTTTTTAAAAATAAGCATTTATTTAATATAGATGAATTCACATAGTTAAAAAATAAAAATAAGATTTAAAATGTATGTATTAACCATATTAAAAGGTCTCATTTAAATCTTGTCCTAATCTTATCCACACCTGAACACACACATATTATTAGCCTTTCAATATACACTAAAAAATATGAATAGTTTCTGAATATATCAACCTGAACTTTCACAAATGATACGAATATAATGTGCATCATTCTGTCCCTTTTTACACTTAAAATTGTGTCTTTCAGATTTTATTGTATCCATAGAAAGCATCCTCACTATGTTTTATGCATGGATTTCATTGTGTGGGCATGCTGTAATTTATCTAATCAGTTCCCTATTGGTAGACATTGAGTTGTTTTTTATATTTGCTATTATAAAATGAGGCAATTAATACCTTGTAGGTGCACGATTTTACCTGTGTGCAAGGTATATACCTAGAAATAGATTTGTCATGTCAGAAATTATATAAACTTATAATTTGGTAGACTGAGAAACTGTCTTCCATAAGTATTACATCAGATAATACTCTAATTAGCAATGTTTTGAATATGCCTAATTCTCCAACACAGCGTCAGTACTATCAAACATTTGTCTTTTTTGCCAGTCTGGTGAAAACTGCTTACTCATTATAATTATAATTTATATTTGATCCTATTTCATAGGTTTAAAGGCTGTGTATTTCCTTCTTTGCAAATTCTTTGTTGATATCTTTCATTTCTTTTCCTTTTTTCTCTTTAGTAACAGAAAAAATGTAGTTTGTCTTTTTCATACGTATTTCCAGTAGCCCCTTTTATATTAAGGAGATTTATTTGTAATGTGAACTATGATTTTTTCGTTCAGTTTTTCAAACTGCCCTTTGACTTTGCTTATGTGGTTTTAATTATTTTTTTGTCATGTGCAAGATTTCTAACTTTGTGTAATCATGTGTAATATCAGGATTTTGTTAATTGTTTTAAATGGTGATAATAGTAGACATTTTTGTACTTGGGATGCCTTTAGTATAACTGCACTTAATTTGATGTTGAGTTTGGGATGGATACAACTATATTTTTTTATCATATTAAGGAACTATTTATCTATTATTGTTTTTATAAGTTTTTTCTTTCATGGATAGTTGATTTTTGTTAACTTGTTTAACTTATAAAGGGATGGTCATGCAAAATTCATATCTCATTCTCTTTGTGAGGTTTTGTAAATATATCACTTCATAGAAAGAACTGGAAAGTCTCCATACATTTGGGCTCTGAAATTATTTTAGTAGCATTATGATTATTTTTTATTTAAGGGCTAAGTAGCAAGTCTTTGGAAATATGTCATCTTGATCTTTTCAGGTAAAATTGCTGCATAGTAACTTTATATTTTATTTTAAAAATTCAGAGTTCACAATTTTATAAATGATATTTCCCTGAGAAATTATCCATGTCATTCAGATTTTAAAATGTAGTTTGAAAGAGATGAACAAAACATTTCTTATAATTTTTTATCACTCTTCCAGCAATTAAAATTATTGCATTTGCTCTTTTTCTATTTTTTATAATTTATTTTTCAGAGAATTAACTTTAAAACAAAACAAAAATATTCAAAAATTTTGTTCTCTTCTCTTATCCTAATCATTACATTTATTTTTCTCCTTTCCTTTCTTTTTTCTTACACCGTTCCATCCCTTCTTTTCTTCCTTCCTTGCTCTATCTTCTTTGTTTCTTTTATTTTATTTCTCTTTTTGCACTGTTAAATCTGTACAACTCTCAGGGCTAATATTTTGTTACTAATTTATTAATCTGTGCCCTCATTAATGGTCAAAATGTATTCTGTAATAGTTTTTTCAAGAAGGGCTGATGGAAATTTCTTGCATTCTTTTATATTAAAAGCTTATTTTAACCTGTAAGCTTGAGGGACAATTTTGCTGAAAATTCCTTGGATGACTCATTTAATGTTTAAGACTCTTATAGATGATCCTCTGTTTTCTTCTAACACTGAAATTTTCTGTGGAGAAATCAGCTAATTCAGATATTTTTTCCCAAGGAAAAACGATCTGATCATTTTATCAGGCTGTATAAGGAATTCTGTTTTTACCTTCAAACTATAAGAACTTCATTAGGATATAATGTGGTATGAAGTGCCCTGAGTGAATTTGGCCTGACATATTATGTCTACTGGTAAATATATATTCAAATCTCTTTTAAAAAATGATATAATTGTATTTTAAAATATTTATTCTCTTGCTTTATTTAGATTTTTACTTTTTCTAAGAGAGTGAGACTATGGGACATGAATGTTGGATCTTCTTTGTTATATTCATTTTTCTCTTTTTATTTTACTTTTATAGTTTTCATCATTTTGTATGCCTTTTGCCTTTCTATCTGCTAGATTCCTTCACCTCGCTTTCCACAGTATTTTCCCATGGGTCTGTTCTCTTTCTCTTTTATCATTCCATCTGTAAAAGTCTCCCAACTCCCCCACATTTCTATATCCGAAGCTTGGCAGCTCATGTCTCATCTCTTATCCCCTTATAGACTTTACTCATAGAATGATTACTGTATTAAGATTTTTAAAAATGTATTCCAAATATTTGATCATAATTTTCATCTGCTGCAGGATAAGAACTTTTTCTGTTAAGTAATTAATTTTTGTATTTCACTTCTTTTTAACTTTTTATTTTTGTATCTTTGTGTAAATGGTGTGGAAGATGGAAGTCTAAAAGGTCCCCAGTGACCCACCTCTTGTAAAATCTCTCCTCCTGAGTGCAGGTGGAAGAACAGTCATATGTCTATCCAATCATATATGGCAATGATAAAAGCATTTTACAGACACAACTAACATCTCTATTCAATTTACATTAACTAATTAATAGGGAGACTAACCTGAGCTAATCTGACCTAATCAAGAAAGTCTTTAACAGGTAGACTGGGCTCTTTTTGGAGAGAGATTCTCCTGCTGGCTGTGAAGAAGCCCACGGTGATGTGGGAAAGTCACAAGTGTAGGAGCTGAGTCCAGCTTCCAGAGGCTGAAAATACCTCCCTGCCTACAGCTTTCAAAATAACTCGGAATGGAGGCCTACAGCTGGAAGGGAATGAATTCTACAAAACCTGAATGGCCTCGGGTAAGGGCCCCAAGCCTCAAATGAGATTGCATCCCCTGCTGACACCAGATTTCAGAGTGATGTGATGATCTACCTAACACACATCCAAACTCCTGACCAACTGGAACCATGAGCTAAGAAGTGTTTCAAGCTGCTAAATTTGTGGGCATTGTTATGCAGCCAAAGCAAACTAAAATGAATGGTATGCTTGTTCCATATTTGTTACTCATTATTTCATATGCTTTATTTCACTGTACTGCATTTCTAAGCTCTTCCTGAAGATTTTCGTTTTGTGATGACTTACAAACTTTCTGCTCTCCACAAATGTGGCTATTTTCGTCATCCCTTATATGGTCCTGAATCTTCTGCTCTTGTGAGCAAAACTGGCTTCAGAAACCTACTACCAGCTGACATTTTCACTTCACGGGGTGTACCTGTTATCAATCAGCATACATAACTTCTGCACTTCAAGGAGCCTTTTTTCTTAGGAAGTACAATATTGTTGCCATGTTGTTAGAGCTACCACTGTTGAACCATATTGCATTCTCCACCTTCCTTTCTTTACTTATTTGTGCAGCTGTTTTCTCATCTCTATTAATTTAGACTAACTCAGAGTGTTCTTAGAGAATATATCTTTATCTAAATCAATGCAAATTGGGGTTATCAGAGAGTTCCCCCCATTATTCTTTTTGCTTTCTGGATGGTGTCCAGAAGAAGAAAAAGAGGCTGACTTGTGCTGCTTATACTGACAACCAGTGATGATTATGTTTGTTACTCAGCAGGGATAAATAAGTTTGACAATGATTTTAAGTGAGAGCAAAACTCTAATATTTTGAAGGTATACATTTTCACATAAAGCCCATTTAGTGTCCCAGTCCTAGAGCAGTGGTATGTTTAAATAAACATAATTTCAACAACAACCAGCTTATTGAAAGATGTTTAAATAGATTCTGATGTCTCTCAGTTGACAAATACATAGCAAGTTCCCCATTTCATTCCCTTTCCCTGCCTACCCAGTAACTACCCATGCAAATCTCTCTTCTTCCACTCCTCATCTTAGCCCACAATACTGTCATTTTCTCAGATTTATCTCTTCTTCCTAATAGTAATAACTCTAGACTTCTTTGTATCTCATGCTCTTCCTCACAGATCATTCCCTTGATTCTTCACAAGAAAGGCCAGCAAAGAAAACAACCTGATAGAATTACCCATGACGGTGAGGTGTGAAAGAAGAGGCCTGAGAATCTCTGTTAATATTTTTACCCATCAAGCATCTACTGAGTTTTTATACATGTTGTATTAGGTTTGTGATTTTTCTATGTATATGACAATGACTTTCTTTTCTGAATGGCACCTTCTGGATGTATATTTCGATCTATACTGCCTTTATTTTTTGCTACGGCTCCAGGTATTTTCTTTTCCTCTTTTCTCTACACTCCCTTTGTCTCCAACTTTTGCCCTCATTTCCAGTTTCATAAGGAATTCCTCACACGTCTTTTGGTTTCTCACCCTTTCACCTCATAGTGCAAAATTACTCTTACTCCCCTCCCAGAAAATTACTTTCTCTTTCATCTTGTACCTTTGGCATTCATTTCCTGTGGGGTTTCATCACAAACAGCAGCAGGTGATGTTAACTGTTTAAAAACCAGGGAGAAACAAAGAAAACATATCATAGGCATCTTTTGCCAGAGCTGAAATACACACATCCACTGTAGGTGCAGTGACTTGTCACAAACACATTTACGTGAGTTTTCTTACTTGGTTATCTGTATTATCCAATATTAGCATATTCAGAAGAGGACATAACCTAACATGCAGTAATAATTTTCCTTGGTAGGATTCTCAGCTATACTAGCAAGAAACAGAGTAGCCACGGTGTAACTCTGAAACAGATAAAAGTTTGTATCAAGCAATAAATGTTCTAAATACAATTTAAAATTTCCATTTGACATGGAAGTCCCTTTCTAAAAACTCTCTCAGTCTCCAGAATCCTTTTGACTGCTAAAGCAATGTCCTAACACTGCTGGTTTGAGTTTTTTATGGGCCATTAAGTTGAGTGCAAAAGTCATAAATTATCTGTAAAAGCTACCCAAATTATAGCTATCTGTGGCTTTTCTATAAAGGCCAAGAATGTGTTTTAAAAAACACACCCCATTGCATGGAAAATGGCCAACCATGGAAAATATGTCTACTATTCTACTTGTTTAAAATTTTCTGAGCCACTTAAGTATTGCCTTCAAACTCTTCTGTAGCAAGAAAGTCCTCACTGATGCAAGTTTACAATAAATATTGTCAATATTCTTATTACTTGTGTTCAAAAGAGTATGCCATCTGAGAAAGGAAAAACCTCTGCTGTAAAGCTTTTGATTTTGTTTGGTTTTGTTTGGGGATGATCCACAAAAGGCATTTATAAAAAACAACCACAATTATTCTTTCAACTTCACAAGATCATAAAGCTCCAAATCTACCTGAGCTAAACTAATACATCTGAGTTTCATTAATATGCTTACCCAGAACCCTCAAACATCAAAGACAGAAACATCTGTATTCTAAATCAGACTTTATTTTATTTAAGAAATAAAAATTATGCAGTTCTTTTCATTTTTGAAGTCTAACATATTTCCTGGATCCCAATGTTTTATGAGTTATGACTACAGTACTGTCAAGTTTGGAGACGGTAGATAGAACTGATAGCAGCCTTTCTTTGCTAATTAGTTGAAAATAGTAAGATTATCTGTTGTGAAGATATACTATTTCCCATTTCTGAATATGTACCTTTCCCTACACGTGTATTAAAAGGTTTCTAAAGTAGTATAACATTTAGGATATATCTTAAATAGATTTAAATTTAAAAAATATATAAATCTTAAACATTTAAGTAGAATATGATGTATTATTTACTTGCCTTTAATAGTGCATGAAACAGTGTCCAGAAAACAGAATTGTAGCATTTGCCCCTAATAACTGCAGAAAACCATGACTGCTATGAATCTGAAAAGTCTAACAGTTGTTTTCAAACTTCAGTTTTTCAGCAGAAGAATGTTTCATTTTCTACAAATGGAATATTGCACAGAGCACTGACACATGCTTTCTTGAATTGTTCCTGCACTCACTCATTTGTCAGTAAACTTGTTAAGAGGCTCTATAACATTCAGTTATTAACAAGTCCGTCATCAATAAGAATGATGAGAAGGTTTTGTTGAGTACTAATGTGAAATCAGGGGTTAGAGAAAAACAGTTGGGTTTTTTTTCAGACTAAGTGTCTATTTAATCTGTTTTTTTTTTAATACGGTGTGCTCACTAACAAATCATTGTGATTCATCCAAACAGCAGTTGCAAATGTTAACTTATTTTTTTTAACAGTTTACTCTACACTTTCTGTTCAGTCTTCAATTGAACTGATTCAAAAGCTGAAAAGGAGCAATCCAATTAAAAAATACAAACAAAATCCTCATATTGTTCATGGTAAGGGTTTAATATGAAGACGACTGATAATTTTCTCAGTTTAAATTTTAATTATTTTTGGTAGAAAAATACTGTTTTAAAATTATCCTGAATATTAGGAGTTAATCTATTAGGCAATATAGTTTTTTCTTTTCCCCAGAAAGCCCAGAGATTTTTACTATTAACTACTCAGTCCTTTTTCCAAGTAGTTACATGCATTTTAAGAATCGAATTCATTGTTGTATTGTATCATTGCTGTTTTATTAAGCATGTAACACTAGTAGTCACCAAACATTGCCAGAGTTGAACCTATAAAAAAAATGACAGCAAGATTTCTGGTGGTTTATCCACGTGAGAGAGAGAGAGAGAGAGAGAGAGAGAGAGAGAGCTAGCCAATGCCATTTCTTTATTGATGAATCAATCTCAAAACTGAAACCTGTCTATTATCTATATAACTGAGTATTCAGTGTGTCTCCTGCTCTTGAGGTAACCACTTATTTTAACATAAAATTGTGGTTTTATACTTGCTGTCCATATAATTTCAAATAAAAAAGTTGGAATTTTTATAAGAACCTTCATGATATTAAAATATAAATAGCATTATTCAACTAATTTTATGGGATGCCCAAATATAGATAGTTAATTTTACTTTATCTATTTACAGTGATTATGGGGAAACATTTCAAAAACAGCTGTTCGGTAAAAAGCCGTCATATTTTTTTGACATTGATTTCATGTTTTTTCAGAGCTCTGTTTGTTCTGTTAACTAATTTATCCCTATATAAATGCCATTTACTTACCACATAGTAACACTTGCTAAATGCTTATTTTAAAAATATTGAAAAATAAAGGAATAAATTACATATGGAAACAACTTAAGTTCGTAATTGTGGGGTTTTTAAAAAATATTTCTGTGTGTATATGGCAAATGTTTTTATAAAGTGGTATATCTTCTTTATATTTTCTTGCTTCAAAGTAGCAACAGCAACATCATATAAAACCCAGAAAAATTCACAAGGTTTAACATGAACAAATCTTTAAATTCATACATCAAAGTGATCATATATCTCTGAAATAAACATTGTACAATTACCATTTGACTATTGTGCATAGAAGAATGCAAGCACAGCTATCAAATACAATGATATATATGCCAATAGTACTGGATTTAATTTGCTTTCCCATCAGATGTATGTGGTTTTCCCCTAAAATACAGATTAAATTATTTTGAAAGACAATTCCTTTTCATATTCAAATTTTTGTCTAATTATAATTAATAAAACTGACCTCTTCATATTATAATAAAAATCTAAGAAACATCATTTTGTGCATTTTATATTCTTTCAAAATAACATTAGAAATTGGCCTGTGCTATAGAACTATTCTACAAGATTTCACTGCATGAAATCCACCCTGAACTTGTTATAATATATAAATTCTAAAAGTTAATACTTAGGATCACCCTTTGTCTTATTTTGTTTGGTTTTCTGTCATTGAATGATCTTATGTGAATGTTTTGGCCAAGTTGCTCTCATTCTATATTTCTTCATCAGTTTGGTTAATGTGAATCATTTCGTGTTACGTATAGTAATCTTTATTTTTTCCTTAAACCTGATCACTCTTCACATCCATAGTAAATACTCTTTCTGCTTATTTGTAACTAATTTCCCTTTCTTAGTTTTAAGGTATTTCACTTCAATAAAAGAAAGCAATATTTATAAGTACATAAGTCAACAAAAACTCTTGGCAATAAAAGTTAACATAACCATAATGTAATATATCACCTCTCATGTTTTGTGATGGAGCAATCCTCACTCCAAGGCAAGCATGCACTGAGCACGTGCCCCTAAATTATGTTCTCATTTAATAACTGAGCCACAAGCATATGGGCTGTAGATTTTTAAAACTTAAATTACATTTTTACTAAAATTGGATTCAAACTTTTGAGGAATGCCAAGAACACCCATGTGCAAACAGAGACACACTAGAAAGCCATCTGAAAACTTTTCCTCTGATAGAGCAGTGTAGTGCAGTTTGATGGAAACCAGTCTCCAAGGCTTGATTTGTGCTTTAATTTATTATAATTTAAACACCTGCCATTTACTGAGCATCAGGAGGTACTCTCTGACTTCTAATTTTTAAAGTAGACATTGTTCTTTCCAGCTTACAAACAGATTCAGGTACGTCAGGTTATTGCCTAAAATCATACAGAGTTGTTGAGTGGTAAAAATCAGGATTTGTATCTAGGGCTTTCTGACTCCAGTGTCCATTTTCTTTATTTTTTCTCACATTTATGAGGGTTTACCTATGATCATGAAATAAAACATATTTATTATTGTGGGGAAAATGGAAGTTCCTATAGCAGGATCCTCATCGGACCCTAAACTACTTGATGATATAACTGGCCTAATGCTAGGCTAATGCTTCCACACCCATAGACAATGAGCTGTTATTGACTGAGTCACTATATAAAGAGCTCCGCCCAGTGCTCTGGGTGGAGGCAGAGACAGAGATGGATTGAGGACCTGCAGACTGTTGGATGCAGACATGATTCTAGTGCTTGACCTACCACCAGGAGAATAAAGCCGGGTATAAACCTGTACCCCAAGAACATCCCATTGTCATTTCTCAGTCTCACTGAATCCATGGTGAACTTTTCCAGGGATGAAACCCTTAGGCAAGATAACTACATAATTTTTTAAAATTTCAGTTGTAAAAAAATTAGAATTGTACACTTATATATGCAGTTAATAATATAATTTTAATATGATATTTTATTACATATTGTTTTATAATACATTTTTTCACTTAGTAATGTAGGTAAAGTTTTAAATAGCTTCATAGTATTTCATCTTGCAGTGTATTGTAATTAATTTAACAATTCCCATGTCTATAAACTGTGTTTCAAATTTTTCTACTTGCTCCAAAATAATATCAGCAACAGAAAGGAAAACAAAATTTCCATCCTGAAATGTTTGGTGTTGTAAACATTTTTAAAAATACCATTCTTCTTGAAAAAAAATTGTAAATACATATGATATATTAGATGCAATTAAAATTGGTTTACAAATTGTTCTCTTTCACAAAGGGAACTTTCAAATGTAAAATTGATAGAGACTGATGGAAAGACAACTTCTTAATATAAGGGTATTTGCTTATTTCATAGTGACATATCTTAAAACATCTATAAAATTATAAGTCAAATTTATATCCATTTAAACATATATTAAATACCACTAATATTTTTATTAAGAGCAGGATTTGGGCATATACAACCTAAAACACATTACCAGCCAATTGTAGGTTTCAGTAAATGGAAATAGTTTCATTAAGAACATGGAGTCAACTAAAGGGGATGCTTTTAACAATTACATTACTTAAAGATGATTTTGTTTGGAAGCTTTTCTATGGCTACTGAGAATATTTAAACACTAAAAATGTTAGTGAGTGGAGTTTAAGTAGCAGAAAAACATAGCTGGGAACAAAGATTCTACTCTTCATTTGATTTCTTGCTCACATTTGTATCACAACTTTTTCTTGCTATCTGTGAAATACTAATACCAAATAATTTGCTTAAATAGCCATTAGGAGATTCATTTTAAAATCCAATAAAAGAGTTTGCCAGCCAAAGATTGTAATTTATATTGGTGGTTCAGTTATCCCTTGCTGCCTAATAAATCTCCCAAAAATGTAGTGCTTAAAACAACTGCTATTTATTTGCTCATGATTTTGCAATTTGGGAGGGCCTGTCTAGGCCTTCCACTATGTGGCCGAAGCATCTGAACTAGGGATAGAGGATCCACATAGCTTCATTCCTATGTCTGGTGTCTCAAATAACATGGCTACAATATCCAGGGTTTGGCTGGACCTTCTGTATCCCTTCCTAGACTCATTCGCCAGGGCACCTTTTTTCTCCATGTGTCTCAACATTTTGATTGTTAGGCTTCCATGAAAGCTGTTGTCCAAGATGAAAAAAGTATAAACTGTCAAGCCTTTTAAGTCTAGAACTAGAACTCGCAAAATATCATTTCTAACATAGTCTGTGAGTCCAAACAAATCACACGACTGTCAAGATCCACGGAGAGGTAAATAGAGTCCATCTTTATGGGAAGAACAACATATGCAGATAGGGATGGGAGAAATATTTGGCTGCATCTTTGCACAAGATCTATCACAATTTGTTTAAAAATGGGTTCATATTCTTCAGTCATTTGTTAGTTAAGTGGTCTTGGGTAAATTACTTAACCTCTCTAGCCTTCAGAATTGTCAGTTGCAAAAAAAAGTGTTAAATCTTTATTTAACAGTGTTGTAAGAATTAAATGAGATGATGTATTTACATTGTTAAACATATTACCAGACACATTGTTCATTTCAGTAAATGGGAATTATTATGAAAACATAATGTGAAATTCCCATTAATCTCCAAAGCATTTTAATATAATGCAGATTTATAGAATTCACTGATTTCAGAAATAGTATGGACAAGTAAGATTTTAAATCAAAAGTTTTCATTTTTAGCCTTGAAAATGTGTTTTCATGATCGATTCCCTCTATATTTTACATAATATCAAGAATAGTAGGGTTGAAAATTGCAGCATGGAATTGGCTGGGACATAGATGCTTAAAATATTTGCCTACATATTGCTCGCCCAACATAATTGCTGAGTATTAAATCAACCACTAAACTTTTTTAGATGGGCAACTATAAATAGAAGAATTAAGGTGACTTTTTAAAAATATCTCCAGACATTACTGTAAAATAGAAAATCAGAGATTATTCTAGCTTTTCTGTAAACCATCTACTTCTTAATAACATAATGTATACAAAGGATATGAAATTTTTCTTCTTACTAAATATGATATCAGAAGGCAGAGGTCCAATAAAATCAGTATAGGATAATCTATTAAAATAGACATTTGCATTTTAATCTCAAGATCTTCTACTGATTCCCCCACACCTCAAGAAGTCATAACTTTGTCTTCCTTTGCCTCAGGGAACACCAGATTACAAGCAAAAGCAGTTTAAAAGCAACTCTCTTAATTGAGAATTTTATATTACATGACTTGAGTGGGAGGAAGGTGAAAAAAAAAATAAAGGAAGTAGGAGAGAAGAGAATTTCAGCCAAAGGAAAGTAAGTGATGTGTGCGTTCCCTTCACACTTTCATGGAACCCAGGAGAAGGGTAAGAAGAGAACCAAGAGATCTTGATTTTGCCTTTGTGTAGGTCCACATTTTAGAACATCTATGATAGTCTAAAGTAATCTGTGCAATGTTATATGGACAGGAAATAACGGTGAGTTCCCTTTAAATGAGAACTCATGATGAAGGAAAAGGGATTGACTGATTTGGTGGCTTGAGTGAAAATCCAAGGCTTAAATGGTATTGGAGAAACACTGCTATTGTCTCAGTGCACCTAGTATTTGAAGTGCCCCCTGAGTATGGGTATTTTTTGGGAATAATGGTTGTGTGTGTGATGTGAACAGAAGGACGGACCTCAGAAGTGGGTGGACACTTGTAGCTTGCTCTGGGAAAGGTAGCAGAAGGGCATAGTTGCACCAATAGGCAATACCTTACAAGGTATCCCAGCTGGTTCCAGCAGCAACATTAAAATAGTGTCTGGTCAGAGTTTTTTTTTTTTTTCTCATGTGGTACTTCAGAATAGGTCTTCAGCTTTTGCACCAAATAAGCTCACTAATTCTTTGATATTTTATTGGAAGTTTGTGAAGGCTGTCAGAACAAAATAATTGGCCTTGATGCTAATATGGACAGGTGGTTCTCAAGCATTATGTAGACTGTATCAGCTGACTATGATGTAACACAATTAAAATCTAATCATAAAAGTACCATCTAAAAGTAGGGTCATAACATGAAGTATAAAAATGAATTCTTATCAAGTTCTATTGATAAGAACTCATTTATTTTCTTTTGAAAGTAGAAGACCAGGTGTTAAAGAAGTTAAGTCACTAGCTCAAAGGATACATCATATGGCAGTTAAAATTTGAATATAGATTTTAAAAACATTATGGTCTATCACTTAGGTATCATATAACATTTATTAAAAATTATTTCTGATAATGGTTATCTAAAAAAATGCTCGTTGATATCATGTAAAGTAAAAAATGAACAGTTTTGCATTTGATATTATCTAAAAATAGGTAAATATGTATTTGTGTATATGTATGAAACCAAATGTTTTTCTATTAGGTTCACCTCTTTATCCTTAGGCAGCAGTACATTGGAGGCACTTAATAAATATTTGATTTGCTAAATTAATGAATGCAACTGTTTACATATAATTACTCTTTTGGAGGACTGGCAGGAAATATGCAAACATGTTCTTTATCAGTGTTTATATCTGGGTTATAGGATTATGGAAATTTGTTTTAATGAAATTTTTTTCTTCAATGAGTATATATTTTATCTTCAGAGTATTTTAAAATATAAATAAAATTACAAATCTAACTTGCAATAAAATTATCTTCTAAGATAAACACAATAAAATGTGGCTATGTAACTAAAATAGGTATGTGAAGAAAACGTTTGTGCAATGCCACTTAAATGACTGATTCTCACTAATTTTAATACTAGAATAATTTATACACAGTGGCTATGAAATTCAACAAATCTAATTTGAAACCCTTATTGAACTATATTCTTAATTGAACAATATTAGGTAAGTAATTTAGACTGTTCAAGATAGATTCTTCACCTGTAAAATGGGGATACTAATGGTGATCATGAAGGATTTGCAGGAGCATCAGAGATCTTTGTGAAAGGCTAGTTCCATTGTCTGGTATAGAGCTGGCAGTCAGTAAGTGTTGTCTATTACTTTTATTTATGATGAAGTTAACTCTTTATACATATGACTTATATGTATATATCTGTAGTACTAATAGATTTGAGGTCCTCCCTGAGATGTCCCCAGTCTTGAGCTAGAATTAATTTTCATTTCCTTAAGTATTAAAGCATATGTTGTTTCTGAATCCATGCTAACTACTGATTCAATATCCCTTACCAACTGAGGAATCTGAAAAACTGCACAGTGTTGAGAGTATCTGAAGAGACCATGCTGCTCTTTGCTATAAAATACTACTTTAAAAAATATATTACAAGTCAAAAGACAGAAGTATACATTTAATAGAAGACATGGTCTGTTTGCATCATCACACATGGAAGTCAATGTCTCTATTTTAATAATTAAAGAGTCAAGTAGCTACATATGCTTATGTGAATGTTTAGTGTACTTATCTGACTGTGTTATGATTTAAATATGCTCATATGTTGAAATGGTTTATTTTACAAGCATTTGTTTAATTGAATCCGACATTTCACATTCCTATGTATGTAATGCACTGACTTGGACTATGTGATTAATTAAATGTCTCTAATGTTTGCTCTATTTCCTATTCTGTTTTTTCAAGGCAGAAAAGGAAATTACCTCAAAACCTTTCACCTTTGTGATTTTGTAACTTATGCTTTAGAAAAGAATAACTTTTCTTTTTTTCAAGTTTAACCTAACTGAACTATGCATATCAGCTGCAGCTCACATATCTATTAAGGAACAGAATAGTGTGCTGTAGATTAACCAAATGCATATGTAACAAACCCATTTTGGTAGTTATGAGATGTAAGTTGCAGTTCTCTGACTTTGAACTTCTAAGATTTCAGGTACAATTGCCCCCTAATTGAAGGATTGTGTTGCTCTTTTATTTCAAGCTTCAAGAATAGTCAGAGATAATTACACCATAAAAAAGGAGACATTCTGTTAACAATATTACCAAATTTTTAACATACAATATGCCTCTTATTCAACTCTCAAGTTCTTGAATACTTAAGTTAATGGAATGTTAAAGCAGTTACTTGCTCTTTATTTATGTTTTGATTTACATAAGTGCGGCTCTAGGGTAGAGCAGCTTCTTGCATCAGAAATAAGAAACATCAGATAAGTTCAGATGGCAGATAATTCAGGGCTGATGAGCTTCAACTGATTAAGAAACAAAAAGATAAACCCTAACAGCAATAACAATATATAGCAGCTAAATGTATTCAATCCCATTTAAGTACATGGAAGCAAAACATTGAAACTCTAGTCTATTTTGGATAGATGGAGCAATGAAAAGTACATTGTCCAGACTTTGTACACTATTATGAACATCAAAAGACATCCTGGGTTTCTGAAAATTAATACATTTTGAGACTAATTTTATTAATTGTTGTTTATAGTATGGGTGATGAAAAATTGATTTCACATGTACCTTAGCCACTTCATAAGATTTCAGAATGTACCAGCGTTAGTTAACCAACATTGCCAGGTGATGAATTCCATCCTTCTAGGTTTCCTTGTCTGGAATGTCCTCCATTATCCTACTTTTCATTCTTCTATAACATAGGGTCCTGTTAAAGTTCCAGTATGTCTATGGCATTTTCCTCAGTTCTACCAATCTGAGGTCACCTATTCTGGTACTTTGATAACACTTTATTATATATATGCTATCTGGCACATGGTCGAAACTCTAGAAATATGTCTCCCTAATTGAAAAAGAGCAGTTATGCTTTTGGAATACAGAAAGAAAGTCGTGTTTTGCACACTGCAAATATGGTCTTGCTATATAGACTATTGATGATTATCATATTGAGACAGGGACCATGGGCTTAGATAGAATAGGGTGAGGGCCTCCAGATAAAGCAGGGTGGGATATTTACAGTCAGAGCAATGTAACAATCGGCAAAGAAGTCCCCATTGAAACTCTGTTAAGCATTATGCAAAGTCAAGGTCACACTCACTAATTCTCTAGGGTAAAGATACCAGACTAAGAATATAGACATCTTCAATGAGATCAGTTAAAGGTCAAAAGGCCAGGAGCAACTTGACCTGGAACATTTGAGTGTTTCACAAATAGGGAAGCATATCTCAGCATAACCCATGACTTCACTGTAAACAGCCCTAGCAAGCAGAGAACAAACAGCCCAGCCCACCTTAAGGCAGGGCAGGTGGTACAAGTCCACACCCTAAGCCCTCGATTTCCAAAAAAATCTTCAACTGCCTATAAAACCCCTAGACAACGCACCACCCCGGGCTCTCTTGTCCCCTCCTGGAGTGAGCCAGGAGCTCTGTCCTTCCACTTTATTTCTAAATAAAAGCCTGTACCTTGCTCTCCTACCTTGGGTGTTTGCTAAGCTCATTCTTTGGCTTTGTGAACAAGAACCCCAGAATCAATATGCCTCTTCTATGGTGCACTTAAAAGGACCCCATGTCACTTTTGTGGGTTTTCTGCCAACAGTGAACCAAATCATGACAAAATATCAGACAAACACAAATTGAGGAACATTCTAGAAAACATGTGGCTTTTATTCTTCAAAAAGTCAAGGTTATGAAAGATAAAAAAATGCAAAACTCATAGAAAAACTAAGAAACTGTTCCAGACTAAAGAGATATGACCATTAAATGTACAAGTGACTTTAGATTTGAGCACACACCAGGAAAACTCTTTTTTGTCTACTGAGAGAAATGGTGGCATTTGAAGAAAGTGTGTCACTTACACAGCAGACAATAGCATTATGTCAGTGTTAATTTACTTATTTTAATAATTATAATGTGTTTTGTAAGAGTATCATAGTTTTTATAGTACACACAGAAGGGCAAAGGCTCATGATATATAAAACTTACTTTCAAATACTTCAGGAAAAAAGCATTGGTGGGCAGTGGAAAGAGACAAAGACAGAGACATTGACAGAGACAAAAATAGATAAAGCAAATTGATAAGATGTTAATATTCATACCTGGGTAAAGGGCATATAGGAATATTTTAAACTAGCTTTTCAATTTCCATTGTTTGAAATTAAATATACAAATTCAAGTAAACATTGACAAAAGTAAGCTGTTGCATATTCCAGGCCTTTGGAAAGTAAATAATTAGTGAATGGTATTTGGCAGTCTACCTTGGGTTCATGTTGAATTGGTAGTACATTCATTCTTCCATCAATCAGAGATACTCTTTGAGGGAACACTATGGGCTGGACTCTGCTTGCACTGGTGTTTGTAAATATGACATGATTCCATCTCTGCTACCAAGTTGCTCAGTTGAAGGTCATTGCCCAAAACATATGGTTTAGTTCTGAGTCATGGTCATTGCTTTGATCCACAGGTCAAAACCTATATTTTAGGATTGTTTGATCATTAAATATCCAAATGACATCCTATAGTCTACTTCTTTCCACTCTAAGTCCTTGAAAAGATTATTTAAGCCATCTAGTTTACATCATTGTATTGAGATAAGGTACAGTTCATATTTGTGAATGATAAAAACAACATACATATGAAGAAAAAGTATACTTTTTTTTTCTGGAAACTGAAGTATTAAAGTTAGGAAACAACAAGCACACCACAAACTACAGAACAATCTTTATTTTGAAGAGCAGCTCAGTAGACATTGCCCAGTATGTTTTCCAAGACTGGCATATAACAGATCAAATAATAGTGTCAGAAATTGAGAGAATTAGAACTTAACAATGTTTTAGAAATCATCTTGCAGCACTAAGAAGAAACACTTTACAAAGCAACAGTTTATTTAGATTCATATTTTTACGAATAAAATTTTTTTTAAAGAAAGATTTGGTTTGGTTCAGTAGCTCTAGTTCAACACTGATTGTTGTTTTAATGGTCAGTACACCTTTGATGTAAGATTGGCATGCCTTATTTCATCATGCTTCACTTTAGTGGTCTTTGCAGATAGAGAATTTTTACAAATTAAAGGTTTGTGGCAGCCCTACACTAAGCAACTCTATAGGTGCCCTTTTTCCAAAAGTATTTGCTCATTTAGTATCTCTGTGTCACGTTTTGGCAATTCTCACAATATTTCAAACTTTTTCATTATTTTTATATTTGTTATGGTGATCTGTGATCAATCATCTTGATCACAGTTACTATTGTAATTAGTAACACAATACAAGTTACTGTTGTAATTATTTTTGGGTAACACAAACAGTGCCCATATAAAATGGCTAACTTAATCATTAAGTGTTGTGTGTATTCTGACTACTCCACTGACCAGCCATTCCCAGCTCTCTCCCTCCCCTCAGGCCTCCCTATTTTCTGAGACACAATATTGAAAGTAAGACATCAATATTCCTACAATGGCCTCTAAGTGCTCAAGTGAAAGGAAGAGTCACACGTGCCTCACTTTAAATTAAAAGTTAGCAATGATTAAGCTTAGTGAAGAAGGCACATCAAAAACCAAAACAGGCTGAAAGCTAGGCTTCTTGCACCAAAAAGTTAACCAAGCTGTGAATGCAAAGGAAAAGCTCGTGAAAAAAATTAGTGATATTCCAGTAAATACATAATTTATAAGAAAGTGAAAGAGCCTTATTGCTGATATGGAGAAAGTTTTACTGGTCTGGATAGAAGATCAAACAGCCACAACATTCCTTTAAGACAAAGCCTAATCCAGAGCAAGGTCCTAACTCTCTTCAATTTTATGAAGACTGAGAGAGGTAATGAAGCTTCAAGAGAAAAGTTTGCAGAGGTTGCTTCATGAGGTTTAAGGAAAGAATCCTTCTCTATAACATCAAAGTGCAAGGTAAAGCAGCAAGTGCTGATGGAGAAACTGCAGCAAGTGATCCATATAAGATAATGAAGGTGGCTACATACACTAAACAACAAGTTTTCAGTGTAGATGAAACAGCCTTCTATTGGAAGATGTCATCTAGGACTTTCAAAGCTAGAAAGAAGTCAATGCGTGGCTTCAAAGCATCAAAAGACAGGTTGACTAGCTCTTAGTAGGGGCTAATGCAGCTGGTGACTTTAAGTTGAAGACAATGCTCATTTACCATTCCAAAATCCTAGAGCTCTTAAGAATTATGCTAAACCAACACTGCCTGTGCTCTCTAAAGGGAAAAACAAATCCTGAATTACAGCAGATCTGTTTACTACATGGTTTACTGAATATTTGAAAGGCAGTTTAAGTCTACTGCTCAGAAAAAAAGATTCAAAATATTGCAGCTCATTGACAATGCACCTCATCACACAAGAGCTCTTATGGACATGTACAATGAGAATAATGTTGTTTGCATGGCTGTTAACACAACATCCATTCTGCAGCCCATGGATCAAGGAGTCATTTTGACTTTCAAGTCTCATTATTTAAGAAAGGCATTTTATAAGACTATAGCTGTCATAGATAGTGATTCCTCTGGTGGATCTGGGCAAAATCAACTGAAAACCTTCTGGAATGAATCCACCATTCTCTATGAATATTAAGAATATTCAAGAATCATGGAAAGAGGTCAAAATATCAGCCTTAATAGGAGTTTGGAAGCTGATTCCCATCCTTGTGGATGACTTTAAGGTGTTTAAGACTTCAGTGGAAGAAGTAACTATAGAAGTAGTCTAAACAGCAAGAGAACTAGACTTGGAAGTGGCGCTTGAAGATGTGACTGAATTGCTGCAATCTCAGGGTAGAACTTGAATGGACAAAGAGTTGCTTCTTATGAACGAGCAAAGAAAGTGGTTTCTGACATGGAATCTACTTCTGGAGAAGATTCAGTGAAGACTGTTGAAATGACAGCCAAGGAGTTAGAATAAGACAAACTTAGCTGATAAAGCAGCAACAGGGTTTGTGAGGACTGACTCCAATTTTGAAAGAAGTTCTACTGTGGGTAAAATGCTATCAAACAGAATTTCATGCTGCAGAGAAATTGTTTCTGAAAGGAAAAGTCAATCCGTATGGCAAACTTCACTGCTGCCTTTTT
This sequence comes from Smutsia gigantea, assembly GCA_032199065.1. NCBI lineage: Eukaryota > Metazoa > Chordata > Mammalia > Pholidota > Manidae > Smutsia > Smutsia gigantea. Next base: position 468,771 of record JAVSCE010003967.1, on the reverse strand, counting down.
TAAGAAATTTCCACAGCCTCCCCAGCCTTCAGCAACCACCATCCTGATCAGTCAGCAGCCGTCCACATCAAGGCAAGACCCTCCATTAGCAAAAAGATTACAATTTGCTGAAAGCTCAGATAATGATTAGCATTGTTTAGCAATAAAGTGTTTTTAATTAAGCTATGGACTTTTTTTAGACATGTTATTACACACTTAATAGACTATAGTATAGTGTAAACATAACTTTTTATGAATTAGTAAACCAAAAAAATTATTGGAGTTGCTTTACTGTGATATTAGCTTTATTACAGTGGTCTGGAACTGAATCTATAATATCTCTGAGGTAAGCTTGCACTTGTTTACAAGGAATTACAGATGTCTGTATTTCCTAAAACATGTAAGCAAACCTCATTTAATCCTGGAGCCTTTTCAGATCTTAAAAGCAAATATTCCATAGAAATTCTATTTTTGAAATATTGAATTTTTATGTTATTTGGATTTAAAACATAATATCCTGCATTTTGAATAGTTTTGTTTGTACACAGATGCGTTTTAAATAATAAGTTTTATAATAGATGCCACTGTGAAGGACAAATGCATCATTTTTATATCAATGGCTTATTTTAATTTAGTCCAGATTTTTCCTACACATCCCCAGTGCTCTAGATACAGTGTAAAACTCACAACAAAATTCTGACAAAATTCACATGATAGTCTGTTCTCATTTAAGAAAGATGAATTTTTGGAAAGTGTTCATCTTGTAACTTTAAAAAGAACAAACTCCAAAAGCCACAGCTTCATAGTGGATAAGATACAGAAATGCAAAGTTTTCAAACACATAATCTTTAAAAACACTACCATTGATTTGGATTTGAGCGGTACATGTGATCTGATTTTATGAAGCTTATGTTCTAATAATCACTTTCTTTTACAATATGAAATAAATTATACTTGAATAAATTCATTCATTTCAGGGGATCAGAATGATGGGGAATATTCAAATACATCATCCAGAAATCATTCAAGAAATGTTTATGGCAGGTCCACTTATGTCACGATGGTTATAGCAGTGACTAAAACAAACATCTCTGTCACCATGAAATTTATATCCCCAGGTGAAAAATACCACATAAAGACATTAATGAGAAACAGACATATTAGAGATGGTAATATGCTACCCCAAAATTAAGGCAGGATAAGAGGATATGGAGTACAGAACTGACTGTTGAAATTTTCCATAAGGATGTTAGTTTAGACCTCACTGAAAAGGTGAATTTAGCCAAATCCTTAAGAAAATGTAAGACAAGCTATTGGATATCTCAGGAAAAACATTAAGAGGAAGCAGGAAGTATGGAGGAGTGTCCAAAAGGTTCCATGTTTGGACAGTCTGTTGTCCAGTGTAGATGGAAAAGAGTGATCGATGGGAAGAATAGCGGGATATGAGGGGACAGGTCAAATGAGGCTTCTAGAGAATTAAAAGCATTTAGACTTTACTCTGAGTGAAATGGGAAGCTTTGGGAGGGTTTCCTCTTCAGGATATGAAATTTTTAAGGAGTAAAAATTAAGAGAATAGGCTCTGTTAAAAAAAAAATCTGTAGGAGGGAAATAGCAGAAACAGAGACCATAACTTACAACCAGAGCTGTTGGAGTAATCCAGGAGAGAGAAAATGATTACATGTTTTGGTGGAGCATAAGTGGAGGGAGCAAAAAGAGGTAAAAATGTATATGCATTTAACATGTAGAATCATAAGAATATATTGACACATTGGATGGAGGTGTGCGGAAGAGCTAAAGATTCCTGGTTTGGTCTGAGTAACTAGAAAAGTGGAGTTATGATTCATCTAGTTGGAAAAGAATGAGAGAGAGAGTTTGAAAGGGAAAATTAGAAATTAGGTTTTTATCATTTTAATTTTGAGAGGATTAGATACCCAAATAGTGATGTCAAATAGGTGAATAGCTACAACTCTGATTAAGACATGATCAGACTCTAAATGAAAATTTGAGAGTTTTTAGCTTTCTGGTATTTAAAGTCACAAGACAGGATGAGAATACCAATTACATATAGATACAAAGAGAATAAGGCAAAGGACTTACATCCTGAAACTTACAGCAGAGGAGGAGAAACCAGCCAAGAGGATGGAGGAAGAAACAAGAGGGAAACAGGAAACTGTCTTTCTCAAAGTGAGTAGAGTGAAGTGTTTCTAGGAAAGGGACATGATGAACTTTGTCAAATTTGGTAAACATTAGAAATGAGAGTTATCCGTTGGATTTAACAACATGGAGGTGACTGGTGGCCTTCTCAAAGCAATTTTGGGACAGGCTTAAGGGAGATATGTGGAATAAGAAAAGGAGAATGGGGAGGGAGGAAATATAGACAGGGAGTTTTGAAAATATATATTTTAAGACATTTATCTATGAACAGAAACAAATGAGGTTGGATAAGTCAGAAAGAATATGTATGTTTATAGGTGTGTGTGTGTGTGTGTGTGTGTGTGTGTGTGTGTGTGTGTGTTTATAAATGGCTAAAATTGGGCATGTTGGTTTCCCAGAGACAAGCTGAAGATAAAGTTATACATACTGATACTTTATTGGAGAGAAAAATCCAGGAGGCAAAGTGAGAATAATTGTAATTAAGCAGGGAGGAAGGAAATGGGAGTGGGTATTGACTTGCCTACCCCTTGATATCAAACATGACTCATAGCCGAGTCTCATGGTAATGATCTTCCAGAAGCCAAAGGAACTACTACTTCTGAAGGCTTCTGATCAGGAAGCAAGGCAGATTTTATCTATCAGTTTTTCTTGGCCACTATTAAATTGTCCCTGAGGTGCTAATTCCTCTGCATTTTTGGGTGGTGCCAGAGTATCTTATTGTGTCCCAAATTTCAACATAAAAAAGGTCAACCTGGAGTGAGAGACTGTAGTGCATGTTGTGATGCAGAAGGTGAGGCTGGTTGGAATCCACGCCTCATTTGTGAACGCAGTGGCAGCTGAAGTACAAGTAGCCCAAATCCTGAGATTGTAGAGGCCAAGAGTATCTGGTGTGGCACATAAAATAATATTAGTTTAAGTAGTAGTGTAATTAATATTCTTATGTCATTTGTATCCTGACAGCAAGGAACCACTAACAAGGAGACACTGAAGGTGCATATGAAAGTGGGGAAAAGTATTGGAGTTATGTTTGTGAAGAACTGAAGCATTTGAGTAAATGAGAACTGATCAGTTCTAGGGGCTTTAGACAGGAAGACAGTAACTCAAATAGAATACATAGGCCAAAATGCAATTAAGTGAGCAGATATAATTTGGGGAGTTTGTGGTTTTTCCCTTTTAATTGCCTGTGTTTTCTCTAGCGCATCTAGCTGCATAAATCCAGTCATGGAATGGATGGAAAGATAGATTTAACTCATTGCTATTTTCTACTATGGAAATGCCATTATTTCTTCAAAATTCTAGGTCTTTTCTGCTGTATGCTTTAAGGTTTTTATACAAATATTTCAGCCTAAATTACTGGCACTATCTCACATCTCTACACTCATTGCTTAATGTGCTATAAGTGTCCTTTGAGTTTGTTTGTTATTTCATCAGCAACATCGGGCCTTCTAACATGTTGATGTAAGGTTTGAAATACTTTTCCATTTTTCCACTGGAATGTAGAATGTAATCTATAACTCTCTCACTTGAGATTTACCTCATAATTATATGCATGTATAGCCTCTGCTAGAGCTAAATTAAACATGTCTTACATGTGAAACAGGAAAGACATTTTAAACCACTATATCATGATTAAATGTATCTCCCAGAATAGGTGAAATGTTGCCAGGAATGATATTTTTCTCTTTCATAAGTAACTTTTTATTTTAAGTGTTCTAGGACCCTTAGAATACTGTAATATATCAAAAAGTAAATTTGTATTTTGTTTTTATGTAAAGGATCTGTAAAGCAATTCTCCAGAAATTATACAAAACTTAAATCAACTTTAATTCTGCCCCTTATTTGATACTCAAACATTTTGGTAGAGAAAATCAGATAGGCAGATCAAAAAATCAGCTCTAGCTACAACATAATTTCTGAAAATTTAACTGGATAGTCATAGAACACATTATTATTTATATGTGGACTATTTGTAGATTTTTGTCTTCAATAGGTTTACTGTATTCTTTTGACTCAGAGCTGGTAACTCTGATTCCAACTTTCCCCTAATATTATATATATCATGTATAAAACATTTTCAACAACTAAAAAGGTAAAATGGAAAAATCTAAGATGTTTGAATCAAAATTGTCTGCCTTCATCTGAATTACCTAAATAAGGCAAATAATGCTACAGTATTTTTTCTACCTGCATCAGGGTTTTTGTTTTTTATTTAGTTTATAATATAACTTTAGATACACAATATCAGTCTGTATATTTGAATAAATCATTGCTTTCTCTTTTTCTCCCTCTTTCCTTCTTAATTAAAATTTTGCTGCTCCTTAGTAAAGAATAATCATGCCAACTTTTGTTATCCTACACTTCTAATCTGACTGCATATTACCAAAATTCCTTTCTAATAACTTAAATAATTTGCATTCTCATTCTAGATGTTAAAGTTATACTTACTTCAATAAAGATACCACTAAAGGGGTATAGTTGAGTTCCAGGAACCCTAAATCCACCTAAGCTCATATTTTTGGCAAAGTATGTTCTAACATTTTAGCTGTATTTTTAGAAAATATATGCTACTATAAGGAAATTTATGAAGCTACACTTCTGTCACTAGATATTATAGGATCAATCTTTGCAGTCTCTCTTTGCCAGGAATCATGAGGAAATAATCCCCTCCTACTGTCCTAAGGAATGATAACTCAGACCATATAAATCTTAAGATAATATGACAGAACCAAGGAGACAAGGATTTCCTCTTTATTTTTCACTCATCAGCTTGAGCTAGTTTGCTCTGCAGTATTTAAAATTTATATTCAACTCAGAGATATTTGTTGGTTTTCAATATTTTTTTCATACATTCCCCCTCCTAAATTTTATTGCTTAAAGGCCTCAATGGTTTTACAGTTAAGGGTTCACATAATTGGATAAGCAGGTATTTTTTCCTTAAGTTGTTTTTTACATTAAATAATGTCCTTTTATTTTCCTTTGTTTGGATAGTATTATAACTATAATATTACTTCAAGTTATGTAACAGAGATTTGAGAGTTTTGAATTTTAAAACAAAATTCTCTATGAAAATTCAGTTTATGGTTCATAGTTTAACATTGTTACATTTCATGTGCCCATTAGATTGGGCATTCTTTTTTAATTACTGTAAAAATAATATAAAATCACACCATGCAAATTAGTATTAGTTAAAAGAGTTTTAATGGTATAAATTACATACATATATGCTAATTTTCTATTGCTAGATGTTATAATTACACTCTGATATTTAAATTGGATTTACATGTCTTCACACACAGGCACACACATTATATATTCAGCCGTCTCTCTTTATCCAAAGTTTCACTTTCCACGATTTCAGTTACCTGCTGTCAACCACAGTCCAGAGACAGACCACCCTCCTTCTGATGTGTCATCAGAAGGTCAAAATAGCATGACATTACATCATAGTGCCTATGTAGACATTTTATCCCCTCACATCATGATCATATGAAGGGTGAGGACAATATAACAAGACATTTTGAGAGAAAGAGACCATATTCACATACCTTTTATTTCAGCGTATTATTATGATTTTCTATTTTATTATTAGCTATTGTTGTTAATCTCTTACTTGTCTAACTTATAAATTAACTTTATCATAGGTATGTTGTACATGAAAAACTATAGTATTTATAGGGTTAGGTACTACCCATGGTTTCAGGCATCCACTCGACATCTTAGAATGCATACCCCATAGATAATGGGGTACTACTGTAAATATGTTGTAAATGAGATGACTTAAATTTCTAGACTTGACATAAGCAAAAGATTGCAATTTCATTATTATAATTAAACAGGAAGCATATTAAAGCATGTGTCATACTATCAAATTTCTGGGGCTTCTTAATGATATGTGTTTCATCAATTTAAATTTTATAAGATTTACCAAAAAATAGATTATGATTTGTCTACATTAAAATAATTAGGAGAGGAAGATGGTACTCCTTTCTCCTATGGAAACATCAACAATGATACATGCAATAATTCCCTCTGTAAGAAATCTAGACACCAGTTAAGATGTTCTTGTACCCAAGGTAAGTATGAAACCAACAATATCAAAGCTGGTAGGAAAATCTGTGGCACCCTCTCACTTAAGTCATTCCCACCGGCACAGCACACGTAATTGGGATGAAACTCCAGCTCCCAGCTTCTCCCTGGGGAAAGAAAGAGAAGACTGGACCATATGTCCAACATTCTGACTTTTCAGGGAGGCTGCATGAGAGATCGGCTTCTGTCTCACTCATCTCAGAGCGCTGATGGAATACAGCAGGGATGGATGCCTGGAGCCCGTTGAAAACAAGGCCCAGTGGCATGCTGCTGCTCCAGAAAATGTGTAGTACAGAAGGCAGAGGTTGCTACAGCTTAGTGGCTCTCAGGGAGAAACAGAAGAATGGAACATACAATCACCATTCCAGCTTTTCAAAGGTCTGCTGGAGGGACTGGGTTCTTTCTTGTCTGTCTCATAGCACAAGCAGGATGCTAGCTGCTTTGGAGGCAATGCTGTAGACTGAATGTTTGTTTCCCCCCACCCCAAATTCATATAGTGAAACCTAATCACCCATATGATGGACTTTGGAGGTGGGCCTTTGGTAGATAATTGGGTAATGCAGATGAATAGGATTAGTGCCTTACAAAGAGATTTCAGAGAGCTTTCACCCCACCTTCATGTGAGAACACAGCAAGAAAGTGGACATCAATGAAATGGGAGGCGGGTCCTCAGCAGATGCTAAATATGCCAGTGCCTTGATCTTGGACTTGCCAGCCTCCAGAAATGTGAGGAAATAAAGTTTGCTGTTTAAGCCATCCAGTCTTGGGTATTTTTCTCTTAGCAGCCCAAACAGACTAAATAGTTCAGAGAACAAAAATGAACTGGAGGGCAGGTTGTTTCTTCAGAAAACCTGTGGTACAGAAGATAGTCACCAATGGAACAAAAGATTACAAGCTCCTGGGGTAAAGACAATGGCATATCCCTTTAATTAGGAATCTACAGAGAAGATACAGCCACAGAAAAGATTTGAGAGACTCCCAGGCTGAAGGTCTTTCTGTACAAAACCAGTCTGCAAACACTGGGAAAGGTGGCTCTTTTCTCAAATGTGTGACTATTGATGCCAAGTTACATAAACAAAAACAAAGAAAAATGACCCAATCAAAGAAACAAAATAAATCTCCAGAAACTGACACAAAAGGCCAGAGGTTTTTGAATTATCTGACAAAGAATTCAAAATAACAGTCAAAAAGATGCTCAACAAACTCAGGAAATCAATGCATGAGCAAAGTAATAATTTCAACAAAGAGACTGAAAATATAAAAAAGAATCAAATAGAAATTTTGGCTCTGAAGAATGCAATAACTAACTAAAAACTCATGAGAGGGGTTCCACAGCACACATTATTGAGCAAAGGAGAGGATCAGCAAATTTGAAAACAGTCATTTAAAATTATCCAGTCAGAATTTCGGGAAGATGGCGGTGTGAGCAGGGCGGCAGAAATCTCCTCCCAACACTATATTTATCTACGAAAACACAGAAAATATATCTGTTCCTAAAAGAGAGACGAGAATACACAGGAAAGCGCACAGAGTGCAGCTACACTCGAGAGGACTCAGCACCCCAAGAAGCGGGTAAGATACGGAGCCGTGACCCGGCGGGACCCGAGCCCTCCCCCACCCCAGCGCACCTGCGGGAGGAGAGGATTCAGAGCCGGGAGGGAGTGGAAGTACACCCCGTGAAGTAGCCAGCCCTGGTGATCTGCGCGGGGAGCGCTGACCCACATTGCACAGTGCAGCGGAGATTGGAGAGACAGAGGGGCAGGATCTGAGCGGGGAACGCGCCAGGGTGCTTGCAGCCGGCTCCCGGGAAGGAAAAAAAAAAAGTGCGCGCTTTCTTCAGCGGTCTTAAAGAGACAGGAGCCCAGCGGAGGAGCCGGATCGCCCCAGCACACTCAGCCCAGCAGGCTGGGAGTCCTGGGGAGTTTCAGATGCCTTAGCTGGCGACTGAGGAAGCGTAGCCATACTTAACACTTCTCACTGAGATCAACAGCCTCCTACTCGTTCCCACCCCTGCCAGAGCGATAAAAGGCCCTGCGGAGCGGCACAGTCACAGCTGTGGAATAGTGGGGCAACAGCGCCACCTAGAGCATTCCCACAGAATGTATGTCCGGTGGGCATATTTTTTGTTTGTTTTGTTTTGTTTTTGTTTTTTCTTTTCTTTCTTTTTTTCTTTTTTTCTTTCTTTCTTTCTTTTTTCTTTTTTTTTCTTTTCTTTCTTCTCTTTTTAAAGTCTTAAAGAGCCCAGCTGACATACGTGGCAACTATCAGTGACCAAATTATACAGCCATGAAAAGACAGAGGAATATGGTTCAGACCAAAATCAACCAGACAACCCCAGAGAGGGAGTCTGAAGGGATGGAAATGCACAGCCTCCCTGAAAAAGAATTCAGAATAAAAGTCATAACCATGCTGATGGACCTACAGAGAAATGTGCAAGAGCGGAGGGAGGAAGTGAGGGAACTGAGGAAAGACAATACAGAAATCAGACAAGCGATCGACGGGCTTAACAGCAGAATGGATGAGATGTGAGAGACTGTTAATGGAATAGAAAACAGAGAACAGGAGTACAGAGCAGCTGAGGCAGAGAGAGATAAAAGGATTTCTAGGAATGAAAGAATATTAAGAGAACTGTGTGACCAATCCAAACGGAACAATATTCGCATTATAGGAGTACCAGAGGAAGAAGAGAGAGAAAAAGGGATAGAAAGTGTCTTTGAAGAAATAATTGCTGAAAACTTTCCCTCGCTGGGGAAGGAAGTAGTCTCGCAGTCCACCGAAGCTCATAGATCTCCCAACACAAGGGACCCAAGGAAGACAACACCAAGACACATAATAATTAAGATGGCAAAGATCAAAGATAAAGACAGGGTATTAAAGGCAGCTAGAGAGAGAAAAAAGATCACCTACAAAGGAAAACCCATCAGACTATCATCAGACTTATCAACAGAAACCTTACAGGCCAGAAGAGAATGGCATGATATATTTAACGTTATGAAACAGAAGGGCCTCGAACCAAGAATATTGTATCCAGCAAGATTATCATTTAAATATGACAGAGGGATTAAACAATTTCCAGATGAACGAAAGTTAAGACAGTTTGCCTCTCATAAACCACCACTACAGGATATCGTAAATGGACTGCTCTAGATGGAAGCACACCTCAGGCTAAAAAGATGTCACTAGAGAAAAAAAAAATCATAGCAAAGAAAGCAGAACATCAAAATACAAACTAAAGGCAAAAAATAAAACACCTATTATAGAAAGAATGGAGGAGGAGGAATAAGAAGGGAGAGAAATAAAGAAACATCAGACTGTGTTTACAATAATTTAACAAGAAAGTTAAGTTAGATTGTTAGATAGTAAAGAAGCAACCCTTGAACCCTTGGTAACCACGAATCTAAAGCCAGCAATGGCAATAAGTACATACCTATCAATAATCACCCTAAATGTAAATGGACTGAAGGGACCAGTCAAAAGACACAGAGTAACAGAATGGATAAAAAAGCAAGACCCATCTATATGCTGCCTACAAGAAACTCACCCCAAATCCAAAGATATACACAGACTAAAAGTGAAGGGATGGAAAAAGATATTTCATGCAAACAACAAAGAGAAAAAAGCAGGTGTTGCAGTACTTGTATCAGACAAAATAGACTTCAAAATGAAGAAAGTAGCAAAAGATAAAGAAGGACATTACATAATGATAAAGGGGTCAGTCCAACAGAAGATATAACCATTATAAATATATATGCACCCAACACAGGAACGCCAGCATATGTGAGACAAATACTAGCAGAGTTGAAGGAGGAAATAGACAGCAATGCATTCATCTTAGGAGGCTTCAACACACCACTCACTCCAGAGGACAGATCAACCAGACAGAGAATAAGTAAAGACACAGAGGCACTGAACAACACACTAGAACAGATGGACCTAACAGACATCTATAGAACTCTACACCCAAAAGCAACAGGATACACATTCTTCTCAAGTGCACATGGAACATTTTCCAGAATAGACCACATACTAGGCCACAAAAAGAACCTCAGTAATTTCAAAAATTTTGAAATCCTACCAACAAACTTCTCAGATCACCAAGGTATAAAACTAGAAATAAATTTTAGAAAGAAATCAAAAAGGCTCACAAATACATGGAGACTTAACAACACTCTCCTAAGTAATCAATGGGTTAACGACCAAATCAAAACAGAAATCAAAGAATATATGGAGACTAATGACAACAACAGAAAGCCACAACCTCTGTGGGATGCAGCAAAGGCAGTTCTAAGAGGAAAGTATATTGCAATCCAGGCCTATTTAAAGAAGGAAGAACATTCCCAAATGAATAGTCTAAAGACACAATTACTGAAATTGGAAAAAGAAGAACAAATGAGGCCCAAAGTCACCAGAAGGAGGGACATAATAAAGATTAGAGAAGAAATAAATAAAATTGAGAAGAATAAAACAATAGAAAAAATCAATAAAACCAAGAGCTGGTTCTTTGAAAAAATAAACAAAATAGATAAACCCCTAGCCAGACTCATTAAGAGAAAAAGAGAATCTACACACATAAACACAATCAGAAATGAGAAAGGAAAAATCACGACGGACCCCACAGAAATACAAAGAATCATAAGAGAATATTATGAGAATCTACATGCTAACAAGCTGGAAAACATAGAAGAAATGGACAACTTCTTAGAAAAATACAACCTTCCAAGACTGACCAAGCAAGAAACAGAAAAACTAAACAGACCAATCACCAGTGACGAAATCGAATTGGTAATCAAAAAACTACCCAAGAACAAAACCCCTGGGCCTGATGGATTCACCTCTGAATTCTACCAGACATATAGAGAAGAAATAACACCGATTCTCCTTAAAGTTTTCCAAAAAATAGAAGAGGAGTGAATACTTCCAAACTCATTCTATGAAGCCAGCATCACTCTAATACCAAAACCGGGCAAAGACCTCACCAAAAAAGAAAATTACAGACCAATATCCCTGATGAACATAGATGCAAAAATACTCAACAAAATATTAGCAAACCGAATTCAAAAATACATCAAGAGGATCATACACCATGATCAAGTGGGATTCATCCAGGGATGCAAGGATGGTACAACATTCGAAAATCCATCAACATCATCCACCACATCAACAAAAAGAAGAACAAAAACCACATGATCATCTCCATAGATGCTGAAAAAGCATTTGACAAAATTCAGCATCCATTCCTGATTAAAACTCTCAACAAAATGGGTATAGAGGGCAAGTACCTCAACATCATAAAGGCTATATATGACAAACCCACAGCTAACATCATACTTAACGGCGAGACGCTGAAAGCTTTTCATCTAAGATCGGGAACAAGACAGGGATGCCCACTCTCTCCACTGTTATTCAACATAGTACTGGAGGTCCTAGCCACAGCAATCAGACAAAACAAAGACATACAAGGCATCCAGATTGGTAAAGAAGAAGTCAAATTGTCACTATTTGCAGATGACATGATACTGTACATAAAAAACCCTAAAGATTCCATTCCAAAACTACGAGAACTAATATCTGAATTCAACAAAGTTGCAGGATACAAAATTAACACACAGAAATCTGATGCTTTCCTATACAATAATGATGGACTAACAGAAAGAGAAATCAGAAAAACAATTCCATTCACAATTGCATCAAAAAGAATAAAATACCTAGGAATAAACCTAACGAAGGAAGTGAAAGACCTGTACTCTGAAAACTACAAGACACTCCTAAGAGAAATTAAAGAGGACACTAACAAATGGAAATGCATCCCATGCTCTTGGCTAGGAAGAATAAATATTGTCAAAATGGCTATACTACCTAAAGCAATCTACAGATTCAATGCAATCCCTATCAAACTACCAACAGCTTTCTTCAATGAACTGGAACAAATAATTCTAAAATTCATATGGAACCACAAAAGACCCCGAATAGCCAAAGCAATCCTGAGAAGGAGGAATAAAACAGGGGGAATTACACTCCCTGACTTCAAGCTCTACTACAAAGCCACAGTAATCAAGACAATTTGGTATTGGCACAAAAACAGACCCACAGACCAGTGGAACAGAATAGAAAATCCAAACATTAACCCAAACATATACAGTCAATTAATATTTGATAAAAGTGCCTTGGATATACAATGGGGAGATGACAGCCTCTTCAGCAGCTGGTGTTGGAAAAACTGGACAGCTACATGTAAGAGAATGAAACTGGACTACTGTCTAGCCCCATACACAAAGGTAAACTCAAGGTGGATCAAAGACCTGAATGTAAGTCATGAAACCATAAAACTCTTAGAAAAAAACATAGGCAAAAATCTCTTGGACATAAACATGAGCAACTTCTTCATGAACATATCTCCCCGGGCAAGGGAAACAAAAGCAAAAATGAACAAGTGGGACTATATCAAGCTGAAAAGCTTCTGTACAGCAAAGGACACCATCAGTAGAACAAAAAGACATCCTACAGTATGGGAGAATATATTCATAAAAAACGTATCTGATAAAGGGTTGACATCCAAAATATATAAAGAACTCATGCACCTTAACAAACAGAAAGCAAATAATCCAATTAAGAAATGGGCAGAGGACATGAATAGACACTTCTCCAAAGAAGAAATTCAGATGGCCAACAGGCACATGAAAAGATGCTCCACATCGCTAATCATCAGAGAAATGCAGATTAAAACCACAATGAGATATCACCTCACACCAGTGAGGATGGCCAACATCCAAAACACAAACAACAACAAATGTTGGCGAGGATGTGGAGAAAAGGGAACCCTCCTACACTGCTGGTGGGACTGCAAATTAGTTCAACCATTGTGGAAAGCAGTATGGAGGTTCCTCAAAAAACTCAAAATAGAAATACCATTTGACCCAGGAATTCCACTCCTAGGAATTTACCCTAAGAATGCAGCAGCCCAATTTGAAAAGGACAGATGCACCCCTATGTTTATTGCAGCACTATTTACAATAGCCAAGAAATGGAAGCAACCTAAGTGTCCATCAGTAGATGAATGGATAAAGAAGATGTGGTACATATACACAATGGAATATTATTCAGCCATAAGAAGAAAACAAATCCTACCATTTGCAACAACATGGATGGAGCTAGAGGGTATTATGCTCAGTGAAATAAGCCAAGCCGAAAAAGACAAGTATCAAATGATTTCACTCATATGTGGAGTATAAGAACAAAGAAAAAAACTGAAGGAACAAAACAGCAGCAGACTCCCAGAACCCAAGAACGGACTAATAGTTACCAAAGGGAAAGGGACCGGGGGAAATGGGCGGGAAGGGAGGGATAAGAGGGAAAAAAGGGCATTACGATTAGCAGATGTAATGTTGGGGGTGGCACGGGAATGGCAGTACAACTCAGAGAAGACAAGTAGTGATTCTATACCATCTCACTACGCTGATGGACAGTGACTGTAATGGGGTGGGTGGGGGGGACCTGATGAAGGGGTAGTTTTTAATAATCGTAATATTGCACATGTAATTGTAAATTAATGATAATAAAATAAATTATATTTAAAAATATATATAAAAAATAAATAAAATTATCCAGTCAGAGGAACAAAAAGAAAAATAGAGTGAAAAAGAGAAGAAAACCCAAGAGATATGGAATACCAGCAAGAACCTCCATATATGCATTATGAGAGTCATAGAAGAAGAGAGAGAAGAAAGTTTCTCTCAAGCACATATAGAATATTCTCAAACATGGATCATATGTTTGGTCACAATATCAAGTTGATACTTTTAGGACTGCTAAAATCATACCAAGTATCTTTCCTACCAGAATGGAACGAAACTAGAAGCCAATAGCAGAAGAAAAACTGAAAAATTCATAAATACGTGAAAATAAAACACCACACTTTGGAATAATCAATTGTTCAAATTAAAAATCAAAAGGATAGTTATGCAGTATCTTGAGACAAATGAAAATGAAAACATAACAGTAGACTTATGGGATGCAGTAAGAGCAGTACTAGGAGGGAAGTAGAGTAATAAATGCCTAAATTAATAAAGAAGAACACAAAACATATACTCAGTAAAGGAGTCAAAGAATAATAAAGTAAGTGCAGTGTTAACAAAACAAAGGAAATAATAAATATTATAGCAGAAATAAACAAAACAGAACAGGAAAGCAATAAATACAAATGAGTGAAACTATGAGTTGCTTAGTGTTGGCAAATTTTTGGTGTTCAAAATTCTTCATTGTTTCATTCAATGTTAATTACCCTACATCTGTTAATGAGCCTAAATAGAATATTGTTCAAAATAAGTATTCATGAAGAATTGGAACATAATATCCATCACTGAATTGGACATCATAACTCTTTTTTTTGGCATCATTAATATACAATCACATGGGCAACATTGTAGTTACCAGATTCCCCCCATTATCAAGTCCCCATCACATACCCCATTACAGTCACCGTCCATCAGCATAGTAAGATGTTATAGAATCACTACTTGTCTTATCTGTGTTGTACTGCCTTCCCCATGCCCCCTGTACATTATGTGTGCTAATCGTAATGCCCCTTATTCCCCTTATCGCTCCCTTCTGACCATCCTCCCTAGTCCCTTTCCCTTTGGTTACTGTTAGTCCATTCTTGGGTTCTGTGAGTCTGCTGCTGTTTTGTTCCTTCAGTTTGCTTGGTTAGTACACTCCACAGATGAGTGAAATAATTTGGTACTTCTCTTTCTCTGCCTGGCTTATTTCACTGAGCATAACACCCTTTAGATCCATCCATGTTGTTGCAAATGGTAGGATTTGTTTTCTTTTCTTTTCACATTTTTTTATTAAGGTATTGTTGATATGCACTCTTATGAAGATTTCACATGAAAAACAATGTGGTTACTACATTTACCCATATTATCAAGTCCCCACCCATATGCCAATGCAGTCACTGTCCGTCAGTGTGGTAAGATGCCACAGCATCACTATTTGCCTTCTCTGTGCTACACTGTTTTCCCCGTGATCCCCCACACCATGTGTACTAAACTAATACCCCACAATCCCCTTCTCCCATCCTCCCCTCCTGCACTCCCGCACCCCTCCTCTTTGGTAACCATTAATTCCTTCTTTGAGTCTCTGAGTCTACTGCTATTTTGTTCCTTCAGTTTTGCTCCACAAATGAGGGAAATCATTTGGCCCTTGTCTTTCTCCGCCTGGCTTATTTCACTGAGCATAATATCCTCCAGCTCCATCCATGTTGTTGCAAATGGTAGGATTTGTTTCTTTCTTATGACTGAATAGTATTCCATTGTGTATATGTACCACCTCTTCTCTATCCATTCATCTACTGATGGACAATTAGGTTGCTTCCATACCTTGGCTATTGTAAGAAGTGCTACAATAAACATAGGGGTGCATATGTCTTTTTGAATCTGAGAAGTTGTATTCTTTGGGTAAATTCCAAGGAGTGGGATTCCTGAGTCAAATGGTATTTGTATTTTTAGTTTTTTGAGGAACCTCCATATTGCTTTTCACAATGGTTGAACTAATTTACATTCCAACCGGCAGTATAGGAGGGTTCCCCATTCTCTGCATCCTCTCCAGCATTTGTTGTTCTTAGTCTTTTCAATGCTGGCCATCCTTACTGGTGTGAGGTGATATCTCATTGTGGTTTTAATTTGCATTTCCCTGATGATTAGTGATGTGGAACATCTTTCTATGTGTCAGTTGGTCATCTGAATTTCTTCTTTGGAGCACTGTCTCTTCATATCCTGTGCCCATTTTTTAATCTGATTATTTGTTTTTTGGATGTTGAAGCATGTTAGTTCTATAAATATTTTGGATGTTAACTCCTTGTTGGATATATCATTTACAAATATATTCTCCCATACTGTAGGAAGCCTTTTTGTTCTGGTGATAGTATCTTTTGCCACACAGAAACTTTTTAGTTTGATGTAGTCCCATTTGTTCATTTTTGCTTTTCTTTCCCTTGCTTGAGGAGATGCATTCAGGAAGAAGTTGCTCATGCTTATATTCAGATTTTTGCCTATGTTGTCTTGTAAGAGTTTTATGGTTTCATGACTTACATTCAGTTCTTTGATCCATTTCAAGTTTACTTTTGTGTATGGGGTTAAACAATAATCTAGCTTCATTCTCTTGCATGTAGCTGTCCAGTTTTGCCAACACCAGCTGTTGAATAGGCTGTCATTTCCCCATTGTATGTCCATGGCTCCTTTATCATATATTAATTGATCATATATGGTTGGGTTTATATCAGGGCTCTCTAGTCTGTTCCATTGGTCTTTGGGTCTGTTCTTGTGCCAGTGCCAAATTGTCTTGATTACTGTGGCTTTGTAGTAGAGCTTGAAGTTGGGGAGCATAATCCCCCAAGCTTTATTCTTCCTTCTCAGGATTGCTTTGGCTATTTGGGGTCTTCTGTGGTTCCATATGAATTTTAGAATGATTTTCTCTAGTTCGTTGAAGAATGCTGTTGGTATTTTGATAGGAATTGCATTGAATCTGTAGATTGCATTGAATCTGTAGATTGCTTTAGGTAGTATAGCCATTTTGACAATATTAATTCTTCCTATCCATGAGCATGGTTTTATTGAGTGTTTCCATTCATTGGTATTTTCTTTAATTTCTCTCATGAGTGTCTTGTAGTTTTCAGAGTATAGGTCTTTCACTTCCTTGGTTAGGTTTATTCCTAGGTATTTTATTCTTTTTGATGCAACTGTGAATGAAATTGTTTTCCTGATTTCTCTCTCTGCTAGTTCATTGTTAGTGTATAGGAATGTCACAGATTTCTTCGTATTAATTTTGTATCCCTCAACTTTGCTGAATTCAGATATTAGATCTAGTAGTTTTGGAGTGGATTCTTTAGTGTTTTTTATGTACAATATCATGTCATCTGCAAATAGGGACAGTTTAACTTCTTCCTTGTTAATCTGGATGTCTTTTATTTCTTTGTGTTGTCTGATTGATGTGGCTAGGATCTCCAGTACTATGTAGAATAGAAGTGGGGAGAGTCGGCATCCTTGTCTTGCTCCTGATCTTAAAGGAAAAGCTTTCAACTTCTCACCGTTAAGTATGATGTTGGCTCTGTGTTTGTCATATAAGGCCTTTATTACATTGTGGTACATGCCCTCTATACCCATTTTGTTGAGAGTTTTTATCATGAATGGATGTTGAATTTTGTTGAATGATTTTTCAGCATCTGTGGAAATCATCATGTGTTTTTTGTCCTTCTTTTTGTTGATGTGGTAGATGATGTTGATGGACTGTTAAATGTTGTACCATCCTTGCATCCCTTGGATGAATCCCACTTGATCATGGTGTATGATCCTCTTGATGTATTTTTGAATTTGGTTTGCTAATATTTTGTTGAGTATTTTTGCGTCTATGTTCATCAGGGATATTGGTCTTTAGTTTTCTTTTTGTGTGGTATCTTTTCCTGGTTTGGTGTTACAGTGATGTTGGCTTCATAGAATGTGTTTGGAAGTATTCCCTCCTCTTCTATTTTTTGGAAAACTTTAAGGAGTATGGGTATTATGAACATCATAACTTTTTAAAAATTCTTTATAATATTATTCTTTCAAAAAGAAGATTGACATTAATGCATGTCTGATTTCATACCAAATATTCACGATTTAGATAAATGTGTCAACAGAGACTCATTTTAATATAGCCTATGTATAAATTATTTTTGTGGAATAGAACTTGACAATATTGATACTGACAAACTTGTTTTTGTTTGGTCTCAATATATGCCTGTCTTATGTAATAAAGTAGAACCCAGATAGTATATATGAATTGCTGTCTCTAGTTAGGTCACCAGATGGCCTAAGGGATATTTTTCTCTTACCCCTGCTATATCTCCTGCTGGATTTATCTCTTTTCTTCCACTTGTTCATTCTCATGGAAGGAGATTATGTGGCCCTGGGCTTCTTTTCACTGCCTTTGATGGAGTGATGGGTGAATATATAACATTCCTAACCACATTTCCACTCTAAGTTTTCTAGTCTTGGCATACAGCCACATTCAAATCATTTGTCTATCCCTTACCCTAAGCTGAGACTACTTGGGCAGTTTTAGTAGACCTGTGTTGTATTCTTTGGGATAAATTCCCTTTAATTATATCCTTAAATTCAATGCTTTGTGTATTGCCGTCATTACCATTTGCACTGAGTTAGAACTTATCTTTCTCTCCCAGTCTCCAATGGAAAAAATCAACTTGAATGTGTTGTGTGTATATGCCTGTGTGTGTGCACCTGTGTGTTTTGTATTTGTGTATAATGGGAGGAAGGGGTGTGACATATATATATCTTGATACACTGTAACAGACTAGTCCCAAATTCCCAAACATCCTGCTCCTTTTACTTAGGAATCTGCAGTAAACTGCTAATATTGTTCAAGAAAATCAAGATGTTTTCCATTCAGAGTTTGTTTCTTAAAGTTTGAAATAGTAAATATACATAATGATTTATAGGTTTTAGAAGAATCAAACATTTTGGCACAATTATATCAGATAATGCTTTCATCAGAAGTAGTTACCATTTGCTACACTGAAGCTGGGTTTGCAAAGACCTTAAAAGTCCTTCCTCTCCTTGCATTCACCAGAAACTGCCAGGTCATTCCAGATGTATGGATATAGATATGGAAATAAATTAGGAAGCCTACCATGTCTAGCTCCTCGAAAATGTAGTAGTATGGTAATTGGCTTATGCTTTTGATTACTTTGGCTTTGTAGTAGAGCTTGAAGTTGGGAAGCAAGATCCCCCCATCTTTATTCTTCCTTCTCAGGATTGCTTTGGCTATTCAGGGTCTTTTGTGGTTCCATATGAATTTTAGAACTATTTGTTCTAGTTCATTGAAAAATGCTATTGATATTTTGATAGGGATTGCATTGAATCTGTAGATTGCTTTAGGCAGATCTATGTGATAGATCTACTAGGTGATCACATAGCAGATCTATGTGATTCAGTACTAGCAACTCCAAATAACTCTGATGGCACTGTCTACATGAGTTAGTCTGTGTGGGAACAATGATTGACCTGAGCTGCACATGGTAAAGTCAAGCTCGGAAAAGGCAGTGCTTCTGACAGCAAAGTCAGGGAACTGAGACTTTTTAACTTGTTACCTGTTCTAAAAATATTGTTACCATTAGAATCCCCTTATAAAACCAGAAAAGGGCTAAAAAATACTGTTTAAAGATATTCTCTGTTTCAATGACCCAAACGTAAGAAAAATCTTGATTGAAAAAAATTGGTAGAAAATGGGAAGATTCAATCCTCAATCTGATTAAAACTGTGGTAAAATAGAAAAGGGGAACACAAACATTAAAAAATATTCACAAATGAGTTCGATCATGATTATAGAATCTTATATAGTCCTTCACATTTAACACTGAATATTTTGAGCCTTCATACCAGAAAAAAAGTCTATAGGCACTTAAATGAGACAGTCACAAATACTGGAATAAATACCAAGTGGTACTTTATTTCATTAAAAGAAAGTTGTGATTTGTGACTAAATTTGGATATGTTTCAATTCCTCTCCACTGGAAAGACCACATTTGTCAGTTGCTTCCAGACAGTGTCACAGGAAAAACAATTCATTGCAAAGAATTTGTTATTACACACATGTTGCATTTGTGTTCTTTGAAGTAGTTATAACAGTCACAAAATTTCATTCTCTACTGATAAATCAAGAAATACATAAGCTTGTACATAGAACATGTGTTAAGGAAAAACACAACAATAACTTAACAACTTCTAAGTAAAAACAGATATATGGTCACTAAATTTGCCTGTAAATATTATAAATCCCCCTTGTTCGTATTTCTCTTACATATATACTTTTTTTCAGCTGTGTTCTCATCTCTCCTTATCATGATCCATGTTATACTCACATGCTACTTAAAATACAAGTTTTAATTTCCTTATTAACACACTCTTAGTACCATATTTTCTGTGTGCCATATGCCTACAGACAACTCTTACTGTTTTTTACCCTCTGGGCTTCCCAGTCTCAGGGTCAGTTCTGTCTTCCCCTTCTAAGTAAGTATGAATCATCTTTCACAGGCAATGAACTTAGGATATCGCTGGATCTGTCACCAACTGCTTTGTTTCCAGTCTGGGCCGTAGCTTTCCGTGATGTTTATGCATTATTAAAACTCTTCATGACAAAGCATGGATTAAACATATTTCCAATGATTTTGAAAAATTGGAATTTGAAATCAGTATTAAAACTCAAAATAAAATTGAAGAATTAAAAGTGGTTACATGGCACATACTACGATGCACCAAAAAGCCTCAGAAATGTTCATATGGTCAGTGTGAATTCTAGAATACTTCTTCATCAGCCTCTTTGTATGTCCATCAAAATATTTAGATGGTGTGGTGAGACTGCCTGCCAAAACATTGCCTAGAAGGAAGCTAAACTTAACCACTCAAATGGGGCTTCTAGTCTAGATCCAGGTTTTCTGAGTCATTGGCTACAGGCAGCGCACACTAATTGAGAGCCCATCATGACCATAATTTAAAAAACAAACAACAGAATACAACAAAAACTTATCAGCTCAGATCTAGATTAAATGAAGATGAAATCAAATTTTTTATGTTCCCATGAATTGCTATTAACCAATTTAAGATATCTATGTCTGGGTAGGAAAGACTGGACTTGTCCAACTGATATTAGTGGAAAAGAAGCCTCCAGCACTCCCAGCAGGCAATTGTCCAAGCTATTGCGGTTCAGCAAGGACGTGTAGCAGCCCCACCTCTCTTACTGCTGTTTGAAAAATGCAGGGTGACAACTACACCTTCCCCACCCATTTTGAATCACTTAAAAAATGGTATTTGGTGAACTTTTACATTTTTCTAACATTGCTTCATATAAACTCACACTCTTCACAACTTCCAAGGTAGAGTATTTCTTATTTCTATACCTCTGCATACCTAACTGATACTGTATATCTTTGTTTAGAAGCTATGGCTTCTATTAAATTTAATTACTTACCCCTGTGGCTTTAAATTGAGGGTGGCTATAAAACAAAGATGGCTTCTATTAAATTTAATTAACTTTCCCCTGCGGCTGGCATAGGAAGGGTGGCTTCTATTAAAAACTGCATGGTATAGGTGTGTCTGCTAATCAGGGATGCTTCTAACTGAAGATATACAGTCTGTGATACAATTAATCAAAGGAGAGGACATTAGGTAGAGAAACAGGATTCCATGATAAATGCCAATTCTGAAATTTATTAAAGTAATTGTAGTTCTGAAAGAATTTTCATAATTTATGTTGTTCTGCTTTTCTTAATAAAAAATATAGGTTAGATCTGCACATACTATATAGGACATATTAATGTTTTACTGAAGAAGGTACATATTTTTAAACTTCGCACCCGATCAGATAAAGAGTAAGGCTCTGTGATGCTTTTAGCTGCTTTTTCCTCTTTTGATAGTAGCTGCATAAAGAAAATGGCTTACAGATTTAGCTATGTATATAGTTTGAAAGTAACAACTGAAAAATGATGTTCATAATCTGAATTGCAATGAAACCAATTATCTGTACTGTGGTTGTTCACATGGGAATTCTAAAGGTTTAGTGTTTCTTAAAAGAAATTAAAAACAGCTGTAAAAATACCATAAAACAAAAATAGCAGCTGCAAAAGAGATTAACATTCCTAAATTTCATTTGAACCTGATATGTTATTTTTCCAACAGCAACATATATATTCTGATTTTTAAATCTATCTTTATGAAATTTTAGCTCTAAAAAAAACAGGACTACTGAATGCAGTTTTGATATTGCCAGTCTTTACTACTCACATGAATTTTATAAAATTTTCTCAAGGTACTGTTAATATTATTCTATCCTTTTTTAGTAATATTCAAATATGAGCTATCATAGAGGAATAATCTAGTCATTTATGATTTAAACATTACTGAGTAAACACGTTACAGCAAAGTCTGTGCCTCCTTTAGCTTCCCCTCTTTTTTTCATTAAAGCTGTCAACTGCCTTTCACACTGAACCATGAAGACCAAGGGCCTTTTTAAAATTTTATACAGTGTCTACTTTCCAATTAATCAAACAACCATAGATAAAATGTATACACATATATGTATATACATATATGCATATATATTAAAACAAAATGCAATTTATAAAACAGATCTGGAGGTGGTGACAGTATAAAACAGTTAGTTTTGCTGCGCTTTCAAAACATATGGCAGCAACTTTTGTAGCCTTGCACCAGATGGAGACCTTTAATCGATCCGGTCTGTTATAGCGTATGTTATTTCTCTACTAAAAGGGGTTCCTCCTTCCCAATTTATAAATAAATTCCTAATTGTTTAAGTACAAGAAGCAGTACCTTGCAACATAGAAATAAGTTGAGAATTTTTATTTCAAAAAAGGCAACAACTTTTTAAGGAGACAAAAATTATCTGAAAGTTGTATTGGTATCCTTTCAGCAAACTTGGTCAGCTGTTCAGATTTAACACACATTCAATATGGTTTATGTATTTTATTTGTTTGGGTTTTTGTTGGTTTAATCGGCAAATGCTTTCAGATGGGAGTATTATACTTACAAACTCTCTAGTAAATATTGCCAATATTTGTGGAGTCAATTGAATTATTAAACTTGGTAAAAACTTCAGTAATTAGTTTTCAAATGTAAAAATCACTTTCAATTGGATTTCAGGTTAAAATATTTCCAAGTTTTCTACACATTTTTAAAATCTATTTTCCCAAATATTTAAATCAGCCTCATTGTCATTTATAAAATATGACAAAACAGTAATTCAGATATAAGGTAAAAAGATTTTATGTGTACTAATACCTGAAAAACAAATTTAATGGAGAGCTACTGTTATAACACATGAATATTGTAGTTTACCTTAAATATATTAGTAAAGCCAATTCTCTCTCTCTCTCTCTCTCTCTCTCACACACACACACACACACACACACACACTCATAATTTTAAAAATATGTGAGGAGCTGAGAAATAAGAATATAACATTTTGGAATAGTTTACTGCTATTGTTCTTTTGTTATAAATATTATTTGTGACATAGGTTCAGATTCTGAAGTAAACTAAGATGTACGCATAACAGAAATCAAATGAAAGCAACTAGTCTCTGGAGAAATGTGCAATCCCTTTGTAGAACCCAACTTTAATGTAGACCAGTACTGAACATATTCACAGCTTATAACAACTTATGAAATGGGTGAATGTTGAAACAAAATATCAACCAGATCTATTCTCTTTAGTATGTTTATTTATGACTTCTTTCTTTTGAAAGAAACCAGGAGTATGATAATGGTTGTACACAGACTAAATAGGCTGCTTTTTCATGAGCAGTAATACTATACAAATACAAGAGAGAAAAGCCATATTTTTCCAATATAATAGCACAAGGGCAAATGACAGCCTTACCTGATGGCTGATATCTTTTATAGTACAACTGTGACATATTTTATGCATCACAAAGAATGATCAAAGATGTCTCTAGAGGCTCTCTGTCATGGAATGTGGCCCCACAGCCCCTGTCTGCCTTTAAATCAGGCAATAATGCACCTTTAAAATAAGTTGGGCATGCTTTCCAGAGGGATGATTATTTTGGATATATTTAAGCATGATTTTGATTTCTCCTTTCAGTTATGTGATTTCTAAAATTCTGTGCATGTTTCATTTGGTCATGAAATGAAAAGTGACTAAAATAAATGTAAGATTGTATATTTTTAAAAGTGCATGTTTAACATATAGTTCTGTTGTTTATACTGCTTTTGTAATATAATGTAGTTAGAAAAGAAAATGCAATTCCCAAACTAACAAAACCAACCCATTTGTTTCCTATTAAAACATATTAATAACGTCAACACATTTTTTTCCTTACATAGAAAATCTTGCATTACAGCTATTTTTTAATCAAACTTAAATGACTATTTGAATTTTCTGTACAAATTGAAAATAAATTAGAAAACTGTGGCAGGCAATCACTCAGTTAATTTTAGGACATAGCCAACCAATCTTATAATATCTGGATAATTTCCAAAAATATTATTTTCCTAAATGCATTCAAAGACTTTGATGAAGATGTTACTCAAACTTGTCTAGATAATTAAATCCTCTCCTCTTTTTGGAGTTTGTCTCCACACATTACTGGTGACCAAAAAGAGATTATATTAAACCCTACTAGATAGTCACAGTGAGTATTTTGCCAAGACTACATATTTTTATGTTTGGTTACAAACAAGCAACCAAAATCTGGTTATGATTATTGGTTAATGACCTCTGTTAACCAGAGAAAGACATCAGTTGCATAAATCAGCCAATTGCATTTTGTTGTAGTGACAGAATTATATTTGCAAAGAAATACCCTTGGCTACATGATAGTACTTTCATTGAGATTTTCATTTAGTGATAGTTCTTGGGTACTGAAGAATTGTTAAGTCTTGTGTCAAATTGCTTTTAACCCTGTCTTCAAAACAATACAGGCCCAGCCAAGAGATTCTGAACTCAGTTAATCAGTCTTATTGGTAGACAACTCAAAATGTTTTCCCTAAAGAGAATGAGCATTCAAAGAATATCTTTTATTTCTAAAAAGCATGCATACACAATATCAAATGTGTTCTGCAATCTATTTTTAGGTAAGAGGTCATTAGTCATAGTGCTTTTTTGTAGCCTTTAAGATGTATTTATAATGCACTGAAATTGTTAATTCTATTCACTCAGCTTAGTCAAATATATAGTTCATATTAGAATTTGTTGTAATGTTTGTTGGCATACTAATGGTATTATATAAAGTTAGTTTCCCTGAAATTAATTATTTATGAAAACTAATTATAATTTGTCAGATTATATAATTTTGAATTATTCCCCACTACACCTGAAATCAAATGTCATAAAAAAGATAGTAACAAAAATATACTTTTGTAAAACCTATTATTCCTTTGACTTTTCAGAATCATGAAATGTACATTGGTTCCTGATTTTACAAGATTATCAGTTTATAAATCCTAACTTTTCAAGATTTAGCCTAAAGTTAATATGTATGTAATTTAATATTTCATTTTGAACAAATCAGTAATATGTCATTATTCACAGTGTACATAAAAATGCTTTGAAAACTGTAAAATACTACACATGATTATTTGCATTCTTCAGTCATTAAAATATCTTCTTACACAAGATAGATACTTCATTAATGTATAATATCTTTTTACTGGTCATCTTTCAAAATCCTATTAAATTGAAGAAAGCTCAAAATAATAATTATGAAATATTACCTGACTAGGTGAAAAATTTCAGAATCAATATTATTTTATTTTACTATATTCTACTATATCTGTTCTGTTCAGAAGAACATTATACATAAAAATGTTAAAATACTTTTATTAAACACATTTTTAGACATTAAACTATTTTTAGGGGAAAGACAAAGAAGACAAAATAATTTTCTCCTATAATTTTCTTGGCCATTAGCTAGTATATGTATAATCTTATATCTATAGTTTCTATAGTTTCGTGCACCTTCAGTTTCAAGATTTACAAAATGAAAGTTTAATAAAATACTTGTGAGATGTCTTCCAGCTCTAGAATTGGGAGGCCTTAATTTGAAAAAAAAACTAGAGTTCATCTATCCTTTAATTTTCCAAACAGCTCATTAGTCCTTTTACAAAAATACTAAAATCTTATGTTTATGCATACATTTACAGATCACATAATTCTGCAATATGATTACCTCATATCATTCATACAATATCCAAAAAAGCAGGACCCATTATCCTCTTAAAAGATGATGACAAAACCACAATTCAATGAGTCTCTTTTCTCTTCAGTATCTCCAGTAGTAGCCAAGTGGGAAATAGAAACCAGGTCTATTACAAATGTAATATTCTTTGCACTGTGCTGCCTTCTACAGGATTACTTAAATGCCTTTGAAAAGCAGTAACTCAACTTTTGAGTGACAAGGAGCTCATTATAGTATAAGTCAGCCTATTTCTTTTTGAGGCTGCCTTGTAAAAAATGAGATAATAGTTAATAACTATATTGTCCCAAATATGGCTCCCTGTTAAATACAGCCATTGTTCTGCCTCCGAAATTGAACCATGCTGTGATCTTGGAGTAATTTATGCCTTTGCAGCTTCTGCAACAAGCACAGCGATTGAGCATAGTAGATGCTTAAGAAATACTTGTTGAGTATATTGCTTCAGATTTTTTTAGGTGATCCTGTCCAAATCGGGTATAACTTTGCGGAAGTGTTATCACTGCTTGCTGGTGACACTTCTTTCTCCAGCCCTTTCAGCCTGGATTCGAACAGCCTTGTTCACAGATACGCCGTCAGCACCTGAAACAATATCTGCACATAGTTGACATGCAACTCTAGACGTGCACTGTTTACAGCCGTAGAATGAATAAATCATAAGTAATAAAATGGCTTTCAGACCATTTAGTACATTTAGATCACTCTTCTCAGAATACATTCAAGCTTGTCAAAGACCCACTGGAAACTTGACACCCAACACTGAACACACGAAGCACCGTGTACTATAACCTCTCTAAGAATCGCTGGAAGAAGTCATTTTACCTGGTTCATGTATTTTGATTCAAAATAATCTAGTCGGAATGTATTTTTATTTATATAACTCATCTACGTAAGTCCAGGAAAAATCCATATTAGAATATCATAAAAAATGTTTTATTTAAACTAAAAGCACCAGGAAACAAAAATTCGACATTTGGAGAATTTCTTTTTAGTGTATATGTTTTTGCTTTAAGTTATGATAAAGTTTAAAATGAGCAATTCTGGGCAAATAAAAATAATTTTATTTGACTGTTTAATAACTTACATGATCCAAGAGTTTTAACTTCAAAATAATAAGACTATTCAAGTCTCATGAAAATTCATCTAGTTGTTTCAACTTTCTTTAAATTTCTTGTATGTGGAGTCATTATAATGATTATATTTTAATATTATACTCGGAATTAGTCTGTTTAATTAAACGTATTTGTAATATTGGGTATGCTTTTCTCATTTCATTTTCAAAGTGTATTTCCCACTCAGTGGCCTATGTCAAAAACAATTCTCCCTAAGCTCATATTAGACTCATAAATACATGTTTTACATAATTTATTTCTAAAAGCTCAAAGACATACATTTATAAGATAGAATAGGACCATTTAAGGGGTCATTTTAACTATAGAACCTATACTTAAAAGAAACAGGAAATCCTGAATAAATCCAAAATTAATGCTTAAAGGCCAATAAAAAGTACTCTTTTACAAATAGTGAATTAAAATATCATAGTACAACAAAAATTCCCATATTTAAGATCATTAAAGAGTGGAATTGAAGAAGTTAAGTTCCAAGACTAATAAGAAAAACTAAACCTTAAATATTGAATGAACCTTTTGTAACATCTATGAATGCCAGTGCTTAAAACAGGGGCCAGAATTATGTATGGGACCCTTTGTTAGGAAGAATAGTCCAAATTAAAATTTCCTACTTAGAACATTTGCTGTGTTTAGCCAAAAGAAAATAAAACATGGAAACAATTAGTAATGCAACTAAGTAAAAAGCAAGTAAACCAATCATATAATTGTTTTGAAATATTCACAAAATTTAGGAGAAAATGTTTTTGTCATTGTTATTTAAAAAGAGTGTGTTTGCATTAAATAAAATAAAACAAGCTATTGGGAAAGGAACAGATGTATGAAACAGGTGAAGGGGTTAAACTGATAAAAAGAGATCCAGACTTATTTTACAAACCTTATTCAAATTACTGTTTCAGAATACTTTTGGCCTTTTTAATAATTTTCCAGACACAGTGGCCTAAGTAGAATGATTAACACCAGAGTTCTTGGTTTATGCTGTCCTGACCACCTTCCTACTAACTTCTCAATAGAAATCATGCATGTGCATGTGTATGTATGTATGTATATGTGTGTGTGTGTGTGTATGTATTTTTATGAAATTTGAATGAAAAGTGAGGAATTGTGTTTACTCAGAACAATGTTTACCTAGTGTCTACAAATTCCACTGTATTCATTTCTTGAATAGTATTTTTTTTCTACCCTATGAATAGCTAGCTGTAGGTAGAGTCTCTTGCCCAGGAGGCTTTCATGGATATTTCTTCTGGAAACAATTTCTCCTAGAATGAATCAGTTGTTTTAAAATAAAATTGAAAAAAAGATAGGAATCTGTTTCTTTGTTACAACACTAATACCCCTTACCATATATCTTATCTTATTCTCTAACTAAACTTCTACTTACTGTTTTGTAAATATGTCTGTGTTTTGTAGTATATAATAATAACAGGTTACAGAACAAAATGATAGCAGTTAAGCTGCTTTACCTAGACAATGGGAAATAACTACTATTTCCCTACTTAACCTCGTTCATTGCTTTATCCCTGCCTAAGCTGTCCAAATGTGAAACTTATCTAAAAGAACTTAACCTCTACTGGCGTTCGTCTTTCGGTGTCTTCTATGAAAATTAGATAAGCTAACATCAAAACCCAAACCACTCAGAATGTAAGTTTCCTCATATACTTTCATAACTGGTATCACTAAATATATACCATTTGCTCCTTCCATTTTTAAAACACAAAATTTTTAATGGATTGATAGATTTTTTTTTTTTTTTAGCCACGGTGTTGTTTGAAGGAATCTGTTGATTTCCATTGTCAATCACCCAACTCAAAAAGAACTCCCAGGAGTTTTTGACCCAACTCCTTCTGGAGGAGAAGCAACATTTTTCTCCATTTTGAAGACCCCTATCTTTTCATATATCAATGAAGAAGCAAAGGATATCAGGGACTTGAACTAGAATTTCCAATTTTGAGGACTATGACACCCCAAATAAAGAACTAATTTCATTAAGGAAATCAGTAAGTTTAGTTCACAAGGACACTTTCTTGAGTGCTTCACCTCAATAATCAAAGATTATTATTTTAATCTTTGATCTTCAAACTTTCCAAAATATTCTGAAAAACAAATTCACTTGGGGATTCCTGTGCATGGCTTTTCTCTTGCTTACTTTGGATTTGTAAAAATCAACACAATTGATGCCTAGGTAGAACAAAGCAAAATAAAACAAAACAAAAACAACAGTGTGAATCCAGTTTCCAGAGTCCAAAGAAGCTACCATTTAAAATTGTAATATAGAATGATTTTTAAAACATATTTTACTTATTTATCCGTAGCCATCTTGGACAACCTGCTCCCATCATACCCTTCATGACTGGAAACACAAGGCTGGGGAATTTTTGTGGTGATTTTGCACTCTGTGGCCCTGTACTAACTAATAGCAATAGCTTCAGTGTATTATATTAACAAATCAGAGCAGGCAAAGAGGGCATGGGGAGACTCAAAGGCAAGCAAGTCATCAGTCTTTTATTAGACCAAATCTTGACTCTTATAAAGCCCAGGCTGTCTCCCTCCCTAGGTGGAAGGATAGTAATGTGCTAGATTGTGTATGAGGTCTTATTACAGAGATGTCAGTTTTAGTTTGAAACATAAACATATTTTTATTCATACATTAGTACTTATAGTGATCAATGATAGTGTATCTAGTGTACTGGTATTTGTTTTTGATCAGTAGAAAAGCAATTATTCATAACACCCAAAATAGAGGCAAAGTTGTGAAAAAAAGAATTATATGTTTCTTACAAGGAAGGTAATTTTAATATAGACGAGATTGGTCCAAGTTCTGCCACTTGGATTGATAGATTATCTAGCAAAACTATCATTTCAATAATCTCAGTGACAGTATAGCACTGGATACTTGGTACAGTATTATAAATTAAGTTTACTGCAAATGTTATTGCAGAGAATATGGAAAGAAATCTATTATTTGTGTTTGTGAAAGTTTAGATAGGAAAAAATTTAAGATTCTTTGACAAATCATAACAGAAATGATCTATATGATGTGGCTATATTGCCTGTTGTCAAAAAATTCACTTTAGTCATTATTTCTTCATCAGTATCCTTGAATTATAGTGACATGATTCCCCCTGCGAGAGAAAATATTATATTAATCAACTTGAATGTTACCCCTGTAAGGTGATGTGTTGCAGTGTGTGGCAATGCTGAATACAGTTAACTTTTAGGAGAAATGTATTAGCTTCTATTTATTTTGTCTCGTGTTGAGGACTTGTAGTTGACACACAGTAATGTTGTTGGTAATCCCTGTCTACTGATAATAAAACTAATTATAGCAGATGGAATTTATTCCATTCATGCTTACTGATTTTAACAGGAACACATAGCTCGTTATCAACTTATCAAATATTTTTTATTCATATCTCAATACTATATGTAATTTAGCTAAAGTATAATTTCATATCTATCTTTTAATCCTCTAGCTATCTATAGTCTTGTTTATTTAATTGTAAAATAAAATTAAGTTAAAATAAAATCAGTATGTATTTCTCAGGTATATTTTTACCATCAGAACATTCAACCTACATTGTTATTGTTACATTATATCTGTCCTATGGCTGTTACATTATATCTATCTATCATAAATGGCAAGTACCCTGAGCATTCAACACACTGTGGGAAACAAAAGGGAATCACTCAAAGATTGTCGAACTATCAATTTCACTTTCCTCTGTACCTTCCATTGGATGCATTCATATACACAACCCACAACCACCTTTTCTATCAGTTAATGAAGCAACAGAAACCACAACCACATCTAGTAAATGCTGATGCTTGTTGAGAGCTTGTCACACACCTGGCCCTTTTTCAGAACTCTAATCTTCCTAGCAACCTATCAGTAGATATGATTACTATGTCTCTGTTAAAAATGAGGAAACCGAGGGACAGAAACTAAGAACTGTATCCCAGATAACAGAAAGAAGAGCCAAGATTCAAACACTGTATTTTGAGTGAATAAAGAGGGAAAGAAAATTGAGATTAAATGCTTTGCATCTTAGGCATATGGATATCAGACCATAACATCCTTAGGAGCCTTCCCATATTGATGACTATAAGTAATTGCAGTGTGCACATCATAGATGCTACAAAATAGTTTTCTAGTTTTGAACATATCCCACATTTTAGGATGCTGTGTATTTAAAGAAATCCTATGGTAGACGAGAAAACTTAGAATACTCTAGATATACCAGAGCAGTCACCATACTGGAAGGTTATCTCAATCTAAGTTTTCCCTTTATCATTGTGATATTAGAAGAATGTATCAGTAAAATATCAAGTTTTAATAACATCTTTGATGGTGTAAGTGTGATATAAGCACCTATCTCAGAGAATTCTATATATATACAGTGCTACTCAAGGAGAAAGATATCATTTCTCTAATAAGAAACTTGACATTTCTCTACCACATTGCTGACTAGGAAATCTAAAACACATTCAAGGAAAATAAAAATAATTATACATTCTATGAAATATGTCTCCCAAACTTCTATCCATACTCCTCCCTACACACACACACACATACACACACACATGTGTGTACGCATTAAATTTTGGGACAAAATTTAAGATAGAGGAGGAATAGATTTGGAGGAAGTTGGGAGGTTTGGCAAAAATAGTCTCAGGGCTATGGATGAGTGGAAATTAATGGAAATCAAGGAGTAGAGAACCAAATTCATTGTTATAAAAGTTCATAACATCTTATCTGAGATCATTGGGAACTGTTGGAATTCAGAATTTTTCAGATTTTAGAATGAAAATATACAGCACCCTACAGAGCACCAGAGCAGAGCCTGGGGCAAAGGAAATCCTAACTAACAAAATTAGAAAAAGCTATCTGAAATAAAAAGGTAACCTTTGGAGGAGGCAATTGTATTATCCAGGGTCTTAATAACAATGGAATCATAAAAGGTATAGTATAGATCATACCTTTTTTTAAAATTAGAGTTTATATTTTTACTTAATTGCTTTACTTCCAGAAAATAATTCAATTATATTTTCAATATCTTGTATACTTTTGGTAAATGGTTACCATAAACAGTTTTCTAATTTTTAAAATTTGAATCAAAATTTGAAATTAATGCTTATATATATTCATATGTGTGTGTGTGTATTCTTACCTAACAGTGTGGAAAAAGATGAGTGTGACTAGAATGATGAATTTAGTACTCTCTGGATCTTACAATTTGTATATGAATTAAGATGTCCCATATCTTTTAATGAAAAATTTTAAGAAGGTGAGTGCTTCTCTTGTCCACCTAAAAATGTCAAATGTTGCCTATATTTCCTACCCTGAATATCTCACATAGCTCTTATACCTCAATTCTTCAGCCACAGATACTATATTCACTGCCCAAACTAAACAGATGAATCAATACAAGTAAGGCTTTGGACTTAATGACACTAATAAATTAGTGTAAGGAATATCTAAACAACAACTATCATTTAAAAAAATTAATCATTTTATCCTGCAGAAGAGTTATCATACATCAATTTCCAAGAACATTTCTTATACGTAAAAGGACACATATTTATAGCAAAAATTGAGATAAAAATTATAAATCATATGCTCTTCCATTGAAGTAACTTCCATGAAGTAAAATGTGTAGAAATGTAACATATAAATCATTATTTCTTAACTCTGACTTTATCACAAATTTTTTAGTATACAGCTGTCTCAGGACTTGCACAATCTCCAAAAATACTTTTGTAAATTCATTTTAGTGAGAAAAACCTTTCTATTTTAATGAATATCAGGGGTAATCACATGTCAAAAATTAGACACATAAATATAAACAGGTGTAAAAGCCCCCTAAATAGTGAAAACCACCAGCTTGGGCACATTAATTTATAAAATTGGGTATGAAGTAAATGAATGTTTAATAAAATACCAAAATGTTTATATGGTGCTCCCACTATGTATATTAAATGCACTTAATAGGAAAGAATAGATTTTAATTTAGGAAAGAAACAAAGAGGAGTGAGCCAGTTGGAATGGAAAATTATGAAGATAAACTCGAGAAGAATTTTGCTTTTCTATTGTGAATTAAAATATTTAGAAATAGAAAAACAGCATTTCGCACTTCAAAAGCATGCACTTGTTTTCATGTTACTTTTTTTAATCCCACAGTTCTTAACTCTGGGTACACTCTGTAAATTAGGTACAGCAGGGTTATTTTTACCTTTTTAATTTAAGAAAAAGGAGTACAGAAAATGCTACTGATTATTAGACTTTCCGAGCCAATCAAGATTATGGTCAATAACTCTTTTTTGTTGTTTTTTTTACTCTTTGACCCTAAGTCTATTTTGTCAAATATTAACATGGCTATTCTAGTTCACTTCCTTATTCATTTTTGTTTTTAAAGACCTAGTATTTTTAGAGCAGTTTTAGGTTCACAGCAAAATTGAGGAGAAAGGAGAGAGATTCCACAGACTCCCTGCCTCACCGCCTCCCCACCCAGTCTCCCCCATTATCAACATACCCCACCTGAGTGGAACCTTTGCTACAACTGATGAGCCTGCATTGACACCTGTCAATCACCTGAAATCCACAGTTTACCTTAGGGTTCATTCTTGGTGCTGTGCATTCTAGGGGCTTGGACAAATGGATGATGACATGAATCCAGCATTATAGAATCGCATAAAAGAGTTTCACTGGCCTGAAAATCCTTGGGGCTGTTCCTTAGTCAATAGCTCTTGATTGCAAAGATCTTGTCCAAAGACTATCAAAAAAGTTTCACAAGGCACTTATATTGGTAGGAGAATGCTCTATGGTCTTAAAATTTGATTTTTCAGATAAGCAAAGCATCAGTTTTAGAAAAATAAATGTCTAGCTATATTGTAGAAACCTTTACTGGTAGTAATGTAGAGACATCAGAATAAAAGAGTAGTTTGTCAGGTAAAGTCGAGGGTAAAGTTTCCAGGAATATTAATTTTAAGATATTTAATTAGGAACACAGTATTTGCTTACATGACTGGCCAGTGAATAAGCACTTGAGAGTTAAATCAGTAATACAGGATCCTAGAATCTGGCAACATCTCTATCAGTAATATTCCCTCAGTTTGTGTATGAACCCAAAGGAGTAAATGTTGTGTTCGTTTCTTGGTCCTTTGACTCTGCACAGTGGTAAAGCCCCTTTGCTTCTGACATGCTTTCATTTAAATGTGTGTCTGTTCTCTTTCTGTGTTCATTTCAGGCTCAATATCTCTCACATGCCAATTTTGTTAGAAATCATGTCATGCGGAGCCATTTCTTCTCTTGCTTAGGTCCCAAAGTGTTATCTTTTCAGTGTTTTTAAAGAATAGCTATGTATTCACTGCTCAAATATTCATTGAGCATCTTCTCTGTTAGGCATATTTCTAATGCTTGAGAATGGATTGGTAAATGAGATCTCTACCTACCTCTCCAGCACCTTCATCTCATTCAGCCGTCTCTTACAGTTTCATTCCAAACAAACCTTCATTACACCACCTCCCCACCTCCACTCTCACCTGTCCTATCACTGTGGCATGAAGTTCTGGTTTTCTGTAATGATCCTGCCCCGTGTCCCACCCACTCTCTACACCAAGCTCCTGTCATACACCACCTAGCCCTAGATCTCAGTTCAAACATTGCTTCCTCAAGGAAATGTTTCCTCATCTTTAAATCTCACTGATTCATGAACTTCCTTTTTGGAATCTTATTTTACAGGTCCATTTATCTCTGTTTGTGTACTAACAGGATCAACAACCATCTTCCTCATCAGACTGTCAGCTCTGTGATGGCGGGGAACTGCATCTCGTTTTTGTTCCTTTCGTATTCCCTGCATTTATCACTGCTCTTGGCATAAACCAAGGCTGCAAATGATACATGGTTAGAAAGTCAGAAGACTGCATGGTTAAAGCAGGAAAACAGAACACTTTCAAGACCAAAAATAAATATTTATGAGACTTTAAAAAGGTATTTTTAAAATTTTAACTTAGGCAAAATATATGATGAAGACTACTTTTCACAAGAATATTTTTAAGACTTTTTTGTACTTTAACAAAATTTTATTAAGGAATCCAAAGCTATCTAAAATGATTTTATTACATTGACTTATTAATATTGTGAATTAAGGTTATCCTCCAGTAGAGTTCACTCTATTTCAGTCTAGAGCACAATACCATAAGTTATTCTGCTACTTTGCAGTTGAACACTTCTAGGATTTTCTGGGATAATCCCAAGGTATTGAGAAATATTCTTTTTAAAAAGTGCATAATTTAATATACAACTTAACTGCATTATTTAATGTTATGCCATTAAAGATTTCATATATATAAAACACTATAATTTTCAAAATTCCCCCAATAAGTTATAGGTCCCAATTTTAATTCTGAAAACATGGTTGTTGGAGAACCCAGAAAGCAGCATTTTAAATTTATCCTACAGAATACAATAAGTTAAAAGCAATGCTTGAATATAGGGTATTAAGGGGTATCTAGAAGTTTCAGAGAGGTGATGGAGAAAAAAACTAAGAAAAAGCCACTGTGTTTATCAGCAAGTTAGAGGGAAAGTTTCAGAGAGCAGTTACCACGAAGGCACAGGGATAGAAGCAAGACAGATGGTATTAAGAGAGATTGATGTTGAAGTTCAGTCACTAAGTGCAATTTCAAGGTTCAAGAGTATGAGAAAGTATGAGAAGCAAGAGCAAGTTGAGAATTTGAAGAACTAGAGTAAAATAGTTTTATTGGAAACAAGGAATTTAAAAATACATTAAAAGGAGAGAAGCAAAATTGTCAGTGGAAGGCCCTTAACAAGAGAACAAAGTCTGAGTATAGTGAAGTGTTTAATTTTATAAAACAGGCAAGGGTGTCTAGTTCTCAAGACTTGAGAGAAGGGTGAACTGGCGGACGTGGAAATATTTATTTACTAAAATGAGGGCACAAGTCTGTGATATGCAGCTGTCCTATTCTTCATAAGTCCCCAAAATGGATTTATTATCATTCTGAAGCCCTTTAAATCTCCATTTGCTGACCATTTCTACATATCTTCATGAAGCTGGAACAGAACAAATCAAGATTCCAGGAATAAATTGAGATCCTTTCAAATTAACCCCACTGAATTTGGTATTTCCCTTTCTCATCACTCTATTCCATTACATTTGTTTATATATTGCCCTAGAGACAACCAGCCTCGAACTTGTTTCTATTTTTCCCTTCCTTTGTACATAATTTTCTCCTTCCTTCCCATCATAACAGAATGTTTTCTTTGAAGAGAAGCGATAATCTCTCTACCAGGGTTTTGAATCCCGTACCTTGTTCCCTTGTTTATTTTTCCATTTCTGTGTATTTTCGACCTCTCATTGACTCCCTCTTCGTAATCCACAAACATTAAAGTCTCTCCAGTCTTTGCATTCTGCAGGCACACAGGGCAATGTGTGCATACTCAAAACACACACTTAACACATTCTTCTGACCCCTGCAATCCCACTCAGTTGTTTTCTTACCCTGTAAGCCAACCTCCATGAAAGAGCTGTATGTTGCTTTACTTCCTCAAATTCATTTACCTCTTAGTCAACAGTAATCTGGATTCTTCCCCAGTATGTCAACTAGAACTGCTTTCCTTAAAGTAATTTGGTATCTTTTTATTTGTCAAAACTATTGAAGACATTTTGATACTTATTTTCATAATCTCAAAGCAACATCTGACTCCTTCTGCCCTGACAACACTTTTAAGGTGCTCTCTCCTCTATCTCAACCTCTGTGAGTCCTTATCTTTCTGGTTAGCATTCTGCCCTCAGTTCTTCTGGGTCCCTCTTCCTGAATAACCTTACCTATACCAAAAACTATAATTTTGATTTCTCTGCAGTAGACACCAATAGTTATGGTCCCAACCTAATTCTTCCTATTGAACTATATTCACATCACATATAGAATCTCTCCCACCAGTTATTCAAATGCAAAGTTGAAAACTGGACTTTGATCTCCCACAGGCAAGCCCCTTCCAGTGTTCTCTATCCAGGTGATTATATCATTCTATTCCTTGCCATCAATCCAAAAATCCTCAGTTCCATTTCTATTTCTTTTTTTCCACACTCCTTCCACCAATATTCTATTAGTTATGAAATCTATCTGACTGTGCATACTACATATCTTTAAAATAAAATCCCCCTTTTCTGTGTATCGAATCCTTACAAACTCTACTCATAACTGACCTTCTCTGTGGTATAATTTGTCCTTTACCAATTGCACTGTTTTCAGTTCAAACCTTAAGCATCATAGAATAATTTATTAGCTTCCTGAATAATCTTCTTTCCTCCTAGATATGACACCTCCAAATTATTGTGCTAGAGAAATCTTACCAATAAAAAATTGTGATCATGTGGTTTGCTGTTTAAAAGTCTTTAAAGGATGCACTGAAGCTTATTTGTTGATGGTCATTTTCCCCCATAGGGTGGACTCCTATGTTACTATTGGGTAGAATGTTATATATA
The DNA here is from genome assembly GCA_032199065.1 of Smutsia gigantea. NCBI lineage: Eukaryota > Metazoa > Chordata > Mammalia > Pholidota > Manidae > Smutsia > Smutsia gigantea. Next base: position 431,150 of record JAVSCE010003967.1, on the reverse strand, counting down.
CTTCCATATGATTTAAGGTGGAAATGGGCTCATAATATGTTAACAGCAAGAAAAAATGAGGCTACAAGATAGCATGCAAAACATGATTCTATTTTTATGTGGATTTCCACATATACATATGATATTTAAGCTGCGATATATAAATATTTATTTATATATCTGTAACCTAGTCATTAACTCTCCATCTATTCAACTAATGTGGTCACACATCCTTTTTGCTTTTTTATAACTTTCACTCTGCTATGAAATTTTCCTTGCCCTTCTTTCTAAACAGTTATGTATTTTCCTGTTTGCTCCATAAATTTCCAGGCTTTCTTTGTCATTATCCCCTATCACATAGTCTCTTGGCTTTTCTGTTTTTGTTTTTGTTTTTCCTTCACTAGATGCAAGGAACTTGATGCCACTGGCTGTATCTGATATGGGGCTAAATTCAGTATAGTGCCTAGTACATGGAAAGCATTTTATCATTTGTAGAATATATCAATAACACACAGTGCGGGGCACATGGCAATTGCTTGTGGTGGTTAAACTGATTGAACATTTGATAAATGCTTTTTATTTTAAGTATATTCACACTGTAAAATAATTGTGTTGCCTTTAAAGCTAAAGCTATATTTCTTCAAAAAAAAAAGGAAATGCTTGGTATTGTTACTTCATATAGAGGCTAGTTGGAGCAGTAGGAAAATGATTGGATGAGAAGAAATTTGACCACTTTCGATGAGGAAAGGGTAGAGTATAAAATCTCAAGGATTAAAGTCACCTACTGCAAATGATGCCATAGATGCCATACTTGGAGAGAGACTGAAAGTAATATATATTAATGACTCTCAGGAGGGTAACAGTGGATGTAAAAGAATCCATATTTTTACCCTATGGATGTATTTCTTCTCTGGCTCTCTTACTGGCTTCAGCCAAGTTGTGTCTCTCGTTTCCAAGTTAATATAAATCCTCCTATTTAGGACTTCAAACAAATGAAGTTTCTATTTTTAACTTGGGTTTTATAATGAAAAATGCATGCTCATTGCAAAAGCCAGATCAAATAAATTGACTACAAAAGTAAAACAAGGACATTGTCAGTAGCACTGATATATAGATTGAAATAAATAAAGGAAGAAAGAGTAGGGTTTGCCCTGTGCTGATGGAGACCATAAAGTTTTGGGGAGATGAGAGTGATATTCAGAGAGTGGAGTTTTTAGGGGACTTTAGGACAGAATCCATTCATTCTTTCATGCATTGAGTGCCTATTATGCAACACCATGGTAAGCTGGGGAGGCTAGCTGTGAATCAAAGAAGTAAGATTCTTTGTGAGGAATATTGAAACAAAATGTGTGTGGCAGGGAACAGAGTGCTTATTTACAAGCTTTTTAAGTAGGAGCTTCAAAATTTGCCTACACCCATTTTGAATAATATAGACAAAGCCAAAGCCATAAATGTCTAGTTAGTATGAATCAGATAGTTATATTATGTAAATTATGTTGTTGACATATAGACATATCAAAAGAAAGACAATTACAATAAATTGAGGGAGATTTCATAATAAAAATAAGGTATGTAGTATGTTCAAATTTTTAATCTATGCATAAATATATGAATATATGCACTATGTATGTCTAAAATGAATTAGAGCAAACAATATATAATACATAGTAGAAGAAACGATACATGGTGTACATTATGGTATGTGTGTTATAAATAATATTTATGTGTAATTATATTTAGGAAAAAGTGTGGAAGATTACATCTCAAAATGTTGCAACAGATGCTAATGCTGATTTTTTTCTTATGGTTTATCTGGAATTAGATTTTTTTTTAAATGAACACATCTTCAGTAGAGTCATTACAAAAATAAATCTGCAGATAACCAAAAAAGTTTCTTTTAGATATTGAGCGCAATATTGTATTTGTGGAAATGATCTTCATTTCAGGATAATTAGAAAATTCTGTAATGAATTCATAATAACAATCCACAGAATTTATTTCTCATGATTTTGTTGAGGATGATGTTGTTTTTAAAAAGTGGAATTTGGTAAAAAGAGGAATTAGTTGGCTTCCATTTAAGTTCTGAAACATTTCTTCCTTATTAGTAAAGTACATAACTCTTCTACTTTTCCCATAATTACATATGTAAAGTAAAAATTGCAATATTATATCTAAAATTTGTTTGCAAGGCTGCTATGTGGAAGATATGATGAAATTCCCAAAGTACTTTGAGTTACTGAGAAAGAACTGGCTATATAACTTCAAAGTGTTTCTTCTTATATTAGGTGGATTTAAAAGAGGAAAATATGGGTTTGGCGTACTCTCTTGAACAATTGTTCAAATGTCTTGGGCTTGGCAAAGTTAAAACTGCATTTTCCCATTCCCTTTTTCCTCATAATTTAAAAAACCATGTATACTTCAAGGGAAATTTAATCCACATGTTCTGATTCATTTGCACTTAACTTGTCATAATGTGTTCATGAAAGTCATCTTGTGTCTAAGAAAGTTTGTGAGATTATTTTTAATAAGTCCCCCTTCTCCCCCTGTTTTAAGAAGCTGCATTTTGGCATTAGGTAGCCAAATGGGAACCACAAAATGTTGAAACTTGAAATTTATGAATTTCAAATGAATTCATACTTGGCCAAAATTTTCTTTCCTATTTATTTGTGTGTTGTAATAGGGAGCTAATAGTATTAAATTAAAGACCAAGTGACAATATTATTCTTATGAATACTTTTAAAAGAGTTTAATATGTTCTCTCCAATATGAAGTGTGACATTGTCAGAGAGAAAATATTATATTTCTGCAAGGACAAATTAAAGAGCAGATGCTAGATTTGTGAGAACCTTTGTCAGCTATCCCACTTTAGAGCTGAAAGGCAGCCACCAATAATAAGTCTAACACAAAGAAGAGAGAGAAACAAGACTCAAACTACAGCACTTCTAAAAGTCATAATTGCTTATCCTGTACAGGATTAGTTTCTATGCTTCTCAGATAAGGTCAATCCATAAGGCAAGGAGAATCTTAGATGTGAAATCAGATTGAATACAGGCATTTGAATACTCACATCAGAACATTTCAGATTCTTTTAAAAAATTAAATAAATTGTTAAAAAACTATATAATGTCATTTTTATTACTAGTGCTTCTAAATATTCTTTCAGTTCCATAATATAAGACTTGTTCATCGTGCTTGAACAATCTCTAGCACCCCCAAGTATTTCAAGGACACATTAGAGAGGGTAATGTGAAAAGTAGAATGTACTGCACACTGTTTAGGAGATTGGGATGCCATTAAAAACTCTCCAGGAACAGTGAACAGAGGTCCAGTATAAGGCTAAGACTGTGAAAACTCAAGTTTTAAAGCAAACCTAAAATATCAGTCCACATCTATTTAAATTGATGTTAGACCACCTATCCCCAGGGAGGATGGATGCTTATATTTGCTATGCTGTGAACTGTTTTAGAGCAGAAACACTGTGTATTCTACAGTGAATGTTTATGTGTACATCTGGACAGATGCAGAAAATTAATGTAATTAATGGACTATGTAAAATAAATTACTGTATTTGAAATATCACTCTTTGATTCTGGGTGACTGAATTTGTGGTTACAAAATTAGGGTCTCAATAAGACATGCATACATTCACAAGCACACACACCCTATTCCACAAACCACCAACTACAATAATAAGAGGAATTTTGGCTGTTGACCAGCTTGAGGCTGTTGATTAACTTCATCTGGTCAGTCATATAGATTTCTAAAGGTAGAAAATCATCATGCAGCATTTGAATATATTTTCAAAATATTGTACTAATTAGTAATTATAAGAAAGATAACTTTACTACATATTTTATCATTTATATAAACAAGTCAGTTTTATGAATGGAATATATCCTTCAGCAATTGACCTTTAGATAACTTTGTATGACCATTATTCATTTAACTTTATCTAACTACCATTTCTCTTTCTTTATTTTCTTTTTGGAGGACCACTATGGTGACCAGAATATTATTAGAATTTAGGGTTGAAATGCGACAGGATTCCTTTATGAACAAAGCAATCCTAATCTTGGGATTATGTTGGTAACTCATTGTTTGAGTGCTCCAGTGCAGTTCTCTTAGGAGCATTGAATGCCTAGACAAATTAAGAGCTGACTTCGTTCTAGAATCCAGAAAAGGGCTTCATTGATGTGACATCATTTAATTGAGTGTGGTAACTTTATATATTTTCTGGGTCATTGGTTTCATGATGGCAAAACGATGGTCTCAGTTCCTTACAGAGGATTTTTATGATCTAGTTTCCTAGTCCCTATATTTGCTGCACCCTTGGAGTCTGGCCTTTCCTACTACATGATGCTAGAAAGGGATTGCCATCAAGAAATTTTCATTCTTCTGGTCTGGGGACTGAAAAAGATTCCAAAAGCAATGGCAAAGCATACTTGTTTTTTCCTCCTAGACACCTAAGACATAAATATTTCTCCATTATCCAGCAGGTTTCCTGATTTACCCATGAGGTGGGTTACAACTACACATGAAACATGTTCTAGCCAAGGCCACCTCCATCTAGGTAGGTTTCCATTCGTTGAGCATCAACAAACAAGAGGGATGAGGAAAAGGGGTTATGCCACACTATAAACACCTAAACACTTACATATTTAATGAAATCCATTCCTTTATTTAAATGTTCAAAAGTGAATTGAAATTATCTAACATGTTTGGTAACATACTAGAATTAAATATACAGTAATGAGCCTCCTGCAGATAAAGTTCCTGACACCCTAGACTAAACATATTTTTAACAGCTCATTCATTATTCTTATATGGACCATATAAACATTCAACATTATTTTTGTAGTTTCATACCAGTTTTTCTATCTGTCTCAAAATATTCTCTCCAATATTGTTTCATGGTTTTCAGATTATTTTTTGAATTAACTGAAAATTGTTTTTTATTCAAGGCTGAATTTTAGAAGGTTTCATTTAAAATGTCATGTTGAACATGATAACTAAGGGCAAGTTTTCAGTAACAGTGTGCTACTGTGTTCATCAAGCTATTACTTGACATCAACAGGATTATTAGTCTAAAATGAACATGAAAAATTCTTCAATTAATCACTGCCTCTTTTGAACCCTTACTCACATGATAACTATTTCTTTTGTGGGAGGAGAGGATTAAAGATGGTGGCATGAGAGGTGAGAGAGAGGTTTCCTCCTAAAACCGAATATAATATGAAAATATAATTAATATGACTAATCCTGAAAGAGCAACAGGAAAGAGGACTGTGTCAAACTGCATAAACCTGGAGAAAAGAATAAACCTCATGAAACAGGGTAACATACAAAGCCGTGGCCCGGCAGGGCCCAAGCCCTTCCCATACCCAGCTCACCTGTGGGAGAAAGGAAATGGAGTGGGGAGGGAGTAGAGATCTGGGACTACTGAATATCTGACTCCGGAGATCTGCTCTGGGAGCACAAACCTACATTTCATGGTGCTTTCATGGTACTGTCATGATTAGGGGGTTGGAAAGCTAAGACAGGCAGAATTCCTGGAGAGATTAAGATTTCTGCTGCTTGTGGACAGCAGGGATCCATACGTGGCTGCTCAGGGACAAAGGAAAGGTGGGCAGTCTGAGAAACTTCCTAACAGCAAGAGAGATGCTAAAGGGGCAAGTACTGAACAGAGCTTACTGCTCGGGAGAAAGGACAAGTAAACAAAATTTCACTCTGCCCAGCAGGTTGTGAACTTTCTTGATATTCAGGCATTCTAGCTCCTTGGGAAGCTACAGAGCACCAAGAACCCCCTCTGTGATACACAGCCTAATACACCTTTCTCCTGGCCAGCCCCACCTGGCTCACAAACCAGCAAACCCTACCCTGGCACTAGGCCAGCCAGGGGGAAGCCCCATCTACAGCAACTACAAACATAAAGCATAGAGGCTTATACCTCTGTGCTCAGCCCACTGGTTCGGCCAGTGGAGGCAGGCATAGCAGCCAGGAAGCAGGAAACAGCTCTTTCCTTCCCCAGGCACCAATACTATACCCTGTGACCCCTGACATTGTTTCAGGGACTGAGAAGCTCCAGAGAGTAGAGCTTCTGGGCACTAGTGGGCACCGTATACAAATATGAAATGCCAAAGTAACCTGGTTCAAAGTAAAATTATGAATACAACAACTGAGAAAGATTCAAATGAAATGGACCTCATGAATCTTCCTGAAAGAGATTTCAAAATAAAAATCACTAAAATGCCCATGGAAATACAGAAAAATATTCAAGAACTCAGGAATTAAATCCAGTCAGAGATCCAATCATTGAAGAGCACAATGGAGGGTATTAAAAGCAGATTAGATACAGCAGAGAAGACAATAAATAGAAAATAGAGAAGAGGAATACAAAGAAACTGAGGCACAGAGAGAAAAAAGAATCTCTCAGAATGAAAGAATATTGAGAGAACTGTGAACAATTCAAATGGAAAAATATTCACGATATAGGGGTACCAGAAGAATAAGAGAGTGAAAAAAGGATAGAAAGTGTCTTTGAGGAGGTAATTGCTGAAAACAGCCCCAATCTGGGAAAGGAGATACTCTCTAGGCCATGGATGTGCACAGATCTCGCAACACAAGGGACCTAAGGAAGAAAGACAACACCAAGACATTGTTTTAATACAGTAATTAAAATGGCAAAGATCAAGGATAAGGACAGACTATTAAAAGAAGCCATAGACAGAAATAAGATCACATACAAAGGAAAACCCATCAGGCTATCAACAGACTTCTCAGCAGAAACCTTACAGGCCAGAAGGGAGTGGCATGATGTATTTAATGCAATGAAGCAGAAGGGCCTCTAACCAAGAATACTTTATCTGTCAAGATTATCATTTAAATTTGAAGGAGGAATTAATTCCCATATAAGCAAAAGCTGAGAGAATTTACCTCCCACAAACCATCTCTACAGTGTATTTTGAAGGGACTGCTCTAGGTGGTAATGTTCTTATAGTTTAATAGCTGTCACCAGAGGTAATAAAACCACAGGAAAGAAAGTAGAACCGTTAATTACAAAGCAAATGCAAAATTAAATCATCTATCCCTAAAGTCAATCAAGGGATAGACAAAAACTACAGAATATGATACGTAACATATAAAGAATGGAGGAGGAAGAAAAACGAGGAGAAAAAAAAAGAACGTTTAGATTGTATTTGTAATAGCATACTAAGTGAGTTAAGTTAGACTATTAGGAAGAAAGGAAGGTAACCTTGAACCTTTGGTAACCACGAATCTAAAGCCTGCAATGGCAATAGTACATACCTATTGATAATCACCATAAATGTAAGTGGTCTGAATGCACCAATCAAAACACATAGAGTCACTGAATAGATAAAAAAACAAGATCAATCGATATGCAGCCTACAAGAGGCTCTCTTTAAACCCAAAGACATACACAGACTAAAAGTGAAGGGATGGAAAAAGATATTTCATGCAACTAATAGGGAAAAAAAGCAAGAGTAGTAGTATTTGGATCAGACAAAATAGACTTCAAAACAAAGAAAGTCACAAGACACAAAGAAAGACATTATATAATCACTAAGGGGTCAATCCAATAGGAAGATATAACCATTATAAATATATAGGCACTCAACACAGGAGGACCTACATATGTGAAACAAATACTAACAGAATTAAAAGGGGAAATAGAATCAAATGCATTCATTCTACGAGACTTCAACACTGCACTCACTCTGAAGGACAGATCAACCAGACAGAAAGTAAGTAAGGAGACAGAGGCACTGAACAACATATTAGAACAGATGGACTTAACAGACATCTACATAACTCTACACCCAAAAGCAGCAGAATATATATTCATCTCAAGTGAACACTGAACATTTACAAGAATAGATCATATACTAGGCCACAAAAAGAGCCTTGGTAAATTCAAAAAGACTGAAATTGTACCAACCAGTTTCTCAGACCACAAAGTTATGAGACTAGAAATAAATTATGCAAAGAAAATGAAAAATCCCTCAAACACATGGAGGCCTAACAACATGCTCCTAAATAACCAATGGATCAATAACCAAATAAAAACAGAGATCAAGCAAAATATGGAGACAAATGACATCAATAATTCAACACTGTAAAATATGTGGACACAGTGAAGGCCGAGCTAAGAGGAAAGTATATTGCAATACAGGCCTACCTCAGGAAAGAATAACAATCCCACATGAACAGTCAAAATTCACAATTAACGAAACTAGAAAAAGAATAAAAAACGAGGCCGAAAGTCAGTAGAAGGAGGGAATAATAAAGATAAGAGAAGAAATAAATAAAATCAAGAAGAATAAAACAATAGAAAGAATCAATGAAAGCAACAGCTGGTTCCTCGAGAAAATAAACAAAATAGATAAACCCCTAGCCAGACTTATCAAGATAAAAGAGAGTCTACAAACATAAATAGAATCAGAAATGAGAAAGGAAAATTCACTGCGGACAGCACAGAAATACAAATAATTATTAGAGAAAAGTATGAAAAATTATATGCCAACAAACTGGATAACCTAGAAGAAATGGACAGCTTTCTAGAAAAATACAACCTTACAAGGCTGACCCAGCAAGAAACAGAAAATCTGAACAGACCAATTACCAGCAAAGAAATTGAATTGGTAATCAAAAAACTACCTAAGAACAAATGCCTTTACCAGATGGCTTCACTGCTGAATTTTATCAAACATTTAGTGAAGACCTAATATACATCCTTCTTAAAGTTTTCCAAACAGTAGAAGAAGAGGAAATACTTGCAAACTCATTCTATGAGGCCAGCACCACTCTAATACCAAAACCAGGCAAAGAAACCACAAAAAAAGAAAATTACAGACCAATATCCCTGATGAACATAGATGCAAAAATACTCAACAAAATATTAGCAAACTGAATTCAAAAATACATCAAAAAGATCATCCATCATGATCAAGTAGGATTTATTCCAGGGATGCAAGGATGGTACAACATTCGAAAATCCATCAACATCATCCACTACATCAACAAAAAGAAGGACAAAAACCACAGATCATCTCCATAGATGCTGAAAAAGCATTTGACAAAATTCAACATCCATTCATGATAAAAACTCTCAACAAAATGGATATAGAGGGCAAGTACCTCAACATAATAAAGGCCATATATGACAAACCCAACAGCGAGACGCTGAAAGCTTTTCCTTTAAGATCAGGAACAAGACATGGATGCCCACTCTCCTCACTTCTATTCAACATATGCTGGAGGTCCTAGCCATGGCAATCAGACAACACAGAGAAATAAAAGGCACCCAGATTGATAAGAAGAAGTTACACTGTCCCTGTTTGCAGATTACACGATATTGTACATAAAAAACCCTAGAGAATCCACTCCAAAACCACTAGATCTAATATCTGAATTCAGCAAAGCTGAGGGATACAAAATTAAACACAGAAATCTGTTGTTTTCCTACACACTAATGATGAACTAGCAGAAAGAGAAATCAGGAAAACAATTCCATTCACAGTTGCATCAGAAAGAATAAAATACCTAGGAATAAACCTAACCAAGGAAGTGAAAGACCTATACTCTGAAAACTACAAAGCACTCATGAGAGAAATTAAAAAAAATACCAATAAATGGAAACACATCCCATGCTCATGGATAGGAAGAATTAAAATTGTCAAAATGGCCATCCTGTCTAGAGCAATCTTCAGATTCTATGCAATCCCTATCAAAATACCAACAGCATTTGTCAATGAACTAGAGCAAATCATTCTGAAATTCATATAGAACCATAAAAGATCCTGAATAGTCAAAGCAATCTTGAGAAGGAAGAATAAAGATGGGGGGATTATGCTCCTCAACTTCAAGCTCTACTACAAAGCCACATTAATCAAGACAATTTGGTACTGGCACAAGAACAGACCCATAGACCAATGGAACACACCATAGAGCCCTGATATAAACCCAACCATATATGGTCAGTTAATATACGATAAAGGAGCTATGGACATACAATGGGGAAATGACAGCCTCTTCAACAACTGGTGTTTTCAAAACTGGACAGCTACATGTAAGAGAATGAAACTGGATTATTGTCTAACTCCATACGCAAAAGTAAACTCAAAGTGGATCACAGCCCTGAATGTAAGTCATGAAGCCATAAAACTCTTAGAAGACAACATAGGCAAAAATCTCCTGAATATAAGCATGAGCAACTTCTTCCTGAACACATGTCCTCAAGCAAGGGAAACAAAAGCAAAAATGAACAAATGGGACTATATCAAACTAAAAATTTCTGTATGACAAAGGACACCATCAACAGAACAAAAAGGCACCCTACAGTATGGGACAATATATTTGTAAATGACATATCTGACAAGGGGTTAACATCCAAAATATTTATAGAACTCACATGCCTCAACACTCAAAAAGCAAATAACCCATTTAAAAAATGGGCACAGGATATGAAGAGACAATTCTCCAAAGAAGAAATTCAGATGGCCAACAGACACATAAAAAGATGCTCCACATCACTAATCATCAGGGAAATGCAAATTAAAACCACAGTGAGATATCACCTCACACCAGTTAAGGATGGCCAACATCAAAAACACTAAGAACAACAAATGCTGGAGAGGATGCAGAGAAAGGGGAACCCTCCTACACTGCTGGTGGGAATGTAAGCTAGTTCAACCATTGTGGAAAGCAATATGGAGGTTCCTCAGAAAATTAAAAATACAAATACCATTTGACCCAGGAATCCCACTCCTTGGAATTTACCCAAAGAATATAACTTCTCAGACTCACAAAGACATATGCACCCCTATGTTTATTGCAGCACTATTTACAATAGCCAAGATATGGAAGCAACCTACATGTCCATCAGTAGATGAATGGATAAAGAAGAGGTGGTACATATACACAATGGAATACTATTCAGCCATAAGAAAGAAACAAATCCTACCATTTGCAACAACATGGATGGAGTTGGAGGATAGTACGCTCAGTGAAATAAACCAGGCGGTAAAGACAAGTGCCAAATGATTTCCCTCATTTGCGGAGTATAACAATGAAGCAAAACTGAAGGAACAAAACAGCAGCGGACTCACAGACTCCAAGAAGGAACTAGTGGTTACGAAAGGGGAAGGGTGTGGGAGGCCGATTGGGATTGAGGGGTATTATATTTAGTACACATGATGTGGGGGATCACAGGGAAAACAGTGTAACACAGAGAAGGCAAATAGTGAATCTGTGGCATCTTATTACACTGAAGGACAGTGACTGCATTGGGGTATGGGTGGGGACTTGATAATATGGGTAAATGTAGTAACTACATTGTTTTTTCATGTGAAACCTTCATAAGAGTGTATATCAATAATACCTTAATAAAAAATTAAAAAAAATATTCATTTTGTGGGAATTACCACCCTGTGTTACTGTTAGTCCTTTCTGTATCTTTGTCGAACTGTGAGGACAAGTGTCTTCCTCATCTCTGCTTTGACACTGCTTGTGTAGAGCCTAATGCAAGTGTGCACTCACCAAATCTTTGTGGAACTAATGCATGGGCATGAGTCTGCATTTCATCTGGAACTGGTATTAACATTCTCTTCAACACGTGCTCATCGCTTTTACCAAAAGTAAAAATGCACATTCCACATGAGTGTGATACCCTGGAAGAAGGTCTATAGTGTCCACATTTGGTTTCAGAAGTTTAAAATTTTAGTCCTTGTTCAATGTTTGAAATCAATTTGAACATCATATAGTAAAAACTGATCAATGCATTCCATATACTTTACTTCTGTTCTTTGCACACTGGGTGGGTGGTTTTCATAGTCTGCTCTTATGTGTTAATGGATAGACTAAAGATAAAGTCTTGCTATGAACTTTGAATTGCCAGATTCATGGTAGTTTAATCCCATAGTTAAAAATCATTTAAATTGTGTGTGTATGTGTGCACATGCAATGGAATTGTGTCCATTACACAATTGCACATGTAATTCAAGTTCTGTGATTTTAATATGAGTTATAGGAGCATGACACTCTAAGAATATTTATGGCTAACAGCTTTTGGTGATTTTTTCTGCCAAAATGTGTTTGCTTGTTTAAATTCCTTTCTAGTGAAGAATAGGGTTATAAATGCAAAGGGAGGGAAAGGATTTAGTAATGAAATAAGGTTAGAGAAAAAGAGACTTAAAGGGAAATTGTCATTATGTCTCTTAAAAAATCAGGATTTTGTGTATATTTATAAAGCAATGTAGACAAAGAAGTGAAGATTTTAGACAATAATTGGATCAATTTGGAATTTTTAAAATGTTACTGAAGACAACTATCAGCTGTTTTATTTGTTTTTCCATTTCTGCCTAATTTATCAGATTTAGCATTCATTATTTGCATAAAATATTTAAGATCTGACATATTATTTATATCTCTTGCCTCTGAGGGACTTTGCAAATGTAAGAAACTCTTAAAAAATTAACAAAAGTAATTTTATAAGTAAAAGAAATCAAATTATAGAATGCATGTAGAGAAAAAAGTCTTTGCTAAAGCCCAGATGACATTTAAATTTCCCATTTATTAATAGTTTATATCTAATTTTATTGAAAGCACAAATAATATCTGGAAAAGGTTGTAGGATTCTTAATATATCTGCTAAAATTTAGGGTTCATACCAAGTAACTATAGAAAGGTATTGACACAGAATCTGAATCCTGGACTCTTGAATTCGGGGATTTTGTCTGTTCATTCATGTATCCCAAGCATCTAAAACAGTTCCTGGTACTCAGTAGGCACTCAATAAAGAACCCTTATTGGTAGGTTCCACACAGTATAGGCTAAAAAGTGCCTGACCATTAGCTATTGGAAAAATTTTGAGAATCTGTATGTTTTTATATATTTCTGTAAATAAAGCTCTTCTGAGTTCCTTTAAAGTTAACATAGTTACAATAGATTTAACACACCGTTTTGATTCTCTATTTTTATTGTTTCAGTACTTTCCATTGGCTATACGTATACCCATGAACACAAAAAGTCTGTACAAATGCTAATGATATTTTCTAGAACGACAAAATAGAATTTCCATGTTGATAAGTTCTATAAGCTGTATTTTTTTCCCAGTACAAATAGCCACCAGCCACATACGCTACTGAGTATTTGCAATGTGGCTATTTCAACGAAGGAAGTGCATCGTCAATGTTATGCAACTTGAATGAATTTAACATATATTTTAATAGTCATATGTGTTTAGGGCTACTCCATCTGATAGCACAGCTCTAGAAAAACACTTTAAGAAAAATAATTTGACTTTACTGCTTGTATTGCTTGAGTCCAATTAGTGTGTTAACTGTCTCCATTTTACCTTGGTAAATACAAAGAAGATTATTTGTACAAAATACTTATATGTATAATCTGATTATACCATGTTTCAGTCAGCAAAGGTTTTCCTCATATTCACTGCTCTCAGTACCTCATTCTATTTCTATCCTACAGAAGTGCATTGTTTTAAATATTCAGGCAGATGTAGTAAAAAGAGAGAGAACCATAACAGTCATGTCTACTGTTACCCAGATTGTACTTTTTCAAGTAGGCTTGGGTTATTGAAAATCCTGCTCTTTTTTTATTATTTAAAATTCTTGACTCTTTGAAAATGGTCATAATAAATAACTGCATTAATAATTCATATATTTTTCTCTTGTTTAATAGAAGTTTTGGCTCTAGAAAAGAACCTCACAAAAGGTTTAAAAACTAAGAGAGACATGCTTTTATTTCTAATGTTCTATCAACCCTATTATACTATACTTAACACTGTTCTTATGAGAAATGTGATGACTGTCATTGCTACAAACGATTGCGTTTTTAGAGCAAAAGAAAACCATATAGGGAAATAGGAAATAAACAAACTGCCATTTTTCACAGGATATCTTTAATTGTTACTGGGCACAGTAAATAGAATGCATTGTTGAACGTTATTGGACAGCTTCTCCTAGAATTCCCTTCACTAGATGGCAAGAATATCATCTTGGACAGAGAAGCTTAAACACTTTTACATCTATAAGCACCAAGCACTGCCAAGAACATTAGGGTATCTTTCTGTTTTTATTAGCCTGGTTTCTCTAACAAGTCCCCATAAATTCTGTGCCTTTCCAGGGCCACAAAGACCTGGGAAATAGATTACTTTCAGGGTTCCTGTAGCTTTATGCAGGTTTCATGGAGCAGCTGGACAATGATTCTTGAACTGGCCCATAATGTAACAGCAGAGATGATATTATATAAAGAGTCAATTTCCTATTCAGCTTATAGCTGTCAGTAAATTGGACCTATTTTCTGTAGATAAAACTGATCACTTTGAAAGGCAAATAAGGATTTTTGCCCCTGATGTGTCCATATATGTGGGATTTCTTTGTATTTGGAAGAGATCTGTGGTTGCCTGTATTATAAGCAATATTTGCCCATATACATTCAAACTGTTTTTCTCTATTTTTTGAACATGACATGTTAATAACTGCCACAGAAGAGGTAAAGAACCAGGATTCTGAACAGCTTGCTCACCTACTGTTTTGATTAATGTAACAATGACTATAAATAATTCTAATATATAAGGTCAGATTTAAGGTCAGACCCTGTCCAGTTTTCTTATAGAAAAAGACTTTGCAATTGCCCCCAAATTACATTTTTAGAGGTTTGCTGTGTGTGTGTGTGTTGGGGGTGGGGGTTATTGTTAAATGGAAGCCAGAAATTTTCTTTTCCTTACCATTTTGTTTCTTGCATTGTTTCATGATAATTTCTTAAAGAACCAAACGTCTCAGAAACTGGTGCGTTGTGTATGCTTCATAGTTAGATTAATTCTTTCTAATATTGAGCTACTCTAAAAATATAATAGCATTCATCTGAAGCATGGCATTTCCTAGCTCAAAGATCTGGATGACTTTGGCTTATTTTGCTCCTTACGTTTCCATTGTTAGTAAAAATATAAGTATTATCAGTGAACAGAGAATATAATAAATGGGAAACTCATGAACCGTCTATAGCCTTATAGCAGAAGCCTACATATAAAAAAGTCATACTCATCATTTCTCATTCTTTCAGTTCTCCAAAGGCTTATCAGGAGTGTCATGTGTCACCTGTTGCCCTGCACAAGCGAGAAGAGCGCCTACCGCCATCCATGCTCTTCCTACCCTTCCTGCTAACTGCTCAGGACTAGTTCTCCACCTTCTCTCCCACCCAGGGTCAACCTCCCATCAAATTTACCAAATTTAGTAAGGATCCAGGTTGAGAGTCCCTTCCTGGGCATAGCCATTGTTTGGTTTATATACCATGTAGACATTTTCTAAATAAGTTTATTTTATTTTGTAATTTAATTTGATATTTTCTGAAGTAATGAAAACATATACTTTTAAGTCAAATATATCAGTCATTATATTTCTTTTTTTAATAAATAATCTTTACACTGATATTAGATATTATTCTCCACTTTCTTTTTTTTAGTTTAACTTTTGATGTAAGTTACTGTAATTAATTATTATGTAAGGTGTATGATTTGAATCTTTGTTAACTTAAGGAAGTTAACTAATGATCAAGACCCAAGTAAGTTATATCCTCTTGACTGATGTGGATTTCATAATTATAATATAAAAGATATTACTAACATTAGCAAAATACAATGGTTTTACAATTTGTAATATGTCAGGGAATGCCTTTTTATATTTTCTTGGGTTTTCTTACATAGGTACTTTTTGAAGTGAATTTTAGGATTATTTTGGTCAAACTGAATAACTTCCATTTCAAATATTTATTTGAAAGTTATTTGAAGATGGCAGATATCTTCATAACATGTCATCCTCTCATCCAAAAACAAGGCATGTCTTACCTTTTGTTCATCTTTCTTTAACTTCAAGAAAGTTTTTCGTTATCTTCACTCAGTCCCTAAGAAGTTTTCTTGGTGAAATATTTCCTGTAAGAATATAATTTAAGCATCTATTATGGGTGTGGACTTTTTCCTGTAAATGGTCAAACAACCTGTAAGCAGTTTCTCCTATTTATAAAACATTATTAAATAATATTGATAATTGGAGTAGCATTATCTTTTTCATAACTTCAATGAGAAATCTTCTGATGTTTCACTGGTAAATATGATGTTGGATGTTTATTGCAATATCATTTTGTAATATTGATATGTATTCTATATTCATTTTACCAACACTAATGAGAGAACAGGTTTTAAATATTTTCAAATGCCTTCAATGATGGTGACTTGTAAAATTACATATTAGATTACAGTATATTGGGTCACTAGATGTTGTTGATGGAAATCATTAAATATATAGTAAAATTAAAAAAATAGTACTGATGTATTGAAACATGCCATATGGTTATAGTTGACCCTTGAACAAGTTGGGGGTTAGGTGTGCCAAGCCCCCCATGCATAATTAGTTACATATGTACACTTACTCACAAACTCCACATATACCCCCTTAACAGGAATATTCAAAGGATACCTTTCAAACACCTTCAATACCTCATCAAAGGGAATCAACCTATAAAAATCATCTAACACAACACAGCCCTGCCCAGTATATATGTCTATCCCATGAAGGACCCCTAAGCTTATAACACACACCTAAGCCAGTATACCTCTCATACACATATTTACTCTTCCAACACCTGTGCCCTTACAATCACAATTAGTGATTCAGTCTTAAAGTCACTTGGGCAGGAAATCCCCACCATAGTGTCCAGTTTCTCAGGCCACACCCACAATTTATTAAAACTATAGGGAAAGCCACAGCATACTGCTTCAGATTGTCTACCCCAGTGGCAGACCCTCCAAGGGATCCTCTTCCCATGCAATCAAATGTCTGTGTATAACTTGTGATTCACAAAAACTTAACTACCAGTAGCTTACTGTTGACTGGCAGCCATACTGATAACACATAGTCAACTAACACATACTTTTTTTTATAAAACTATCATTGTTATACAATCTTATGTTGGTTTCAAATACATAACGCAGTAGTTCAACATTCACCCAAATTAGCAAGTCCTCACACCCTCCAGTGTGGTCACTGTCCATCAATATAGTAAGATGTTACACAGAATCATTAACTGTCTTGTCTCTGTGCTGTACTACAGTCCCCAAGATGAGCCTATATTGTGATTATGAATTATTGTGGCCTTTAATCCCCTTCTCCCTCCCCCCCACCAGCCCCAGCCCACCCCCTTTGGTAACCACTAGGCCCTTCTTGGTGTCTATGACTCTACTGCCATTTTGTTCCTTCTGTTTTGCTTTGTTTTTATACTCCACAAGTAAGTGAAATCATTTGGTATTTGTCTTTCTCCACCTGGCTTATTTTACTGAGTGTAATGCCCTCTAGATCCGTCCATGAACTGACACATATTTTGAATGTTATATTCTTACAATAAAGTAAGCTAGAGGAAAAAAGTTTTTTTTAATTGTTGCAAATCTGCAAAAAACTTTCCAATATATTTATTTAAAAAATCCATGTATATATAAGTGAACCCACACAGTTCAAACCTATGTTCTTCAAGGGTCATTTGTATTGCCAAAATAAGAGGCAGCTCAATGAGAAATGATATCCTGCAATTTGAAATGATTGCCTTTGCAGCTCTGGATTAAACTTTCATGTGTCAAATCACCATTTATACTGTCCATAAAATCAGAACACCCTAGGGTTTGCTATTCAGAGGTAAATCTCATGGACTTCCACAAGCATAGGCTTTAGACATTACTTGTATCCTTTTAACAAATTCTATTTAGCCATCACATACTATTCTTTTATTATAATGCTGCTAAATTTTTCTGGTGTTTTATTTAGAACTTTGGCATTTATATTCACTCATAATGTACTTTGTGGCCGCTCCATGGCACATGGTATATATAGGAGATAATACATCAAGAGAGAATTTATAGTTAAGGAGTAGAGTCAGCTGTTAGCCTTCAGCTGCAGTACCTTTGTTTTCTCTGCAACATTCACACCAAAGCCACATTCTTCTGGGCAGCTCCTGCCAATGACTATGGATACTAGGATTACTAGGGCCTGGCCATATCTACCCAATTTCCAGCTCTCTGTAGGCATTCTTCATGTTGGATTTTGCAACACTGAACTGGACAGAACTTTCTCAGGCCTGGGGTCCCCTGAGGCTCCTTGTCCTCAGCCTTTCTCCGACTGCCCCCTCCTTCTGCAGTGTAATACTGGCATCCTAGTCTGAAAGGGTTTTCCTGCCTAATCTTCCTTCCTCTTCTCTTTCACAGATGTTTCTCTAATTAATATCTTGCATTTATTGGTATCTGCTTCCCACAGGTTCCAAAAAGATGTCTACAGGTTTCTTCATTTTGTAATAAGGAAATTACTCCTTAGTCAAAATGTTTATTGATATTATGTTGGCTTTAAGTTAATGTGATAGCTTTTCTATTTTCCTTACATTTTTAAACAATTTATATTGCATGAGAATCATGTTTTCCTTATGTTTTTTAAATAACAAGTACCTTAAAGCTCTTAGACTTTGTGAATTTTGTTGACCATTTTTTGAAAATTTGTTTTCCTTTCTTCTATCGTTATAGAATTTTGAAGGTTTCACTTTTCTTGGGTCAATTTATATTTCACTAGAAAATCATTCATTTCCTCAGGGTTGTTCACACTATTTTTATTTTGTAATTGATGATTTTCAGAGAAACTGCAGCTACATTCCTTATTCCTACTATTGTATATATGCGGGTTTATTTTCTTGATTTAAGTTGTGAGGCACTTGATTTTTAATGCCTAAATTTAATTTTCACTTCTAAATTTACTTTTCCCTACCGGTTTCCTTATATTTTCTTTATTTCTGTTCTGTTGTTAATAAAGGTTAAAGCTATGAGAGAATATGAAGTATGATTTTTCCCTCAGAGAAAAAAGAGCAAAGAAGTGGAAAAGACCAGAATTAAATGGATGAATCCATCTTAGGAGAAATTCTGGGTCCTAATGCTAGGGAAAGCACATAACATGGAAAAGAAGCCTCAATAGATAAAACTAAAATTCATAAAGTTGACAACAAACAAGAAACACCAGATTTTTGAGCACTCGTTTTCAACAAAAGCTACCATTTCACAAGGTATAAGTACAGCAGAAGTCATGCTGATTCTCTTTAGAAATGGGATTCTGGTTAGTTCATACAAGTAATAACATTGTTTAACATATTTTTTAATTCATTATCATAATCCCAAATCTGTTTAGTTCATTTAGCCCATCCTGGAAAGCAACATTCACTCACTTATTCATGAGATTTAATGGTAAATGATGTTATTTTATTTATCTTGTGCTTTCTGAAGTAAAATCTATATGATGTATGTGGGAAGATTTAAGAAAAGTAAAGCTGTGAACTGGAAAATTTATTATGCTTATCTGGAAGTATTTTATACTCAAACAGAATGCATAATTTAATGCTACAATAATTTATTATAAAGGAATTTATTTCCTTTGTGTTTGTTCCATAAATAGGCTTATTTTTTAAATACAATTTCTGTAAAAATGTAAGAAGGTTAAAAATTTCTGACATTCACCTCATAAAGACAGAGCCATCCATCACAGTTTTGATTAAATATCAGGGAAGAAGGAGTAGAAATAATTACTCCTCAAGAACAGCTCACTCTTAGCTGGCCTGTGTATTCAAGCTGACTGAAACTTCTGAAGCTATTTCAGAGTGGGTCACTGTGGGAGATGCTTTGAGTTTCAATGTCCTCCTGGACCCATTTTCCTTTCGTTTTGCTTTTGGTTCTTTATCTGTGCATTTCAATCCATTTGTGAATATTTCCATATTCTCTTCATGTTAACTGCTCTTTTTCTTTAAGCAAAAAATAAATAAATTTGCTCTTAGTTTCCATTCTTGGTTAGTACATAATTTGTCAATGAACCGACATGGATAAAATATATATTCAGGATATTTAGATTTTGAAATACTGTTCAAAAATTCTGTTGTTTCAGATGAAAGTGAAGGACTGATGACTATGTGCTGGGTGTGACTTTAGATAGTTTCTAGAAGGAGATTTTCATGTAAATAGACATCTTTTTTGCTGTACCTACTAACTGTGTAACATACAGCAAGTCTTTCAAAACTGTTAAGCTTCACTTTCTAAACACAGAAAGGGAGAAGAAAATGGCATATTACTTAAAGACTTATTTTGAGAATTAAAATAAGGAACAGGCAAAACACTAGCATATCCTGCCTAAGACAAAAATAGTTCCCAATAATTTTAGTTATTATTGTTATTAATATCCCATATTTTCAAATATATTTTGATTTCAAGTAAAAAAAGTTTTATTTAAAAATTATATATATTTATTTCAAATAAAAAATAGATTAACAGATGTTCAGTAATTTACCAAAGGTTACACATGATCTGAGGTTTCATTGGGCTGTGAATCTCTCTTAACCATGATGGGAGAAGACAACCTCTTCATCCCTGAAACCTAAGCAAGTTTTAGATTAACAACATAAGGACAGTGCCATATCTGGAAGTTTGGGCATGGGCCAGTCATGGTCTGAGTTCTTGAAATATGGGTTCCCATGAAGAAAACTTTTATTAATATTTCATAGTATATCTATGTGTTTGGAGACAGGAGTTAAACATTGCCTATTTCTGAAAGATTATACAGAAATCATTACAGATGCTGAAAAGATATCATAAGACAAGATCTGGAAAATATTCAGTGGACTTGGGGATTGCAAGCTTATCAGTGCCCTCAGTAAAGCATCTTCAAAATACAGGCATAGAAGCACGTGGAAGTGAGTTCAGCTCTCAGGGAGAGACAAACAAGTGCAGGCTGGGAGAATACACAATTCTTTCCACAAGTTCTATGATGATTAGGGGAGATTAATAAAAAGTTTATTATTCATAACAGTCTCCAAGTAATGTGTGTGGACTTTACCTGTCCAAAAGACGAGTGGCTACTGCTTTGGAAAAACTGTTCTTTGTGGCAATGACCTATAAGGCCCACCAAACTGAGGGAAAAAAGAGATTTGGTTTTCTTTTTGTATTTAGAATGATAACCTGCCAACACACTCTTAATTCTGCTGGTGAGACTCAAAAGGAGGCCTATCTAATGCAAAACTTTCCAAACTTGTCATTTTTAAAAATTAATCTTTGTAGTTAATTGTGTCATATCAGCAAAAACATAATGTACTTTTCCATACAACTTATAAGTTGCCTATGACTTACAACATGTTATTTAAATGAATTGCGTGCCCCTGTTCTCTGAAGGCATTATGATAACATCAGTGGTTCAGGTTAGGTTTTAAACCACTGCAGTAAAGTGAATGTTGCAAGAGTCAAATGAAATTTTTGTTTTCCCCATGCATATAAGAGTTATGTTTACACTATATTTTAGTCTAGTAAGTGTGGAATAGCAACTGTGTTTAACATATGTACATACCTTAGTTAAAAAATACTTTATTTCCAAAAAATACTAACCATCATCTGAATTTTCAGTGAGTTGTAATCTTTTTTTCTGGTGGAGAGTCTTACCTCAAGCATAGATGGGTGCTGATGGATCAAGGGTGTGGTTGCTGAAGGTTGGCAATTTCTTAAAATAAGACAATATAGTTTGCCACAAATGATGGACTCTTCCTTTCACAATCAATATCTCTGTAGCATGATATGGTGTTTGATAGCATTTTACCCACAATAGAACTTCTTTCAAAATTGGGGTCAATCTGCTCAAACTATACCACTGCTTTATCAGCTAAGTTTATGTCTTATTCTAAATCCTTTGTTGTCATTTCAACAATCTTTATGAATCCTTCACCAGGAATATACTCTCTCAAGAAACCACTTTCTTTGCTCATCCATAAGAAGCAACTCTGTCCATTCAAGTTCTATCATGAGATTGCAGCCATTTAGCCACATTTTCAGGTTCCACTTCTACTTCTAATTCTATTGCTAGTTACACCACATCTGCAGTTACATCCTCTACTGAAGTCTTGAACACTTCGATGTCATTCCATGACTTCCTCCTGGTCATTCCTGACTTCTCCCAAATTCCTGTTAAGGTTGATATTTTTACATTTTCTCATGAACGTTCTTAATGGCATCTAGAATAGTGAATCTTTCCCAGAATGTTTTCAATTGTCTGCCCGGATCCATCAGAACAATCACTATCTTTGGCAGCTATAGCCTTACAAAATGTATTTCTTAAATAATAAGACTTGAAGGTCAAAATTACTCCTTGATCCATGAGCTGCAATATGGATTCTGTGTTGGCAGTCATGAAAACAATGTTAATCCTCTTGTACATCTCCATCGGAGCTCTGGGGTGACCAGGTACATGGTCAGTGAGCAGTAATATGTTCAAAGGAATCTTTATTTTTAGTTCTGAGCAGTAGTTCTCAACACAGGCTTAAAATATTCAGAAAACCATTTTTTAAACATGTGCTGTCACCAAGGTGTTGCTGTTCCCTTTGTAGAGCACAGGCAGAGTTAATTTACCAAAATTCTTAAGGACTTTAGGATTTCAGAATGGTAAGTGAATGATGGCTTCAACTTGCAGTCACCAGCTGCATTAACCCCTGAGAAGAGTCCTCCTGTTCTTGATGCTTTAGAGACACGTGTTGACTTCTCTAGCTTTGGAAGTCTTAGGTGGCATCTTTCAATGTAAGGCTGTTTTGTCTACATTGAAAACCTGTTGTTTCGTGTCATCACCCTCATTAATGATCTTAGCTAGATCTTCTGGATAACTTACTGCAGTTTTTCCATCAGCGCTTGCTGCTTCATCTTGTGCCTTGATGTTATGGAGATGGCTTCTTTCCTTAAATCTCACAAACTACCCTCTGCTAGCTTCCATCTTTTCTTCTGTGGGTTCCTCCCTTCTCTCAGCCTTCAAAGAATTGAACACAGATAGGGACTTGCTCTGGATTGGACATTGGCTTAAGAGAATGTTGTGGCTGGTTTGGTCTTCTGTCTAGACCACGAAAACTTTCTCCATATCAGCAATAAGGCTGTTTTTCACTCTTTTATCATTCTTGTGTTAACTGGAATAGAATTTTCAATTTCTTCAAGAACTTTTCCTTTACATTCACACCTTGATTAACTGATCTTATTAGTTATTTCAGCCTATTTCAGCTTTTGACGTGCCTTCTTCACTAAGCTTAATCATTGCTAACTATTAATTCAAAGTGAGACACTTCAGATTCTTTGTTTCACATGAACACTTAGAATCCATTGTAGGGTTATCAACTGTCCTAATTTCAATGTTGTTGTGTTTTATGGAATAGGGAGGCCTAAGGAGATGAAGAGAGAGGAAGAAATGGCTGCGCAATGGAGCAGTGAGAACAAACACAAGATTTATCAGTTAAGTTCACTGTCTTACATGGGCGTGGTTCATGATGTCCCAAAACAATTACAATAGTAACATCAAAGGTCACTGATCACAGATCACCAAAAAAATGCAATAGTAATGAAAAAGTTTGAAATATTTTAAAAATTACAAAAATGTGAAAATAGAGGTAGAAAGTGAGCAAATGCTATTGGAAAAATGTTTCTGAGAGAATTGCTCGGTGCCGGGTTTTCATAAACCTAAGATTTGTAAAAAAAAATGCACTATCTTTGAAGCACAGTAAAGGAAACCACAAAAAAGGTATGCCTGCTAGGGTAACTGGGAACACTGGAAAATATGATATTAAGAACCATTAAAATAGGAATTTTGATCAAATAATTTCTATGTAAGCTGTTTATGTTTTGCAAATGTGTGCTTGAAAGTTGTATTTTGGTGCTGTGGGAGATAATGAACTAGTCAGTATCCTACTACTTTATTACTATCATACCAAACTTCTTCTGAAATTTTTGATAACATGGTTTGGTTTTGTATCTGATAGAATAATTAAATCCTCCACAAATTGGCATTAATAAAAAAGATCTATTTTTTTTGTAACATACCACAAACTATTGCAACTTCTCATATCCTTGTCAATTTCTTGTGAATATGGTCCCTCTGGGGACTTGGAAAGGCTGTAAATCTCTCTAAAATAGAGTTTCATTCATGATGTAATTCAATGGTTTCACTGAGATCACAGAGAATGGTGCATTGGACTAAACCCCAAATAACTAGCAGTAAGTCAATACTGGGAAATTGGAAAAGATATTTTTCTTATTACCATCTCCTTAGCAATACTAATTTTTTGCTTAAGTAAATAGTCCTAATGAATTGGAACCCCACTCTATCAACTTTTGCTAAAATTTTACAGTTTTCCAAACTTCTGTATACCTGATCATCTTTCATGTTTCCATTGTCCTGGATAGGCAAAAATATTCCAATTTCAGGGAACTTTCCATTTTTGTCTACCATAAAATAACCCCTTTCAGGTGATTACTCAAGGATTTTTCCCTTCCTCTTCTACCTTTCCAGAGGGTATCTGCATCCAAGAAAGAGCAAGCATATATCCAAGGTATAGGTGGACTAATATGTTTTTCATGCTGTAGATCTGGTACTTATGTGCTCTTCCAGCGACTGCATGCTTGTCCTGGTCAATGGATCCTCTTTGCTTAATCAGTCCTTCATTTGGCTCTCCCTGGCACTGTCAGTCCTTTGAGGTTAGCTCTAACATCCAGTCCTTGTAAAAGGACTTTTCTTTTTTGGTCCTCCCATGATGAAGCAGCACCATAAGCTCTTTAAGGTACTTGCTATTACAGAATTCAGCACGTAGGATTTCCTTTGTTGTAGAGGTAGGCATGGGAAATGGGAGACTGACTCACGCCTCCTATCTGGGCACCTCCCTCACTCACTTTCTGCTCCTTAGCAAAGGTGCCATGCTAGACACACAGGAGTTCTCTAAATTGTGTACGATTCTTCCAGGCTATTCCTAGGATTCCCATATTTACATAACTTTACCACCATTCCTATTGACATCAATCTAAGGTTGAGAAGTGGGGTCCAGAGAAATGAGAAGCCCTGCATCTAACCTCTTGCCTTCTCATCTTCTCTTCTTTCCTCTCCTTCTGGCCTGCTCATTTACTCATGATCCATTCCACTAAATTTTTCTTTGTTATGTTTATATGTAATAACTCTCCCTCTTCCCCCATCTTGGACATTGTTCACAAAATATCTCCTAGCTCTTCAAGAGGATTTCCTCTAGCAAAGAGGATCCATTGATCAGCTCTTAGAAGACTGGCTTTCACTGCTATTATCTAGGTATTAATTTAAAGAACACACACTAGAAACCCAAAGCCAAGAAATATGCTTTTGTTTTGTTTTCCTATCTGGGGAAATCCATCTCAATTTCACACACTAATTTGAATGGTAGAAAACCAAAGCAAAACTAAGACTAAATCACTGAGAAGAGAAATAAATCCAGTGGTATTTCTAAATATTGTCCCACTATATAGTATTTAAAAAATTTTTCCTACCTTGAGCAATTTAACTAGCTCCCACCCCACAACTCCCACCTATTTGTGTTTAATAACGTAATGATCTTGTTAAGGCAAAATTTTCCTTCAGAATACTGTACACAAATAGAACTATATGCAAGGAACTCATCTAGTATTTTCTTTGCTCTAGACATCCTAAATTCCAGATTTTCAATGTTATGCATATATTAGTGAGAGAGAAAGATGAATTGTCTTTGGATAATATTAAGTCATATAGGACATAAAGCCATAGACTTAATACAAGACAAAAATTTATGTAGGTAAAATAATTTTTTTCAGGCTGAAGTATTTATCAGATTGCAGTGCAAACATGCTCAGGAAATAGGACTTTTATTAAATATGAAAACATATTGAGTTACTGTTGATTAAAGATCCCAGACTTATATGATAACTTTTAGTTAGATTTTTGTCATGAAAAGACACAAGTAATTTCTCTCTGGTAGAAAAGTCAACTCCATATGTTATGGTTTATTGTTGTGTAAGAAATTAACCAATTTTGTATCTATTTCATATCTATTTTCTTATCCCTAGCCAACTTTAAAAATATCCATTTCTTGAATTCTCTTTTGAATGTCATCCTGATTGTTTAATTAGTTAGCACAGTAGAAATATTTTACACATGTCCAATTTATATTTGTGTGGAATAAATGTTTTTAATTTTTGACAGGTAAGTTTATACAGTTGACTCTTATTATTTTTTACTGTTATATTCTATGAAGTTGACATAACTACTGGCTTAGCAAACCACACTTCCTGGGATATAGAATAGGTTCCCTGTGAATCTCTGGTCACACATTTTTATCAACCAATCAATAACCTTATTTTGCATGTATTTCTGTTTAAAGTTTACCTCACCAGCCCGGCTGTGCCGCCGTCTACCTCACCGGAGGTCTGTGCTGTTATTTAATATGTATAATTGCCTCATTAACAATTGAACCCATGGCCAACAAAACTATACTTCATGGCTGAGAGAAACTTATCTAAAAAATACATTTTCTCTGTGAGTCACATCACAGACTTGTGTTAGAGACACCAGTCAGCACTTTAGCACTACTGCCGAAGCTGTTTTAAACACCAACAAAAAGCACAAAAATGCAAAAAACATAGCATTAGACTGAAAAAGGACACTTGTTTATACTATGATGGAGCATCCCCTTGTTTGACCTCAGCTTGGAATGTGCGCCACCAGCAACTCAAATTTTTTACTGTTCTGGGCAAGTCTGTGAATGACCACAGAAGCACCACAAATACTAACCCGGGGCTTACAAATAAATTTTGCAAGTAGGCAAATTCACACATACAGAATCCACAGATAATGCAGGTGAGCTATATGTGCACATCATTTTATTGAATATAATTGTTATTCTGAAAGAACAAGAGCAAAATAATGAAAAGGTTCTAAATGTGTCTCCCCAGATGGAAGAAGCCATGTTACAAGGAGTTACGTATCTTAGGATACATTTTTACTTTTTCATCTGGTTCAGAAATATCTACTTCAACAAAATGCAAACATTTTTCCCTTCTGTTCATTTAATAAGTAATAAAACACAACTACCTATGAAATGAATAATGCAGTACTCTGAGTTCCTCAGCATGATTCTCAAATTAAGAAAGCTGTGTTGGTGTATAATGGTAAATGGAAATGTTTTGGCTTTGTTGGTACTGAGTTTGAAGTGTAATTTTTTGAGGGCTAGAAGAATTATTATGCTTCTGAAACTAATAAAGTACCTCTATAAAAGTTAAGTGTGTTTTTTAGCTTACTTTTCTTCCATTTAGATTCAGTTAAAGAAACTTGTTTTTGCAACTATCAACTCATGACCTACCAATACTATCCCAATTGCTTCTTCAGAACTTTATTTTCACATTCAGTTGAAGAAGTTTATTAAGAGCTTTCAGTGTCTTCAAAACTGCAGAGCCATGTTCAATTTAAATAACCTCCCTTGTTTTCTGTGTAACTAAGTTGTCCTTATATATATATATTTTTTCCCCTTCTATTTCTTGCTGGAGATTTATGGCTTGTCTCAAATTTCCAAATATGCCATTCTATTTTTCCTCAAAATATGCCTAAATCCTTTTGAAAGTCATCCATAATGCATTTAGTATTTTCTATATTGCAAAACTATTCCCTTGGTTTTGTCCACATCACAATCTCATTTACTGTTTTCGCTTTCTGAATTTATAACTTTGAGTGTCCTGGGCCCAGTCCTTGAACCCCTACATACACATTCTCTTGGTTATCTCACTCTATTATGACTTTAGACCATCTACATTGTTGACCTTTCTCTTAAACTCCAGACTCATATATGCAACTGCTTATTTAACAATTCTAATTAATGTGGATTAGTTATCTCAATGTACCATCCCAAACTGGACTCCAACCTTCTCCTCTGCCCAGTGTGTTCTGTATCTCAATGGTAAATTTGTTCTTCCAATTGCTTTTGCCAAAAACCATTAGATGACCCTGGACGTTTCTCCTTTTTCTCATGTCACATAGTAAATCTATCAGAAAATGTTGTCACATCTAATTTCAAAATATGTTCAAAACCTAATCTCTCTTTACCAACTGCATTGCTAATGCCTTGAGTTAAGCCTTCAGCACATTTGCCTGGATTACTTAAATAAACTCCTGTTTTTTCTACTTTCATTCTTCTTTTCCAGTTGAAGATACAGGACCTGCTTCCCCTTATTTCTCTGTAAGTAATCTTTTTACCCCTTTCCTTCCACTCCAGTAATGCTGCCCTCCTTGCGTGTGGCTGTCATAAGCCAGATGCACTTACAGTGTGTAGGCTAGCTCCTGCACCCTTCAAGCCCTTAATTAAATGTGACCTCCTCAGTGAGAAATTCCAGGATAATCCTTTAAATTGAAAAAAGAACCCCACATTCCTATTATCCATGCTTGCTTTACTTTTTCCTTTATGATACTAAGCATCATCTAACTTTATGGATAGATGAAAGATAGATAGATAGACAGATAAACAGAGACCGATACAAATAGAAATATTAATCTTACTATGTTTCTTTCCTTTCCAGAATGTAAGGTCCTTGAATGCAGTGATTTTTTTCCTTTTTCTTTTTTAGTGCCAAAACCCCTACTTGAGAGCACTATATATGGCATGTATTTAATAAATATTGGTTGAGTTAATGAATACATGAATGGATACTTAGCAAATGTCAGAAAAAGTAAGAATTCTTTTGCATTCTTTTCAATATCTTACTTCATATCCTTACCAAGGGAAAATCACTTATTGTGTGTGTATGTGTGTGTGCTTGCGTCTGTGCTTTAAGACTTTATTTTGTGGAACAGTTTAAAGTTCACAGCAAAACTGAGAGGCGGGTGCAGAGATTTTACCCTATACACCTGTCCTCACATATACATAAATCCTTCCAACCACATTATCAACAGATTGGCATGTTGTTACAATTAATGAACCTTCACTGACTCATCACTACACCCAAAGCCTATCTATAGTTTATTTGAGGGTTCACTGTCAGTATTATACATTCTGTAGATTTATACAAATGTATAATGACATGCATATATCATTATAGTATCATACAAAAGAGTTTCACTGACCTAAAAATGTCCTGTGCTCCACTTACTGATCCCTCCTGACCCCTCTCTACTCTTAGCAACTAATTATCTGTTTTACTCTCCATAGTTTTGCCTTTTCCAGAAAGTCATATAGTATATAACCTTTTAAGATTGTCTTCTTTCACCTAGTAATATGCATTTAAGGTCCTTTCATGTCTTTCCATGGGTTGATAGATCACTTCTTTTTAGCACGGGATGATTTTCCAATGTCATGATGTACCAGTTTATTCATTCACCTACTAAAGAACCTATTTGTTCACAAATTTTGGCACTTATGAATAATGGTTGTAAAAACATACATGTGCAGATTTTGGTGTGGACATGAGTTTTCATCTCCTTGGGTAAATATCAAAGAGCACAGTTGTGGATCATCAGGTAAGAGTATGTTTAATTTTGTAAGAAACAGTGAAACTGTCTTCAAAAGTGATGATTTCATTTTGCATCCTAACAGCAGTGAATGAAAGTTCCTGTTCATACCTTCACCACCATTTCATATTATCAATGTTTTGGCTTTTGGCATTCTAATAGGTATGTAATGGTGTCTCATTGTTCTTTAAATTTGCATTTTCCTGATGTGGAACATCTTTTTATGTGCTGTTTGCATTTGTATATGTTCTTTGGTGAGGTGTCTATTAAGGTCGTTGGCCCAATTTTTACTTAGGTGGCTACTTTTTTATTATTGAATTTTAAGGGTTCTTTGTATATTTTAGTTAGTCCTTTATTAAACAGTATTTTGCAAATATTTCTCTATATTTCTTCTCATTCCCTTGAACATTTCATGTTTTCCTATTTCTTATTTTTAACTTCTTAAAGCAGTTTTTAGAAACTCTATTGCACATAGATCTTCTGTTAATTTGTTTTTCACATGTATTTATTTAGATATTTTTCAAAGGAATCAAAAATTACTTCAGTGATTAAATTATATAAATGATTACTGGGACATTATTTATTTAATTTCTTTCCAATAATGCTTATTTTATTTGAAACCACATGGATTCAACTAAATAAATAAATTCAACCAGATGAATGGATTCAACCAAATGTTCAAATATGAGTCAACTTCAATATGTAATCAGAAACTGTGCTTCACAGTTTATAGATCATTCACTGAAAACTTCAATCCACAGTGAACATCTCCAAAGAGAAGAAACACTGACTAACCTAAATAGGAAATTTCTATTTCATCTGATCTGGTCTTGCTGTGTAGATATAAACATAGAACTGCTTCTTTCATATTTTATTTTTTACCACAATTACTTTACATTACACCAATGATTAACAAGTCGACAAGTAAGAACCTTTTGATTGCAAAGTTTCAGATTTTTCATATAATGTCCTTATCATTGGGTTGAATTCAGAATTTAGAACTATTTCCACAGACTCTGAGTAACATAATACTTGGCAATTATATTAAGTGTTTATAAACATCCTAGAGGCCTGCCAAACCTATTGTTTGACAAGTCCTTGACTAGAGATTGTTAGTACTAGTAGAGAGGAATGGAGGCAGCAAACCCACATGCTTGGTATTCCTGTCATGCTTCTTGTTTTCTCTTTCCTTGGTGAAGGAAAGTGTCTTAAAGGTGAGAGATTCATATTGGAGGGTGAATTTTTTAAATCAATAATGCTGTTCAGATTTGAATGAGGTTCTCTTTTTCTAAAATTTTGGTCATTTGGACATCATTTTGAGATTACTTTTCTCAACAGTAGGTTATCTGAAGTAATAGAGACCTGAAGCTCTAAGTTCTTCTGTGCAGAAATTAGACTAAGAATAGTCAACAATGAGGGAGAGCTTAATTGGCAAGGTATATAAATAATGCATCAGGAAAGCATGCCTTTTTCTTCCATTGTGTAAAAACTAAAATGCTTGCCTAAAAAAGTTTTAACTAAGCCTATGTATTCATTGAGACACTAACAGATCATTTAATTCCAAAATTTTATATTGACTTATAAAATATTTTTGAGCTGGCAATACTAATGAAGAATAACACAAATTCACTACAGGTGTTTTTAATACAAGGTGTTTTTGAAGGAAATGTCCCAAACCACAATATTCTTGCCCACCCATGATGACTAAATAACTAGTTAGTTAGTTATACCTGACCCCTTACCATACTGCATAGCAAGTTTCCCATAACACTGTTTCAGAATGAGCAACTAGAGAATTATATGGAGACTAAATAAAAAATGAAAAGAAGACAAGCAACAATTAGTCTAGCACAACGGAAATATATTTTTCCTTTGCTCATTGTTGGGCCATATCCTAAAAGTGTGTTAAGCCTAGTGAAATTGAAATGTGCCCCAAGAGACCAAAGAACACTTGATGAGAGGCAGTGGAGTTACCCATGTGTGAAGTTTTGAGGAATTTTTCAGATTTTATAGTTTCCCATAAAAAAAACAATAAAGTTCTTATTAAAATCCAAAAGTTTAGATGGAAGGCAGGCAAGAGTTGTCTCTTGTTCCCAAGTTGGCTATACTGAGTGCCAGGTATTAAAGCTCTGCAGGTCCTTGGTAATCCCTCAGGAATGAGGACTCCCATGCAGGTTTCTGTCACATGCTACCTTATCTTTTCAATCTTGGTACATAACAGACAAGCATGCAGTGTGCCCAATGGAACTCCTTCCTTTCTGGAGGCCTTTCTTATTGAGTTTGTATCACTTAGAAGCATAAAGTGAAACAAAGTAAAGTCACTCTTTGTTTCAACATCTTAGTATTTAGTTATTCCATTTTCTTGGACAAGTTTTAACCAAGACTGACATAAAAACAAAGCAACAAATCATGTTAGGGCCATAAGGGGAACAAAGTTTATTTAAGTCATATAAACTAAGATCACTATCTTAAAATGCACACACAAAATATATTTTTCAATTTCAATTTTATGCACTACTGTTACATGCTGTATTACCTGGAACTTTATAAAGAGATTTGCATATATCTGTTTTTTGTATATCTGATCTCTCAGAGTTTGCAATGGAAGCTGGAGCAGAAGAGAGATAGGGAGAGATATCAGAGAAAGAGAGAGACAAGGAGAAAGAGAGTGATAGTATTACACACACAGCCAGCAATGGAATAAAAAAAAGGGGGATGAAAATATTAAGTTCCATTTTTAAACTAAAAATAAATTGTCTAATGAGATATAAATGGAGACCCAAAGTGCTTATTTGTATTATTAAAATAATTTAAAATAATTTTTTTCTCTGTCTTCCTTCATTTTCTTTTTCTTTATTTCTTTCTTTGCTCTTTCATTCTTCCATTCTTTCTTTCATTCTTTTTCTTTCTCTCTCATTTCTTTCTTCTTATCTGTTTCATTTAGACACACATGAGTGGATTAGTGTTCTTTCCAAATTTTATTTTCACAGAAAGAAAATAAATATTTGGAAAGTACTCAAATTATCAAATTAAAATTTAAAAGCTATTAAAGTATTAGAAGACATACCTATGTGGGAAAGTTTAAGGAGTAAGAATTTATCATAGAATAGTAGGAACTCTGTAATTCCATAACTTTAGGTTAATGGCTAACATTTAATAGTAGCATAACAAAGGAAAAATTCTCAACAATTTGACTTATTAGTAATGAGTACTGGGGAGGAAGATTGAAACATTCACCTTTTAAAAAAATATTATCATTCAATTTATTGTGACTTTTATTCTTTCTATCCTTTGTAAGAAAAGATACTTACAGGGGCCCATCTTCCCTCTTATTCCTTTGCTATTTCTCCTTCTTACTGTCCTTCTGTCCTCTCCTCTGAATTTTGGGGACTGGGTGTTTGCCAAATATTTATAATAAATTACAGTAATCCAGCTTTTGAGTAAAGAACACATTTTCCATTAATAATGATAGTCAACCAACAAGAAACTGGGCTTTGGTTAGCAGGGTCAAAGGATGCAGCTAGAAATGAAAAGCTGAGACTGGGGGACGACCTGCAACTTGGAGTGTGGTTCCATGGGTACACAATGGATAGACAAGGAGAACTCCTCACATTCCTAAGAGCCTAGTTGATTATAACACTCAGTACCCAAAGCTTGGTGAATGGGACATGAGCTCACCCCCTTCTGGAGACTGTAAAGAGGTTTTCCTTTTTCTTTCCTTGTCCTAATATTTCTTTCTCTCTGCACTAAACTGACTCTCAAGGAGAGCTTTAATTTTCCTGCACCATCTTTTATTCTACCACTTCCTACTGAACTCAGGAGGATGACTGTGCAATGCTCAGATGAACAGCAAAATTGAACTAAGCATATTAAAATATCCACAGTCTACGGTGGAGGAATGAAACTATTATGTCAATATTCAGACAATAGGATAAATTACTAAGGAAGCCTCAACATCTCTTGGGCACATTTTTCAAGTCAGAAATCAAACTTGTACATAAAAATATAAAAATGATAAATCTCAACATTCTTTCAACTCTATGAAATTTCATGGAAATGGATTCTAACTGAAGTCTGCTCATTAAAAATATTCAGTGTCATCAGAGACATCTGGAATGAAGCCATTGGTCTATGATGATAAAAGGAAAACTTCCTCTCTACATCAACTAAAGGCAAAATATTTCTTTTACTCACAATACTTCTGATATCATATGTGTGAGTTTTCTACACAAAGCAATTCTTCACTTCCCTTCAGACACCAGCAGTGTATCCTGTATTCTGATTCTGAGACTAACGACCCAGAGTTAGCACAGAAACCACACGTTCAGGATTCAGTCCCACTGGACTGCCACACCCTAGCTAAGATGCCAATTGCAAGTCCCAGGGTGTCACCTGTATTTCTGAGCATCCACTATAAATCAGGGGTTCCTGTTTTTGATAAAAAATTAGTTTTGATAATTTGCTAGAATGGATCACAGAACTCAGGAAAGTGCTATATTTGCTATTACCTATTTATTATAAAGGATACAGCTAAGGAACAGCCACGTGGAAGGGATGCATAAGGCAGGGTCTGAGGGAAGGGGCATAAGGCTCCCATTCCCTTCCCAAACATGCCATTCCCCCGATACTGTTACAGCAGGCAGTTAGTTAGACAACAGCAGGAGAAAGGGGCCAGCCTGTCACCAAGGAAGACTCCTCCCTGACCATCCCCAAGGCTTCCCTAGTTTCCGGTTCCTAGCTTATCAGGAGGCCCAGATAGTCAAG
The DNA here is from genome assembly GCA_032199065.1 of Smutsia gigantea. NCBI lineage: Eukaryota > Metazoa > Chordata > Mammalia > Pholidota > Manidae > Smutsia > Smutsia gigantea. Next base: position 397,023 of record JAVSCE010003967.1, on the reverse strand, counting down.
GATACCTAAATTGTCAAGAGTCCAAGGACCAGAGGGGCTTCCCTGGTTACAAGGCATGAGCAAGGTCCAAAGACCTTATCTAGAAGTCATCCTGCCTCATTAAAAGAACATCTAACTCTAATTAGCATGTGGTTTTGGCCCTGATGTGGGCTTCCCTTAGGTACTTATGGGTGAGGTGCCTGTGCACTGAAGAAAAGCTTATATGACATAGGGCTGTCAATCAATAATCAACCTGTCAATCAAATGACATAAGACACAGGACAGGACTTCTAGCCATCTTAAGAAAAAATAAAAGCAAACCTAATCCTAATAGAGAGGCTGCTTTTGGTTTCCAGACAGCCTGCTCTCTTGTCCCACTGCTTTTTCTTCCAATCTGGTCTCTCAACTGAATTCTTTCCTTTGAGAAAATAAGAACCAGGCAAACCCAGTGCATCCCCCAGTAACAGACCACCATGTAATCACCAACAAGAGGCTCTCTGAATCTCCTCAGTTCAGATTTTATTGCAGGCTTCAGTACATAGCCATGATTAACTAAATCTTTAGTTATTGATGATTAAGTCCATATCTCCAGCCCTCCGGCTCTCTCCTCCCGGTGGAGATTGGGAGTGGGGCTGAAAGTGCCAACTCTCCAATTGCATGGTTGATTCCTCTGACAACCAGCACTCATCCTGCAGATGTCACTGTTAGCATAAACTCTGGTATAGTTGAATGGAATTTATTATGAATAACAAAAGCTGCCCCTCTCACTCCTAGCACTCAAGAAATGTTTCAGAAGCTGAGGACAAAAAAGTAAATATTATAACGAAAGGTGCCTCTATTGCTCTTATCTCTCAGGAAATTACAAGGATTTTAGGAGCTTTGTCAAGTAGCAGCAGATGAAGACCAAGACTTATTATTTGTTATTACATCACAGTATCACAGATGAGTGTGAAATCTGTGAGACTGTCTGATTGGCTACTTTGCAAATAATTCTGCTGGGTAGAAAGATAGACATGAGCAGCCAGGGAAGGGGAAGATAAGGTTCAAGAGAAAAAAAAAACACCGGTTAGGGGGTTCCACTTAAAGACAACAAAGGCTTTGCAGGGAGATAACTTCCTTGCCTATCGGGACCAGGCCAATCGGTTCCAACCAGATCATAAAGCAGGTTCAATGGAACTATAACAGGTAGTTTGTTCTCCTCAGTTTTTGTCCCCACCGAAACAAAGAATTGAAAGGCATCTCATCATAATCCCATTAAAATAAAATTGTGGTTTTGCTCTACACCTAACCCTGTAGGCTTCTCTGTGTGCATTTTGGGAAAAGACATGCACACCAAGAGGAATGGGCATATAACTAGAACTGTCAATCAAACAGGAGCATCCCAGCTAGGATACAATAAATAGGGCCCTTCCTAAAAGTTCTGGGCCTCTGTCTACCTTGACTCTGGCCCACTCCTCTCTTGGAGTGTATTCAGATAAATCTTTCGTTCTGCTTCTCTATTGTGTCTCAGCCCTTCAGTTCTTTGTTTTGGCAGGGACAAGAACTGAGGAAAACAACTCTACTCATAAGAATTCCAAAACAATCTATTAAGCCACTAATCTGCAAAAGCACTATAATGACAACTCCCTCATCATCTGCCAAATTATCAGGTACAGATGTCCGCTTACATGTGAAAGGTATAACTACAGACTTTGCTAGGGGAAGAGGAGAATACACCAAGTGTAAGCAGCTCTAAAAAGTAAATTGTAAGCCATGGGGATATATTTGAGTAGATAGAGAAGGCCTAGAAATCAAGATATTTGGATTTGCATTTTCCTCTGTCACCAATTATACAGATGTATGCAATGTTGGAGTCACTTTCCTTAATAATGATGCAAAGGGAGACACTATAAATGTGTATTTTACATATTATATAATTTATAAAATATCTTTGGAGATTTGAAATTAATCAATAAAAATTAATTTTTAACCTCTAAACTCCATAAATATTTTCTGTAATTGAATACATATTTTCTTATTGCAGACACTGTATTCTTTATGTTTTTATTATGAAAAAGTTAGATATTAATTTTTTTAAATATTCTTTTTGTTATTCCTGAAATACAGGTATTAGTCTCCAGTGTTATTGATGGTGCAACTGGGACTCAGATTGAAGTTAGTTACTATTGTGGGTTGAATTCTGCCCCCCAAAAATATATGTTAACCTAATCTCTGCTACTTGTGAATGTGATCTTATTTGAAAATGGGGTCTTTGCATATGTAATTGAGTTAAGATGAGGTCATGCTGGATTAAGGTGGTTTCTTATCCAATACTACTAGTGTCCTTATAAGAAGAGAAAACACCCCCTGCCCTACGCACACAGAAGAGCACCATGTGAACATGGAAGCAGACAATGGAGTGATGATTCAACAAGGAAAGGAACACACAAGATTTTTGGCAACCACCAAAATCTAGGAGAGATACACAAAACAGATTATCTCAGAACCTCCAAAAGGAACCAACACTGCTGACACCTGGATTTCAGTGTTCTATTCTCTAGAACTATAAAGGAATATACTTCTGTTGTAAGCTACCCAGTTTATGGTACTTTACTGCAGCAGCTCTAGGAAACAAATGGAGCTAGCAAATTAACTGCAAAGCCAAAGTTTGAGTTTTCCCTGGTGCACTCCCTTGCCATCTACCAAGAATGATGAGAAAGTAAGAACTAATAACACAGTTTTGGGACAATATATATTTTTGTATACTAAAAACATAAATAATTCTAATGTTGAGTATTTATTTACTATTTGGTGGCTAATTTAAGGATTCAGAGTTTTTAAATAAATTTATTTACTTTTTAGCTTAGAAGACATGACAATTTGAGATTTTAGCTATTACAAAAGTGATTTTTATTTGCTTTATTGGTGTTCACATGAACCCTACTCTTAGACTTGTAGAAGTTTTAAGTGTGCGATAGGAGAATATAAGAGATCAAGTATCAAGTCCATGTTTTTTCAGACGACAAAACTGTAACTCTCAACATGGCAAATTGGAAAAGACATGGCGCTCTAACCCCGTCACCATGCTTACCATTGTTTACACTGCACTTCATGGATTTGATTGAATTTCACATCCAAAAGATGGAAACCTCTCAAACTGTCTGGATTTAATTTGTTAGCATTGATGAATATAATGTGAGATCTGAAACTAAGAAGAGTACTGGTTATAAATTACAGAAGAATGAGATGTTTGAATTAAAATGCATTTGTGTTGTTTTGTGGCTAGTTTTTGGGTTGTTTTAGTATCTGATTTCCCCGCAAAAAAAAAATCAGTTTTATTAAATGAGGAAAAAAATCCTCTTATTTACATTGTAGGTTCTGGAAAAATAAGCATGAATCTGTCATTTTAGTTGTCATCATTTCTAAATTTCTAATTCTTTAAGTAACTTATGCACCTAACAGGAATGCAGACATTACAAGAATAAAACCTCAAATTAATGAGTTTTGAGGCTTTCACTACTTAAGATAGAGTAAAGAGAATAATAGGAATTACACTCCTCACTGGAGTTTGTCCTGGAAAATAAAATTGTTTCCTGAGTGTTAAAATCAATCTCAAAATATGTTTAATATATATGAGCATTTGGACTCTGTGTACATTGTTTTACCAAAGAAACAGAATTCACATAAGTTCACTTTGTTTTCACTAGACATTAGCCAGGGAAGAGCTAAACCACAAAGCTGACAGCTAAGGAAAGTGTGTCTATCAGTTTAAAGTCCAATAAACAAGTGATTCACATTTTTAGTATGAGGAAAATAGTTACACAATGTCCCTTACACATAGCATTTTTTTAATGTTAGTGACTATATTTGAGTTATTAAGTGTTATGAATTTTAAAGAAAAGTTACAATGTTGGTGCAATGTTACATTCTCTAGAAATTGAGAAAGAAGCATTTTAACAAAAAATTTACGATTGTACCTACAAAGTACTATTTGTATATTGGTATAGCTATGAATTTCAAGATTCATAGAGAGTGTCATCAAGATGTTATCATTTTTCCTTCCTTCCTTTTAAATACCATATTCTTGAGGGGCAAGATCAGAAGAACATCTTGCATTTCTAATCTTAAAATTTTATATAAAAGAAACCACTTTAATTCCCCTCAGAGCACTTAACAGAATAACAAAGCATATCCTGTATCATCTTTTATTATTGCAGTTATATGCAATTTATATACAGATGTGTGGGACAAGCCTTTTTAAAAAAATAGAGGAAATATGCCAGAATTCTAAAATATCTAGACAAAACACAGTTTTTTATTGTATAGAGACACAACATTTCTTTGTCTAAAAACAGATGATTGTAACAACCCTTGATAGTGACTGATCCTGAAAAGAAACCCCAGGAGGACAAAGACACTATAAAAAGATCTAGAAGGAAGTCATTATACTGTTGAGGGAATAAGAAATTTAAGTCAGAGAGTTGTGAAATGTTCTCATTATAGGTCATCTTGGTAATTATCTGACATCTACAGACAGAGTCACTTCTTAATCAAAAGAATGAATCATTACTGATACTGGTTCAGATCAAGGTGTTTGAAATAATGAGTCCAGTAACTCAAGTATAAATTTAGAGGTAATTTCAATAACTTCTTCTCTAAAGTTTTATGCTATATAATGAAAAGTTCTTTTATATTGTTGATAAGTATATTAAAGCATAGCCATAGAGTATAAAATTGTGAAAGAATACTATGCTTATTAATACCTAAAGACTACTAATATTTATGATGCCATTGGCATGGGTTGATTATTATCAAGTAGGACATAGAATTACTCTTTGTAGTAATTCTCAGTGCAGATGCTCATTGTCTTTAAGACTAAGATAGACAATATAGAATATAGAATTTTATTGGACAGCAAAGTGGTTTAATGTTTTAAGACTATTTTCAGAATCAGGTGGCTTAATGATAGTAAGCGACTAGCCAGTTTGGCAAACAGAAATACCACTAAATTCAAATCATATTAACCTCAATTTAACATCAGTTGAAGCCTGACCAGATCCAAAGCTATTATAGACATAATCTGTAGGCAATGAACATTTAGTCAAAACAGACATTAAAGACAAGGAAGAACAGCTGTAATGCAACACATTATTAGAAAAATAACTACTAGTGATTAAACTGAAAAAAGAAAGCAGTAACCAGTGGAGAGTTGCTCCAGGGCATGGACCCAACTAGAGCAAGTGGTTTCCTTTCTACTATCTTGTTGCTGTTGGTAGTGAAACAGTAAGAACAGAAGAGGAAGGAACTTCTACAAAGCTGTGTGGTATTGCCCTAATCTCTTAGAATATATATGGTGAATTAAAACAAAATCACTTTAAGGAGTACTTAATAATATAAGCACTAAGGAAAAAAGAAGAAAGAACAGATAAGTGGCATCACTCTCCTGAAGCAGTGGAAATGCTTGGGGTTTCACTATGCTAAGGATTCAAATTCAACCTAAGACCACTGGTTTCATTTTCATTTAAGGACATGGTCACACACTCCATTTCCTTCCAGTGTCAGAGTAGTAAAGACCTTGCTTGGCTTCTTGAGGTCCAAGTATCTGTGTAGACTCCTCTCCTCTCAAATTACTACCTTTGTGATTAGGGAAATTACTTAACTGTGCTTCAATTCCATCCTTACTAAAATAAAGATAACAATTGTACTTGTTTCATTTTTTTGAGATGAATAAATGAATTAAGTGCTCAAAAATGTCATCATAAACACTAGACATCATTCACCATTTGTTTATCTGGGAAGCACCTGACATTCTATATCATGTGAGCTTTCTCAAATTATTGATCACAGAGTAAATCCCATTTGATTTTTTGGTAGCACTAATAGGAAGATATTCCTGAATAATGTACAAAAGTGAGTTTAATTTGTTATTAAAAACAAAGTGCCTTTTTGGTTGCTTATTTGATCTTTTTAAGCATTTGTTGTGATCATTTGTGCTATGCAGTAGACAACATCCTTTAATGTAACCAATGAAGAATTGTTAAATAACCTTGAGATATTGCAGCAAGGCATTTAACATCATAAAGTCAGGCTACTGGAAATAAAAAAAAAATGGGCCGGAAACACTTTTGGGAATAAATAGAATGTGATTTTTGTTTTCCACAAAGTGATGCCAATATACTTCCCAAAAGGTCTTCCTGCAATTTTTTTGCAACAAAAATGTTTTTAACAGGGTTTGCAAAAAGCATGGATTTTCTGAAGAAAGCTGGTATGATCAGTCAAGTAAACAATGCATAATTAGTGCTGAAGCTTCTTGTGAATTATTCCATTTCCTGAAAGCTCTTACTTATTGTATTATATAGCATATTTTGTTACCTATTTTTACTTTCTCTTTCATACTGCTTTTTCCATTTTAGGATGTGTATGAGTCTGGATTGTTCCAAACCAAAACTATACATAAAGATGAAATTTAAAAGCTCAATTTAACTCTAGAAACATAATTATCTGAATATTTCCCCAAAATGCAGATGCTCATTGTCTTTTAGATAAAACATTGCAAATAAGGAGATCTGTTAGTTTTATTAAGATATATTGTGCTAGTTGAAACAATCTGTAAATTATAAAAATTAGGAAAATTAAACAATTTTAAACTTAGTCAATATCATTTGGAGGTAAGGCTTGTGATCTTTCCCTGAATTTATGGGAAAAATGGTAGATTTTTGATAAAATGCAAGCTGGTATGACAAATTACTAAAGGCCTATCTCAGTTTCCTTAGTACCCAATATGTCATATGTTCAGCTTTCAATAAAAATTTACAATTCATTATGAAAGACAAAAAACAGAGTTTGAAGAGCAAAGCAAGTATTCTGAGTTAGAACCAGTCTGGGATATGGTAGAAATTTTGTTATTAGACAGGAAATTAAAATAACTATGATTAATATGCTAAGTGCTCTACTGGAAAAAAGTGAACCACATGCAGAGACAGATGGGTGAAGACAGATATGGACACTCTAAGAAATAATCAAAATGAAATATTATACATTACAAACACTATTAATGAAGAATGCTTTTGGAAGGGCCCATCAGTAGACTCAACATGACCAAGGAAAGAATAAGTGACCTTGAAGATATGTCAGTAGAAATTTCTCAAACTTAAATGCAGAGAGAATAAAGAATGAAAAAGTTGGAACAAAATATTCAAGAACTGTGGAACAATTATAAAACAAGAAAGATACAAGTAATGAAAATACAAGAAAGAGAAGACAGAGAGAAGAAATATTTATAGTAATAATAGCTGAGAATTTTCCAAAATTAATGATAGACACCAAACCATAGATACAGGAAGTTCAGCAAACACCAAAAGGAATATATACTCCAAATTTATACCTAAGTATAACATATTTAAATTACAGAAAATTAAAAATTAAGAGAAAATATTGAAAGACATTAGAGGGGAGAAAATGTTACCTATTGACAAATAGGGATAAAAACTATATTGGACTTGTCTTCAGAAACCTTGCAAACGAGATGAGAGTAGAGGCAAATATTTAAAGTGTTGGAAGAAAAAATATACACCAATTTAGAATTCTGTATCCAATGAATTATCATCCAAAAGGAGAAACAAGGTCTTCCTCAGAAAAACAAATGAGCTCCTATGTTAAAAAGTACAGCAAATATATAGAATAACTCTGACTTACTGTTTAGTAGGTGGTGGCTATTTTTAATAACAGAAAAAAAGGAAGCAATCATATTTTGAGTAATTGTGTGCCAAATACTGTGCTATGCAATTTTATATAATTTTTACTTAAGTCTCATCAAACTTTACATTTAAACAAACTGAAATGAAGAAGTTTTATTTAATCTCAAGTGAAACAAACATCATTTCAATAAAAAACAGCCCACTTAAAGGAAATCCCATTCTCAAATGTGTAGTGATAACATGAATTTAAGAGTAGGAAATATTTAATTGATATGAACTAGATACATAGATGATAAACTACATTTAGAAATTCTAAAATAAATATTATGAGTAATGCCATGTTTAATGAATTTTCTTGAAATATACATACTCATGTAAAAAGGAATATTGCCAAATCCACACCCATTTATATCAAAATAGTATTATTTCATTTATCTTAAACCTGGCTACACACTCAATGCCTTTGATATCAACTTCTAGCTTTTTCAACCTGGGTCTTCAACTAAACTCCATAAGTTACAAACTATTTGAGTGTCATTTCTTAGTTCTCCTTAGAATGGTGCAATTCTAGATGCGTATGGGAGAAAATAATCCATAGTATATAATGGATGCCTGGGACAGCAAAGTTCAATTCTCTCAGGGTAGCTCAGTTGAAAGGCTGTGTCAAGACCATTAAACCACAGTACCTGGATGTGGGACCTAGACATCACGTATTTCTTAACATGTTGTTTGTTATTTTGTTTTATAGTATTTTCACAAGTTCCTTGTGGAAAATCACAAATTCATAGTATGTTTTCTAATGCAACAGGTAGCAGAGAAGATTAAGAGATATAACATATAAATAATCACTGAAATGAAGAAATAGGAAGATGATTCTGAGAGTAAGTCCTGAATTACAGGGGTGCAAATAATAGGTAATAAAATCGAATTTCAATTAGAATTAGTAATAAATATAACAATTCACTTGTGATGCTGACAGTGCTGCACACTGAATTGAAAAATACCATTTTTTTCTTTTCTAGGAAATTGAAATATTCAAAGGAATATTTCCAAAATTTTTGGATGGGGTTCTGCTTTAATTAACAATTATATTTAATAACAGTACATTAATTAACATTACATTTATTTATTTGCTTAGTCCATATATTTAAAAGAGGCCTTCTAGGGAAAATATTGTGATTCTCTAATTAGCAAATAATCTTATGTGAGAGAATATAAGCAAAGATAGACATGATGAGAGAAATACGTTGATATCCTGGGAGAGGCGCAAGGGCATTCTCATGTGCAACTTGGCATAGTTCTCAGGGCAGCAAATAAATCAGAGGTCACTTTTATCCAATGGAAAGAGCTGCGTGGCACACTGCTCCCTGTGAGAAACAGAAGCTATTATATTTTACCAAGAAAAAAGCAATGACACACTTTATTTTGCATGCATTTCAAAGTTTCACTGACTTACTTAAGTCCATCCATGGACTCCACATGAAAAATTCCTGCTAGTTTTGTTCTAGGTGTAAGTTACTCAGAACGTTTGCTTTGTTTCTGAATTATGACAATTATTTTAAATGTGTTTGACATTTTTGATCATGTTTACCAGTTATTAGCATGAAAATATAAGAACATAAACATCCAGATCCCACTATATTAAATAAAATATCGCTTAGTGTTTATCAGATGTGATATTTTTCTAAATGCTTTACAAATAAGCATATGTGTCTTATTTCAGGGTTTCCTCTACTACAGAAGTTCTTTCAAAATTCTGTGCATATTGCTTAGTTAAATACACAGATTATGATAAACTGAGATTAACTTGTCTGTTTGACATAAATATCAAACTGTAGGAAACATTAGTCAGATGTGTTATCTGGCCCCATGTAAATATAGAGTTTATAATATTACATTTATTCATTTGAAGCTTTGGATATAAATGTTTCAATGTAATTACTCAAAATGACTGTATTTATAAAAATGGTCTCAACCACCTTTATGTGGTTTAAATTTTATAAATAAATGCTTGTGTGTGTGTATGTGGGTATAGTATTAGTTTTTATCATATATATATTATATAACAATATGTAAATATAAAAATTATTATGTATTATATGTAATAATATATAATACATAATAAAATATGTAAACTCTATATATTAAATGTATATATACTATCCTATATACATATAGTATTGCTTTTTTATTAGCTACTCTTTTGAAAGTTTCCTGCATGAAGTGGAAAGTATCTTTGAAACAGTGACTCCTATAATTTCTCACATATTATGCCAGTTGCAGAAATTGCCTCAGGAAGTGCTATGTTGTGTGATATATTTGAATGAGTGGCAGGCACTATAGTTTAGGATTTGAGGGAATATCTCAAGTATATTTTCAGAATTTTTTATTAAAATGTAATATTCAACATTATAAAGAACAATTGCAATAACAAAATACTAATCCAGTTCAATTCTTCCAAATCTTCTTATTTTAATAATAAATATAAGGGAAGACATCCAGACTGGCTGAATGAACACAAATGTAAAGCACCCCTCCATAAAAGCAATAAGATAACTGGCAAAAATTGTGAAAATCTACTCAGGAAATTAACAAAGATCTATCATAACCTGAGGAGAATTTACCAGGAAAACAGCTAAATCTCCATAAGAACAGTAGAGTTTTGAGCTATCCCTGTCTTTCTCCAGCTGGACAGTAGCCTTAAAAATGAACAGCCTTGAAATTGCAGTGCATGGGATGACTAGCAGCCTTGCAGTCATTGGAGATGGAATGAGATTTGGAGCTCCTCAAAAAGTTCAGTCCCCAAAGAACTGTCACTGTTTGGCTTGGTTTCCAAGGCCCATTCACCTGTACTATCATTATTTGACCTGACCAAAACCTTGCTTCCCATGAAACAAATAATCTTCATATCTGCCAAAGACAGATAATCTAGAAAGCACTAAGAGCAAAATGTTTCATTACATATAAAGGCACCTCAATTTGATTAACAGTTGACTTCTCATCGATAAGCATGGAGGTCAAAGACGTGGGATGCTGAGTGCCAAAAGAAAGTCTGACACTCATAAATATTATATCAAGCAAAACTATTCCTGAAAATTGAATGGAAAATCAATGCATTTCCAGATAAACAAAGACTGAGAGAATGTGTTGATAGAACTACCCTATAGGAAATACTAAAGACAGTCTTTCATGCAGAAATGAAAGGATACCACATAGTTATTTGAATCCATATGGAAAAATAAATAAACCAGTAAAGATGGTTAAATATAAGTATAGGTGCGTTTTTTCATAACTGTTTTTTTTCTTTTACCCAATTTAATAACTGCATATGTGTACCATAAACAACTGCATCAAAAAGAATAACATATCTAGGAGTAAATTTAACCCAGGAGGTGAAAGACCTATATATTGAAAACTGTAAGCCATTAATGAAAGATATTGAACAGAACAAAAAGAATGGAAAGATATTCTATGCTCATGGATTGAAATAGCTAATATGGTTAGAATACCCATATTGCCCAAAGCAATAGACAAATTCAATGCAATCCCTATCAAAATTCCAGTGCATCAATTAAAGAAATAGAATAAAACATCCTAAAACTTTTTAGGATGAACCACAAAAGACCCTGAATAGTCAGAACAATGTTGAGAAGGAAGAACAAATCTGGAGGCATCACTTTCCCTGATTTCAAACTATATTATGAAGCCATATTAATTAAAAAGGCATAGTATCAGTATTCAAACAGACACATAGATCAATGGAACAGAAAAGGGAGCCCAGAAATAAACTCTGGCAACCTGGTGACAGCACAGATCTCTTCACCTGTCCATTTAATTAAAAACTAACATTATAGAAACCCATTTTGGTCACAAAATAAGATTCTTGTTTAAATAATTAATTTATTTAGTATTTATCAATAAATATTTTTTATGTCAAATCCAGTTCTCTTTACATTAAGTAAGGTTGGTTTACATAGGGTTGTGGGAAGATGTGCTTAGTCCAGAGCAATAAATAAATGTCTATGAAGCAGTGTCTAGACTGCTTAGAGGAATAAGGTGAAGACATAAAAACAATATAATCAGGTTGCCTATTAGTAAATTCTGACTTCTTCTGTGTATTGTATTTCTAAGCTGTTTAAGAAATTACCACACAAACAGTGACTTAAAACAATGTCCCTCAATTAGCTCAGACTTTTGCAAGTCAGAAGCCCAGGAACAGCGTGACTTGGTTCTCTGTTCAGTTTCATTTCAGCCTGAAATCAAGGTGTTGGCTGTGCTTAGCGTTTGTCTGGAAGCTTTTAGGACAAATCCACTTCCAAGTTACTTTAGGTTATTGGCAAAATTTGATTATTAGTGGCTGTAGGGCTGAGGTACTCATTCACTTGCTGGCTGTCTGCTGTGGATTAGTCTCAATTTATTGAGACCCCTCTGAGATCCTTACCACATGACCTTCTCTTAAAGCCAAAAAAGAATTTTCTCTCCTGTCAACCCCATGATCCCATGATGCTTTCAGACTCTTTTTGAACTGTTGGCTTCAGTAAGACACCTGGGCCTTTTTCAGGGTTCTCCTGATTTAGTCAGCCCCACTGAAGACAATCTCCTTCTATTAAAATGGACTGTGCTAAATAACAAGCTAATCTCAGGAGTAAAATGCATCTTATTCACAAATCCAGGAATCATACAGTGTTTGCTTACCAAAAGATGGGGGTATCAGAGGTCATATTAAAATTTGGTTGACCACGTCTTATGAGTTTTTATAAGTCATTTAAGTACCTAAAGCAAATTTCCCTGTAAATAGAATGGGAATGCTTACTTCATAGTATGGTTGGGAGAGTTCCCAAGGGGTGATGTATGAAAATATTTAACATATTATCTGGATAATAATAAGCATCCAATAAATGTTAACAGCTATTATATTAGTTTGTGTTTTCCTGTAATTAACAAATTGAACATTAAACAATGTAATGGTGTAATTGCGAGAATCAATATCAACATGTAAGTACACATATTTTGTGAGTCAAAGAGGAAAGATGTATGGAACTGACAACTTCAGTTCAAATAAATCATTATGATTTAATCATTCTTAAATTATTCCAAGAACGAAATTTGATTGGAATGAAGAATAAATAATATCTTTAAATAATGATACTTAAAAATATTTAAAATAAATACAAATTTCTACACTCTTTTTAATCACTCTATTAATGCTCATGAGACACTAGTCTAAATTTAATTCTAATTATTTTATTCTCCATTAAACCAAATAGTATTCTATCTGTGGCATAATTGAACACATAGTTAATGAGAAAATTGTAGGCACTGAATTCACCATTTGTACACTGAATATGGGTTGGATATGATTCTTCATCTTGCCTGTTAAACCAAGCTACAATTGCTGGGTGGCTACTATGAGAAATTTTGTGTTGATTTCAAACACTTCAGTGAAATGTATGATGTATTAAAATGACTATATGCTTGTCAGAAGTGGGGGTGGGTTGCACATGGTAGAAATACTACTTACTAAAAAAATTATTATTTTTACATAAGTCTGATGTATGGGCAACAGCTTTAGAAGTTTCAGACATGAGCAGATGTCTCAACATTAAAATACGTTTCCAGTGCAAAAAAGTTAATAATTTAATGATGAGGAATATAAAGAAAGGATATTTAAAATGTTATAAGTAAAGGTGTGATCATTTAACTTCATATATTAATAATTTAAAAAATTAAACAATTCTAAAAGAGGAGTTTTAAAAGAGCTGAAAGCAAAATGCAAAATACTTTGTAATTATGCAACTGCTGCTTGATATCCAAAATATATAAAGAACTCATGCACCTTAACAAACAAAAAGCAAATAATCCAATTAAGAAATGGGCAGAGGACATGAATAGACACTTCTCCAAAGAAGAAATTCAGATGGCCAACAGGCACATGAAAAGATGCTCCACATCTCTAATCATCAGAGAAATGCAGATTAAAACCACAATGAGATATCACCTCACACCAGTGAGGATGGCTAACATCCAAAACACAAACAATAACAAATGTCGGCAAGGATGTGGAGAAAAGGGAACCCTCCTACACTGCTGGTGGGAATGCAAATTAGTTGAACCATTGTGGAAAGCAGTATGGAGGTTCCTCAAAAAACTCAAAATAGAAATACCATTTGACCCAGGAATTCCACCCCTAGGAATTTACCCTAAGAATGCAGGAGCCCAGTTTGAAAAAGACAGATGCACCCCTATTTTATTGCAGCACTATTTAGAATAGCCAAGATATGGAAGCAAACCTAAGTATCTATCAGTAGATGAATGGATAAAGAAGAAGTGGTACATATGCACAATGGAATACTATTCAGCCATAAGAAGAAAACAAATCCTACCATTTGCAACAACATGGATGGAGCTAGAGGCTATTATGCTCAGTGAAATAAACCAGATGGAGAAAGACAAGTATCAAATGATTTCACTCATCTTTGGAGTATAAGAACAAAGAAAAAACTGAAGGAACAAAACAGCAGCAGACTCACAGAACCCAAGAATGGACTAACAGTTACCAAAGGGAAAGGGACTGGGGAGGGTGGGTGGGAAGGGACGGATAAGGGGGAAAAAGAGTCAATAGGATTAGCACGTATAATGTGGGCGGAGGGGACACGGGGAAAGCAGTATAGCACAAAGAAGACAAGTAGTGATTCTGTAACATCTTATTAAGCTGATGAACAGTGACTGTAATGGGATATGTGGTGGAGACTTGATGATGGGGGGAATCTAGAAACCACAATGTTGCTCATGTAAGTGTATATTAATGATAACAAAAATAAATGAATAAAAAAAATTATGCAACTGCTTTTTAACATTGTGGGCAATCAGTTAAATTTGAAATGAGAACAGTATATGGACTTCTTCACCTTACTGTTTCTGGAGAAATAGTTTTTCAGGCTTATTAAGGTAGCATCTATAAGGATTCTAAAAGTGATTTACCGCTTAGAATAAAATTCTTTGCAAAGGAAATTATACAGTACATACATTCATGTGACAAATCAAATATATCATTTGGGGTTTATTTGTTATGTTAAAAAATGAATTCCAAATGTTGAGAGCAGCATGGTTCAGCTTCAAGGCCTGAGGAGATATCTCCTCTGCCAGAGATCCTGCCAGATTAACTCTAGCTTTGACCGGTCCTGTAACTTCTTGGGGTCTCATAATTTTTGCATTTACAAATTAAAGTATGTTAATATTTATGCTTTCTTCACTCCTTAGGTGAGAACCAAAATGAGATAACAACTATGAATAGGTTTTAAAGTCTTTAAATTAGGTTTACATGTAAGATTTTTATTATGTATTAAAAGTGAAATGATCAGTATGAAAATATCAGTGCAAAACTGATATGTCTTATAGATTGATTAGATCTGACCTCTATAAATAACTGAGAATAAGAGGTGATTACTGCAGTTCATCTTCAAATAGCTTCAACATAGTATAACTACAACATATATATCATAAACACTGAGTTCCCCTTTTCCGTTTCTCTGTTGCCTCCTGCTTCTTACTGGATGAAGTTATAATATGTATAGATGGTTTTAATTTTTCTCAAATGTTTCCAAAAGCTGTAGTTTGAGAGGAAATAACCAGACGTAATTACATAAAATGTGAATGGAAACTTTTATTGCTTTTAGAGAGCATGGATCAAGCATCTCTCAGAGAATCCAAAGAAAAGAAACCCTCTGCCAAACAAGTTAACGGTCTTTAGCCTCATCTTCCTCCTATTCCTACACAAGTCTGTGTGTTGTGTCTTTATTGAAAATTCAGAGTATATAGTTACTTAGGTTTTTACTAGAACAACGATGCTGGTTTGAATAATGTAAACAGAAACACTAGCTGTTACATAATAGTGGCATTTGCTTGCATATTGTAAAAAACACAGTTTTGTTTTTTGTCAGTGGAGATAAACATTTAAATGGATCAAAATGCAATAACACTTAAGATTCAAAGAGAATCATGTAAGTTTAGAATGAGAAATTGGTGGTACCTTTATCATAAGCCAATCCAAAAATGATTAAAGATTATTTTCAAATATGGCAATACATGTCTTTGATCTCAAGAACCTGCCATGTAAATATCTTTGTTTAAACAAGAATCTTTTTATTTGGTGACCAAAATAGGTTTCTATAATGTTAGTTCTTAATTAAATGGCCTGCAGAACAGATCTGTACTGTCACCAGGTTGTCAGACTTCTGGTTAAAAGAGGAGATGGTATTTCATTAAATACCCAAGATTAATTTTGCCATCATGTTTTATCTAATGCTGAAGCTCTTTCACTAATCATTCCATTTGAGCTGACATGCCTATAGGACTGCTTTGAAATTATGTGCAAGGGAAGAGATTAGTTTTTCCTGCTCCTCACAAATTGCCCTGGCTTTTCCTTCCTTCCTAACAGGATATATTACTTTAAAGTTTGCTCTGTGTTCCTGAACAAAACTGCCCAGAAAACAGTGTGTCTTTAGCTTTCCCCTCCCTTTGTGGCAGGTCCCGCATCTCCTTAGAAGACATAACTGCAGCCCTCGGTGACTACGTGGATGTAGCATAAAGAGCAGTGCACGGTGCTTAGATGTGCCTGATGCCCAGTCTCTGTCAGCTTTGTGCCTTTAATTTTGACAAGCTACTTAAACCCTCAGAACCTCAGTTTCTTCATCTACTGAAATATATGACTTGTAGAATTATTGAGAGGATGAGCTGAGACACAATATACATTTGTGCCTCAGTAAACAGCCATCAGATGGGAGCTACTCTAAGGGGTCACCCTGGGCTGCTCTTGTGTTCTGATTCTTCTGTGGTTCCCTGCTACTCAGAGATGTTTGTGGTCATAAATTTCTACTCGTTTTCATAATTTTCATGAACTTACCACATACCAAAAGTGCTCTCTGATTCTTTTGTAAACTAATGAATTCATAGGAAAGGATAATGACATGATCTTCGGGTAATCCAAATATCATTTAAGTTTCTTTCTGGAGATAATTCTCCCACTTCGTTTGCTAGTGCAAACACGATACAAATATCTAGTTTCTTAATGCCAGTAAGAGAAACACCATTCCAAGAGTGATAGTATAGCATGTGGGTTATAGTGAGCAATGTTTTGTTGCACAGAGCAAACTTTGAAATGAACTCATGGACAATCTTTTCTTTTCCTGCTAGGATCTTCACGTTAGTACAAATGCATGCTGTCTTTTGCTAAGTGTGACTTACAGGACATGGCAGTGAAACTACCTAGGAAGCCAGCAGAGAAATTCATGGCAGACAGCCTCAAAACTAAGGACATGCTTGGACATGAATCTGTAAACACAGTCTGAAGCTTGATGATAGTTGATCTAGTTAGCTCACCTATGAAGAACATGCTTGACTTCCTTATTCATTTTCCCAAATCTACTTTCATCATTTAAAATCATGCAGTAGGTAGAAGAACTCGATTAAAATGCTCTGTTCCTTTGAGAAAATCTTTGGCTACTATTAGGGTTTTTCCACTTCGACTACAAACTTTTGCCTCTATTAACCCTTAAACATTAGCTGCACAGACTTATTCTGTCCTCATGATGGATATTTTCCAAAATGCTTAATCCCTTGCATTCATCTGCATAGCATCTTCCAGTTTGCAACATGCTTTCAAATTCACTGTTTTATGTTGTCTTCACAATAATCTGTGCTGGAAGCAGAGGATTGATGGTAATCCCCATTCCTTTGGTGAGGAAACTGAGGTTCCGTGAGGTCAATCAGCTGGTTATTGTCAAAGCTAGGTTTTGAACTAAAACAATTTCACTTCTTGTCCATCACTCACACCTTTTACATAAAAGCCAATAATGAAATTTGTAAAGACAAATTAAATTGATCTGGCATTTTTGAAAGCTTTAGTGACGATCAGCAGAACAAATTTGAATTATTTGGGGATCCTCCAGGGACTAAGAACTGTGGAAACCTCTCTTATATCTGACAGGATGTTATGGGGTTTTTGACCTGGATAATATTTTGTGTAACTATTTAGTGCTGGTGTTATATATAACCAGGTGATATGCATTCAGGTGTGATGGAAGACTTGGATTATCATTTTTCATTGGTAGCTCTGTCTGAAACCCTAATCAGGGTGTGTGTCCCACTTCAATGCCATATTCTTGGCATTGTGATTACTGTGGGTTAAATACTGTCCTTCGAGAATTCATGTCAATCCAGAACCTCAGAATGCGACCTTATTTAGAACTAAAGTAATTGTAGAGGCAATTATTTAAAAATCTTGAAATCATCCTGGATTTAGAGTAGGCCCTAAATCCAATGACTGGTTTCATTATGAGATAAGAAAACACATAGAGATGGTGGCCATTAAAGTTGGATGGAGCCACAAGCCAGGAAACGCTGGGGTTGCTAAGAAACTCTAAGAGCTGGGAAGAGAAAAGAGAGGAACCTTCCCTTAGAGAATTTGGAGGGAGTAAGGCCCCACTCACACTTTGATTTCTAGCCTCCTTAGTTGTGAGAGAATAAATCTCTATTGTTTTAAGCCAGCAATATTATGGTGATTTGTGATGGCAGTCCTAGTAAACTAAGACAGTGGGCAAAAATATTCCAGATTAGATAGCCCCATTATGGTTCCTGGTTTTACGTAGGAAGCTCAAGACCAACTTGCTATGATAACATTGGGTTCTACTCTTGGCCTTGTCTAGATATTGAAAGTCCAAACATAGCCGTATCTGTCACATTCCCATGGGTTGTTTGGATTCAACTCACTCTTATTACTTTAGGTTTTAAAGTTCCTCCTTACCTATGGCACCTGCCAGTTTTATCTCTTTGTTTTGGGATCAACAATATATTTATCTTTTTCTTTGTCATATTTCAGCCAGCATTTCTATGTGTTCATATGCTGGATAGTGAGTTACAGGCAAACCTTCTGTCAGTCCCTCCCCTTCTTGTCTTCCACTAATCACAAGTCCTGGCTAGACAGTGACACATTTTCTTAAATCCCACTTTAGGCAAAGGGCTAGACACAATGAAGTTAATATATGAATATGGCTTATTCTTTTCTTGGATGGGAATAAAGGGATACTTTCTCAAAAATCATTTTTCATGGTGAACTAAAATGGTTTTCCTTTGCAATGAAATTTCTTAGTTTTCACAATGTCTTTAAACAAACCTGAAGCAAATTTTGCAAAGTCATAGCTCCTTGTCTCTTTAAAAATGCCCTTATGTGAGAGCCTTGGGACTCTCAAAAGGACTGTAGCATGTATTTGGGTGGTACTGTAACAGTGATCACTTTAGTGTTATCATTTATGCTATTTTTGTTTTCAGTATTTACTGTCTATATGCTTTTAGGGCACAAATACTAGTTCTACTTTCTGTTTCTTCAGTAAAAGAAGGGATATATTTGTGGTTTAATATCCCCTTCCTTTTTCTTTCCCAAATCTCTTGCCTGTGGGAAACCAATATAGAATTATTTGAACTAAATATTATAAAGCAGCTGTGTTAATGAAAGCATTTGTTTTCATTTACTTTATGTGCACATACCTAAAGAGTTATGCAACAGCTATACATTTATAAATCTAAAGAGTGGATATCTTACATAAACACAGGAATAGACTTCAGTGAGAAACCAGAATTTGCAGTTAAATGAATTATATAAACTACACAAATGGGCAGGAAATTCCAGCTTTGTGAGATTTGGGGGGAGCAACAGTATATCATCACTTACTCTTAATCTGCCATCATTTTTCTACTTAATATCTGGTACCTGAACTTATTTGCCATTTACAATAGAACAAACCTGAGTTTCTTGATGCTTGTAGAGTGAAATTGTGGCCTATTAAGCTATATGAGTTGAAAACGTCAACTTAAATATGACATGATATGGTCACAGTTATTTAACTTGTGCAACGGAGTTAGTAAAGTATAAACATTCTTTCATAATAATTAGTTGGAAACAGTGAAAGTACACGGTAATAGAACCATTGCTAATAATTTGGTATAGAACCTATCCCAGTTTCATTTCCCAATATAACTTTATTTTGAAATTTTAAAAAACTTAAAATGTTAAGTGGGAACTTCCAGTTTCAGCTCCGACACATAAAGAGCTTTGAAGTCATAACTATCATCCTTACAAGACAAAGTAGACTAACTGCAAAACAATAAATTTTCTTGGACCCATCAGAAAACTGAGGTTGCAATGCAAACGGCTACCCCAAAATCTAGAGAGCCTTGTGAACCAGAGAGTTACAACTGACCTGTAAATGCCTGGAACAGAAGCCACTGGAATCATAACCTAATAATAGCACTTAAATTTAGAATATCAACAAATTGGTGCAGGGTGAGTATGGACTAACATAGACTGAGAAACTTGTGGAGGCTGCAGCTGAATAGAGATCCCTACACTTTTGTACAGTTTACTTACATTAACCTCATCAACTTCTTACAATGAAGATCTAAGAAAGATCTAGTAGCTCTAGCAGGGAGCAAATACTCTTCATTATGAAGTGTAAACAGCAGTCTCCATAAGAAAAAACTACTTTCCAATAAAATCTATATTAGAGTTTATTCCGGCTTATGAGGTCACTGTTGTCACTCCAGCCACACTTGCCTTCCTGTCTCAGCTAAAAGAAGTAGAAATGCTATATCACTGGAGAAGCATTTGTGAATGTCAATGTCTGGACACATTATGTCCACTAAAAGACTGAGATATAATTTTAAGATTATAGATCATTCCTCCTCCCCACACCTTACTACCACCCAACAGAGTTCTAGTATAAAAAGGATAAATTACAAATAAACAGCTACAAGATGGAGCTGTGATGAAGACTTCAATTCCTTACTATTATAGCAAATGAGTTTCTACTTTAATGCCTAGCTTTGTCCAGGCATTAAAAGCCCACATGTAGACATATTTGGTTACAAGGTCCTATGAGTTGTTTTGCATCAACTCACTCTCATTCCTCTAACTTTGACATTTTCCCTCATTTCTGGCACCTGCCAGTTTCATCTCTGTTTTGAGACCAGCAATGTATTTATATTTTTGATCATATTCTAGCTAAGGTAAACTCAAGAGGGAAGACAAAAACAACACCACAGGAAATTAAAGCCTTGTATCTGCACCTACAGCAAGCATTAAACTCAATGCAATTCCAGCCAGATTAACATGAGAAAATAATGGATAAGATAACAAACAGAATAGGACAGAATATCCAACAACTGCAGAATAATTCCAAAAGATATAACATATGTCCAAGAACATTCCAAAATTAGTCACAGGTAGAAAACAACAGATCCAGGAAACTGGGAGGACACCAACCAAAATAAATACCAAATATAACTCCATTTGGCATATATATATTCAGCCTTCAAAAATCCGAATACAAAGAGTAAATCTTGAAAGAATCTGGAGTGGGGAGGGAATCTTACTTATAGAGCAAAGATAAGAATTACAGAAGACTTCTCATCAGTGGACATGGCTGTGAGAGTAAGTGGATTGAAATAATGTGCTGAAAAAAGAAAATCTAGATTACCTTATCCAGTGAAACAATCCTTTAAAAGTAAAAGAAAAATAAAAACGTTTTCCACACAAACTTAGGGACTTTACTGAAAGCAGACCTACCTTGCAAGAAATGTGAAATTAGTTCTTTAGGGAGAAGGAAAATAAAGTAGGTAGGTCAAAAACTCAGATCTACACAGAAAAAGGAAGAATGTTGGAGAAAAAGTAAATGAAGCTAAAAGAATTTTTTTTTTTCCTTCTTAATTCATCTAAAAAATAGCACATGGAAGTGAAATGAACATTAGCAATGTCAAAAAATGATGGAAGGGAGTAACTGGAAAAACAGTGTTATAAGGTTCCTACACTACAAATGAAGGAATATAGTGTTATCTGAAGATGGACTTAAAGTATTTAAAAATGTATATTGAAACTCTAGGGCACACACTAAATCTTTTTTGCCATACTAAGGGAGTAAATAAAAAGAAGTCATATAAAATGACTCAATTAGAACAGAGAAACAGAAAAAAAAAGTAGGAAAAAAGAAAAAACTAACACAATGAAGAGGAAACAGTTATAAAAATAGCTGATATTAATTCAATTATATCAATAAGGGACTTAAAAATCTACAAAAGGAGCAGATATTTTTAAAAAAGAAGCAACAAAATGTTGTCTCAAGAAATCCACTTTAAAGACTGATAAGAAATAGCAAAAGGGTGGGTAAATACCATGCTACCAAAATGAAAAGAAAACTGGAATAATTATATTAACTTCAGACAAAGTAGACTTTAGAACAAAGAAAATTAGCAGAGATAAGTAAGTGCTTTAGCTAATGATAAACAGGTCAATCCTCAAAGAAGACTTCACAATCTTAAATGTGAGTGCACCTAATTATTGAGTGTCCAAATATGACACAAAAACTGCTAAGACAGAAACTCCAGCACCTTCTTTAAGAAATTAATAGATCAAATAAAAAGACTATCAGTAAGTATACAGTTGACCTTACAGTGCTACTAACTTGATCTAATTGATCTTTATAGGAAAATAATATGAAAAAATAACAAAAGCTGGTTCATTAAAAACATAAATAAAATTGATAACTTTCTACACAGACTAACCAAAAATAAAATAATAAAAACCCTAATTACTAATATTAGAAATGAAGGAGCAGACATCACTATTGATTCTATGAACATCAAGTGGATAATAAAATAAAATGTTAAGAGATTGAGTACTGTTCAATGGATTACAATTTTAGCTATAAACTTCCAATGTCTACTTCAGGTGTTCATGTCAGCAAACCCAGGCATTGAAAAAAAAGGAGGAAGTGGTCTAGCAGAAGCCAGTTCAGAATGGGTGATGAAGATTCTCCTGGAAAGGAAAATGTCCTAACGGAAGACAGAATGACAATTCAGGTCAATAATAAAGTTATAGTTGGAAGAAAACAATAATGCTCTGAGTACAGCTTAGATCCTGGTAAATACAGCTGTCCTTAATCATATCTTTATCCTAGAGATAAAAAAGAGAGAAAGGAACAAGAATAACATGCAAGAAGAAAGAAAGGAGAAGAAAGACAGGTGAGGAATGATGAGAGACAAGGAAAGGAGAAATATAAGTAAACATGCTATAGGTCTGTTTTGTTGAACTTCATCATTGGTACATAAGAAACATGCTCCAAGAATGTGCAGAGGGAAACATAAAGGCAAGGGAATAATTATCTCTATGACAACCATGTGGTTTTGATACCACAAAGCAAAGAATGTCTGTGGGGGAGAAAGGAAATGGCAACTCACTCTCACAACATGAATGTTGATATGGCTTAATGTATCACTTCAGCTGAAATGCTCACTTTTTTCTACCTCCTACTTTCCTCTAAACCACTGAAACCACTCTTGTCATTGTTGCCAACAATAATCTCCATCTTACCAAATCCAATATTTTAGTCTCAGTATTTATTTTACTCTACACTACAGAAGCAATTGATGAAATTGATCACATCTTCTTTCTCAAAATCGTTTTTTGCATGTCTGCCAGGACATTTTATTTACTTGGATTTTATTCTACCTCCAACTATGCCTTCCCCACCTTCATTTGATAATTTTCATACTTTTCCTTACTTCTCCCCTGAGCTTTGGCCTAATATATCAAATTAAGTGTTTAACATTCTTCTGCTTGGGTGTTTAATAAGAATCTCAAATTCAACATGTCTGAAATATCATGATTTCTTCTCCATACTCCTCTATCTCAGCAAATGGTATCACTATTGGCTCAATTATGAAGGCCAAAAACCCTAAGAACATCGTTGATTTATTTTTCTTCCTTGTAAGCCATATTGTCTATAAATCCTATCAGCTATACTTTCAAAGCAAATCAAAATGCAATCAGTACTTACCACCTTTACTGGTCCATTCTTGTCCAAACCATGTTATCTGTCCCTTGGTGAGGCAGTATTCTTTTTACTGGTCTCCCTGCCTCCATTCCAGAGGCCAACTATATATTCTTCAAAGAGAAGTAAGAAGATATTTCAGAACATAAAAAGAGTATGTCTCTGTTGTCTTCAAAATTCTCCCCTGGGGTTTCTATTTCCATATATAAGGAGCTTGGGGAACACCACTGCATTTTAACAAGTCAGAGCTGAACGGACTGAAAACCCAACTCTTTCTGTATCCATTAGAGAGGGCAAGACACAAGGCAAACAGCTACCCCACAAATGGAAAAAAAGGTGCATACAAATCATCACAACTTGCCAGAAAAGATGGTCACAAGTGGAAACTGACATGGCAAGCAATGCTGAGGCCAGAAGTGTGAACTGTAATTAACCAACTGCTGGAGTCCCAGGGTCAACAGTTCTGAGCATTACAAACTACAAGGGGACCCAGTCATAAGGGATAAGGACTCCCGCCAAATACTGTATGGTTTACCCCCAGGAGTTCAACCAGTTTTCCAAAATAAATATTGAAGAAAAATCCATTTGTGTTTCTAAAGGAGGGGAAGAACCATTTTAAAGTATACCCTTGGGTTCTGTTCTTAACAAGGCCTGTCCTCAAAGGAACCTAGTTAACCTGACCTAAACTGATGGGGTATTACCAAAGGCTAACCGAAAATAGACTTGGGTTATCTGATGTGTGTGTGTACGTTGCAAACTCTAGGACAATCAAAAAAAAAAACGTATTACTGATATGCTAGTAAACACACTGATATACTATAAGAAGGGAGAAAATTTAATAATATAAAATGCTCATTTAAAACTACGATAGGCAGAAAAAAAATGGAAGACAAAATGGGAATAAAGAACAAGGGCAATAGATAGAAAACAATAATGAATATGATAATATGAATCCAGTGATATCAGTAATCACTTTGAATACAAATAGTTTAAGTGTACCAATTATAAGAAAGAGATGGAATGAATCAAAAATTAATAGCCAACTACATATTTTCCACAAGAAACCACTTTTAGTAAAAGTCATATATAGATGAAAAGTAAATGGATGGAGGAAAATTTAGCATGCTTACAATAATTAAAAGAAAGCAGGAGTAGATATATTAATTTCAAAGAGAAAAACTTCTAAGCAAGGAAAGTTATAAGTGATAAAAAAAGGGCATTCCATAATGATAAAGAACTTATTTTTCCAAGAAAATATACCATTATTAATGTGTATGCACCTAAGAACAGTGTGTCAAACTATGCGATGCAAAAACTAATAGCATTTCTAAGAGAAATATATGAATCTACTCTTACAGATGGAGACTTCAAAACTCTTCCAGATAAAAAGACATATTCAGCAAAGCAGAAAATCTATGGACACAGTTGAACTCAAAAATACCATCAATCAACTGGATATAATTGACATCAATAGACTACTTCATGAAACAATAGCGGAATGCATGTTCTTCTCAAGCTCACATGGAACATTCATCAAAAGGGACTATATCCTGGGCATAAAACACACTTTAACAAATTCAAAAGAATAGCCGTTATACAATGTCTAGTCTTAGACAAAAGAATTAAACTAGAAATCAATAACAGAAAGATAACTAGAATATCCCAAAATATGTTTAAATTAAATAACACACATCTAAATAACATGAGTCAAAGGAGAAATATCAAGAGAAATTTAAAAATGCTTAGAACTAAATGAAAACAAAAATACAGCTTATTAAAATTTGTGGGATGCAGCAAAACAGTGGTTACGGGTAATTTATGTCATTGAATACATTTGTTAAAAAATAAAAATATAAAACCAATAATCTAAGTTTCCACCTTAGAAAACTAGAAACATAAGAGCAAAATATGACAATGAAACAGGAAATCTAAAGAAAAAAAAAGCAATGAAACCAAAAGCTGACTCTTGAAAAGATCAATAAAATCAGTCTGCATCTAGCCAGAGTACCCTAAAAAATGTAAAAGGTAGAGTGGAAGCAAGGGAGAAAGGAAAAAAGAGAGAGAGAAGACACAAATTACTAGTATCAAAATGAAAGAGGGGACATCACTAAAGATCCCCTAGACATTAAAGTGATAATAAAGGAACACTATAAACAACTCTTTGGCCACAATTATCATAACATAGGCGAAACTCACACAAGAAGCAAAATAGACAATCTGAATAGGCTAATATCTATTAAAGAAAGTAAATCCACCATATATAATTTTCCAAAATAGAATCATACCTAGATAGGTTCACTGATGAACTCTACCAAACGTTTATAAATGAAATTATGCCAATTCTTTATGGTATTTTTCAGGACTTAGAAGCTGAGGTAGTATTTCCTGACTTATTCTATTAGGCCAACATTGCCCAATACCAAACCAGACAAAGATAATACCAGAAAAAAATAGCTGCAGACCCAAATCTCTCATGAATATAGAGGAAAGAAAACCTCAACAAAGTAATATCAAATCTAATCCATTAATGTATAAAAATAATTGTGTATTATGAGTAAATGGGATTTATCCCAGGGACTCAAGCTGGTTCAACATGAGAAAATCAATTAATGTAATAAATGTAATCCATCACATCAGCATACCAGAAAAGACTAATCACATGGTCATATCAATAGATGCAGAAAAAACGTTTGATAAAATCCAACACCTACTCAGGATAAAAACTCCCAGTGGCAGGAATAGAGAACTTCTTCAACTTGATACCACATGTCAACAAAAACCCTACAACCAGCAACATATTTAATGGTGAGAAACTCGAAGCTTTCTCACTAAGAATTAGAAAAGGCAAGGATGCCCCCTCTTACCCTTCATTTTCAACATTTTACAGAAATATCAGCTAATGCATAAGACAATGGTGTAAAAATGACACATAGACACATACTCAGGAGGAACCACACTTGGGAGTCTGATCTTTTCCGTGCGATGCTCTCCTGTGGTGTGGGGCGGTGGCCATGAGCCGCGGCTCCCGGTCAGGCACACAATCACAGGCTGAACAAGGGATGCACTTACAAACATTCGGGTTTTCACTTTTGGAACAGTATACAGTAATTACGTGAGAAATTCAACACTTTACTATAAAATAGTCTTTGTGTTTGGTGATTTTTTCCTAAAAATAAGCTAATATAAGTATTCTGAGCATGATTAAGATAGGTTTGGATAAGCTGTGATGTTAAGTGTATTAAATGCATTTTTGACTTACAATAGTTTCAACTTACAATGGGTTTCTCAGGATGTGACCAGATCATAAGTCAAGGAAGAATATGTATGTGGGGGGGCAGGGGCAGGGAGATGGAAAATCTCTGTACCTTCCTGTCAGTTTTGCTGTGAACCTTAATCTGCTCTGAAAAAAATAAAGACAATAAAATTAAAACAAAAAAAAACAACAACAAAGACCGCACCAGTGGCTTCTCACCACACTAAAAATAACACTCAAACTCCTGACCACTCTATCTGAGGCCTCATAAGATCAATTCCCTGTTCAGTCTTGGCTCTCCTCATTTACTCAATTTCACATAATGATCTTGTTTTTCAAATTCAATGAGCATTTTTATGTCCTCAAGTTCTCCCTTAGAACTGAACAGGAAAGGCAACTGCCCTGGGTTCTGTGCTTGAGACAGCCCATTTTGACCTTCCTCTGCTTCAAAGGGCCAGGAATCCCAGGGCACTCACTTTTTGTAGACCATGTTCTGTCTATCAGACCTGGAATTTCCGATCCTGCTGTGGCCTGTTCTCCAGATCTGTCCTTCAGAGGATGGACTGCATCACACACATACCACCCACCCCATCATAGGTGTGTATGTCTATGGATGGGAGTGATGGCCAAGGGGTTGCTGCTCTGGCTAGGGGTGGTGGACATCACTTCAGCCCTTAGAGGTGGTATTCATAAGCAGGAGTGTGAAGTTCCTCACAGTGTAGATCTGAGCCAGGAGTGGGGAGAAAAGAAAGGGAGAGCTGTATTCCCCGGATAAGGGGCCAGGGTCTGGCTCCGCTTGCACAGACACATTCCCCCATGGTTCTGCAAGATGTCTGGGGATTTTAAATCTAATGTCACCCTCCAAGTTTTCATGATAGTGTATTTGGCAAAGAAGTAGGAGGAACATGTTTACTTTACTATGGCTTTAATTTAATTTAATATTGTTTTAGAAATGAATTATAGATATGAAGCATGAAACTATACAAAGTATTTTATTGTATGCACCTCTATATAATAATAATAATAAATTCTGAAAAGTAAAACATACAAAGTATATTATGTAGTGAAATGAATACCTGACTAGCTTTTAAACATTGATTTTTCTCCCAAACATCATCATTTAATTTCTTTACTTTTTAATTGGCCGAAAGTGCTATATACTCACAAGATACTGATTTTTAAAATGAGAAGCTAAGTAAAGTAATAGAATATTTAATGATAAAGTCAGAAATGGGGAGTTAGCCATTTCTATTGTGCACAGACATGAAAACTGAGTGAACACTGGTGAAATTTGTAAAAATAAACAGAAAATAAGTACAAATAAGTAATACATGTAGACCATTTTCCCACAGCTGTATGGAATATTTTCCCCATGTTCTCATTATATATTATAACCTTATTTTGAAAAGCTTGCTAACTTTCAGATAAATGACCCTGTGCTACTTAACAGTGAACACCAGAAATTATGTGTACTAATATTCACCTGTTATACTTTTAAATCTGGGTAAAATTATAATCCATGAGTTTTTCACACATTCCTGTAAGTATAACCATGCAATCTTTTCTTAAGGAAAATTAACTCTAACAATTGATAAAGTGCTCACAAGTGAAATATTCTTAACCTATCCACAAACTGCTATGTTGTCATTTCTTTATGGTTATTTTAATTTGCATACCCAAACCCAATGTTTTGGTAACAGCACCAAGTGTTTCATATGTAAGACATTATTCATAGTATGTTTCCTGTTATTTTGCACAGCATTATTCTTTGTGAAAATAGTGTTTTGGCCTCAGGAGGAATATTGCAATTGTATGCATAGCAATATATTTTTGGTATGGAGCCATGGTATTATGGCTTAATTTTTTAAAAATTATCTTGGCAGTCAAGTCAACAGACCTAAGGTAAGAGAAAGAGACAGACAGACAGAGAAAGGGAAAGAAGGGAATAAATTATAGAGAACATGAACAGTTTAATATTTTTAAATCTCAGAGATAATTTGTTAATAGCTATAAGAAAACTAGCTGTTTTTCAAATTATTAATAGCCCTTCTAAGTAGTATGTGTCTTTTATATAAATTACCTGTCCTTCAGAGGATGGACACATACCACGGGAGTGATGGCCAAGGGGTTGCTGTTCTGGCTAGGGGTTTAGTTTATATAGACTAAAACTGTAGAGGAAGTTATAAAATGGATGGTGAACATAAAATGATTGGGATTTTTTTGTGAGATAATTCCACCTTTGTGATATACATTGTTGTGAGTCTAATGATAAGAATTACAGAATTGTTATTACCTCTTTTCAAATTTTAATTTGCCTTTATAAAAAAAAGATGTCATCATCAGTAAGAAATTAAAAACTGTTTTTCATTTTTCCCAATCATCAAACTTACATATACATTTCTATATATAAATATTTACATGAATGTGTATGTACATGTTCCAATACTGCATAACTCTTCTCTATTCATCATTGCCTTCTACGTCCTGCTTGTTGTCATAGCTTCTGTCCCCACAGTCTCTAGTAAATTACCATGTGTTCAGTAATAATGGAATGATTGAATATGTGTTTGCTGACATCACAAGCCAAAGAATCAAAATCCTTTAACTAAACTGGCTTAAATTTCAATATATTTAAAATATGTCTAAATGTGCACAAGTACAGAAATCAAGCAAAATTATTTTTTATAAAATTTTTAAATGTCTCCATATCCTGATGTATTTCTACAAAGAAGAAGTGAATGTGATTCTAGTTTTCCTTTATATCAAAATGACACAGATACATGGGCTTGTTGTAAAGATAAACAGTGCCTGAATGCATTTTTGTGAAATTTGCAGTAACAGTTTCAACCTGTTTATGAAAGGATACATTTCCAGAGCAGAAGTTCTATGCATTCGCAATAGCCACTAAATATATGGTCCACCACCTCTCCCAAAATGTTTGCAGTATCTGCATTTTCCTTCGGTTCAGGTCCTAATGCAGTCCTATCGCTTCCACGTGAAATGTTTTCTTTGAAGTCAATGGAAGCTCTGCATGTGGGAGAGATTCATGGTGTCTGGAGAGAAATGAGAATTGCAAATTTTCTGAAACATCATAGAAAACATACTTATTCAAAAATTTAAACAATGAAGCTTGGAGTTGAGATATAATGTCAATGCATTTATATTCCAAAACCTCAAACACGACTAGATTCTTTGTTTTGCTCGGAGTTATTATTTCTTTATAATATCTTTAAAAAATGAAACTGTAAATGCCACCAATGACCAGTGACTCCTACGTCCTCCTTATTTGTGAGACTGCATAACTACCAATATTTTAGGCCCATCAACACCCTCAAACTTGTTATACCTCTAAATAGCCAAGCATTTATTCTCATATCCCTCCATTTTCTTCTTCACTGTCATGTCGAGTTGTGCTCCTGTCCTGAGCATCCCACTCTTGCCAGTCTCAACAGCTATCCCTCCATTTATCTCCTTTTTACAGAAACCCCCTTAAAGATTTCAGCAATCCCTACCTGTTTTTTTTTTTTTCATTTTCTTTAAACTGTTCCAATCAGACTTCTATGCCCACCAATCCACTTGTCATCAATAAATGTGTCAGGGACCTCCACACTACTAAGTCCTCACTTCATTAATAATACTTGACCTAGCTGATCACCCAGTCCTCCTTGAAACACTTTCTTACTTGCCTTTTCTTTTCAACCTTTTTCACCACTCTTTGGCCGTTCTGGACACTCTTCCCCTGTGCTGTTTCTTCCTCATCTCTCAGGTCCGCATATTGGGCCCCAAGGCTCAATCCTTAGTTTTTATCTTTTTTTAATTTCTATCCACATTTGTTTTCTGGTGGATCTCACAGTCTTCCAGCTTTAAACATGGCTTGAAGCAGAAACTGAAACGTTGTTTCCAGCTCCAGTCTCTCCCATGAACTGCAGATATGTACAGCTGACTGCCAGGTAGACATCTCAAACTGAGCAGCTCAAAATGAACGCCTTGATCTTCCTCTTAACCACCTCTTAGAAAACTTACTTTCTCTCATCTTTTCCATCTCACATAGATAAATAACACCATTCTTCCAAAATGTTCTAGCCCCAAATCTTAAGAATCATCATGAACTCTTTTTTTCCAATTCCCCGTTTTATCAGAGCTTTAATGTTACAGTACACCCATAAACTGAGTGCTTCAAACCAACTCTGTTCCAAAACACCGTGGTCTCTTGCTTGGATTTACATCATTGCCTCCATACTGTACTGCTGATTCTGTGATTGCCACCCTCTGTCCATTCACACAGCATCAGAATAATCCCATTAAAATAAAAAAAAAGCACATCATTCCCATCATCAGAACCCTCCAATGTTTGACGTCCATATGAGGCTTACCAAGTTCCACATGATCTTTCCATCCAGGCACCTAGGAGGCCCCGGTTTGCCACCACTCTCATCTTCACTCCCTCCCTCCAGTCAGTCTGTCCCCCTCAACGCCACCAGTAGCTTATTGAACAGGACTGCCAAGCACCTGCCTCAGGATTTCTGGACTTTCTATCCCCTCTGCCTGGAATAATTTGCTCAAGATATTCACACAGTTCATATTCTCACCTCATTTATATATTTATAAATATTTATATATGTTTATATATTACCTCCTCAGCAAGGCCTTCATGGGCACCTCATTTAATTTCATCCCTTGCCCTTCCCCCCCCAGCATACCTCAACATTACCCTTCCCTGTTCTGGTTTTCTGTAGCACTTACTTAGCACCATTTGCATTACATATATATATATATATATTCATAGACATACACCTGAGATTAGTGTATAATACAGAGTATATGTATATATTATATTCATAATTTGTTTATCTTTTTTGTTCATAGTCTTTCCACATCAGATCTAAGTTCAATGAGAACCGGTTTATGTCAGTCTTATTGACACCTGTATCGTTATCTCATTGTACAATGTCTGGTACATGACCTATTGTCAATCAATATTTGTTGAATGAATAGAAGGACTTCCAATCGAATTCCTCACTAGATAACAATTTGTAAATTACTTCACTGAAAACTACTGAGCCATAAAAAGGTTTTTTTTGAAAATTTTCCTTCACTTCTCTATGATGATGGCCATTTTACCCTTTCTTTTGGACATTTTCCTTCTGTTGGAAATAATCTTTTCCTAGCCCTTTTATGTCTGTGAGAGTGAGTCACAGAAAATGTATTCTTCCCAAGTAGTGCTAGGAATATGGCCTATTACATTCTCTACAATAGCTCTTTTCATATTCAAAATTCTGTATTATGCCAGAGGTTCTTGTAAGGCCTAAAAATAATTTTTGGTAATTAAGATGAAAATACAAGCTTGGCTAGGTTTCTGAACAAATTTCCTTAAGCAAATATTAAAAGTTGAAAATTAATATAGCTATAAATATCACTGTATGAAGGATTATTTTTCCCAGAATATTATTTGGAATTCGATAGGTTGGAACCAAACATATTTTGATCAAAAGTCTGCATTAGTGACTTAATAGCTATGGGGTTTAGATATTTAAACTGAGTCTCAGGCAGTTTTATCTACCATGTGTATAATTCACACACAGAAAACTGCATATTTTATAAATTTACATTATTTTTAGATTTAGCACATTATCATGATCCCAGAAGACCCTATCTCCCCTTCCAGTACCTGTCCTCATCAATTCCCCAATAGTATTTAATACCCTGAAATCTTAAACCATAGATTCATGTTGCTTATATTGGAATTTTATATAAATTGAATCATATGAAAAACAGTCATTTTTTTAGGGTTTTTGTTGTTTTGGATTCTTTCATTCAGTGCTATGTGAGAAAGATTTACACAGGTAGTACTATTTGGTTGCAGTCTGTTCATTTAATCACTACGTATAGTTTTCCTTGGCAAGACTAGGTCACGCTTTACTTAACCACTGTATTGTCTATGATTATTTGGATTGTTTGGGTATTATATAATGGTTGCTATCAAAATATTTCTGTACATACCTTACGACTGTATACATTTCTACTGGGTATATAACTAAGACTTAAATAGATTTTAAAACGTGTGTGTACAGGCCTCAATCTGAGAATACCAGTTGTTTCACCTAATTGGTATTTTTAGAATTTAAAAATTTTCACCATTCTACTATGTGTTTACTAGGATTAATTCGCATCTCCCTGATTAATATTTTCAAGTGTTTGGGGAAATGCCTGTTCTTATGGTTTGCCCACTTAAAATGAATTGTTGGTGTTCCTACTGATTTTTAGGAGTTATTTAAACACTTAAGATATCAATTGTTCATTTAATAAATATATTCAAAACATCTTATTACACACAGTGGTATGCATTTTCATATTCTTAATGTTGCATTTTAATAAATTTTAAATTTTAAAATTTTACAACTCAAAATTATTTTCTTTCATGGTTAGTATTTTGTGAAACCTTTGTTAACTTTATAGTCACTGAGATTTGCTACTATGATTTACTCTGGACACTTCTTTCATTTTGATTTTATTTATTTTTATTTTTTATATTCAAATCCAAAATTCACCAGGAGTTATTATTTTATCTATGATGTGATGTACAGATCAGTTTTCCTACCAATTATTCTGAATCTCTTTTCACTGAAAAGCTGGAAAAATTCATCCAACATGGGAGAGATAAGACTTAACAGAGGCTCTCATGGGAGGATTGCAAGAGAAAAGTAACCTATTGAAAAGAAGTTAAGCTTAAAAAAAAAAAAAAAGAAACTGATGGAATGGGAAGATTTTAATTAAATATGCTAATGTATAAATAATTGAAATTATTTTAATGGATGAAGGAATAGATACATGTTTTAACTATGCTTTTATACATAAAACAAATCAGAAAAATAAGGAAAAAATTAGCATTTAAAAATTTTTTACTTACATCTTGATTTTTGGTTTATACATTTTTCTAACATGTATTTGAAAGAAAACAACTATATAGATTACAAATGGAAAAATAAAAAATAAATTATCATGGAAAAAGAGAGAAGACAAATAGGCTATGAAGATTCTTGTAGAAGATATTTCAAAGTTATGGGAATGGACTAAAACATAGTCAAGGAAGAGTGTATCAACTAAAATGTAAGAGTTAATTTATATACACATGGATTTTACACAAAAAAGAATAGTAAAAAGACATATATCCATGAAACAAAAATAGAAAGATTTTATACTTTTCATCATTTATTTTTTAACTACACCATTTAGCATTAAGTTCCTAAATTATTGCCTTAAACTCTTCTAATACTAAAGAATAAAAACATACATTAGAGATTTTAACATCTCCATATCAAACTCCCAAAGTATTTGTTCAAGAATTTTTAAAAGCACTGAAGTGATGAAAATGAATTCCATATGTATGCTTACATATGCTAAAAGCAAACTTTATATTTCTAATCTAAGGGAACATCTGTATATTATATCACATTTTGGGTGTGTATGATAGACTGTTTTTCATACAGAATGGCTAGGCCACGATTATCCTCTTTTTTCTCCAATACCAGGAGTACATTTCCAACTAGTTTGTTTTAATTAGCCTAAAATTGATAGCTTTGTTTATTGTTTTCATGTTTATGCCTATTTTTTCCAATAATACTTGAATTTCAGCTTGCATTAATAGCTTCAGGGCAAAGGAAGCTAGAGAAAATTAGCTGTTACCCACAGCCAAGGATTCCATGTTCTTGTAAGCAAAAAGGGCTAAGTGTTCTCTTATGTTGGTCATGCATGCAGATCATGTAATTTCTATTAAAAATTACACATCTTACATTCATTGTATTTTTTTCATGTTGATAAAGAAATCCAACTTAGTATGCTTTTTGACATTAAACAAAACTCATTTTCTGTTAGTTCAATGAACAAATTATGATGAAATGTGAGGGAATCAAAGCAATGTCTTAACTAAGCATTTTTAACCTAATTTTATTTGAGATAATTAATCTTCCACTTTGTAAATCTTTTCTAATTAAACGTATTATACACTTATTGTGCTTAATGAAAGGTAATTGTTTTAAAGACCATTTTCATTAAGTGTTGTTGTTTTTGGTACTGACATAACAGTTATAAAAATACGGTCTATGCTCCACCAAACAGAATAGAATAGACAGGTGACTTCAAGCATATCCTGTCTTTTGTTGATGTGGTTGCTTTGCTTTTGACCATGGCCCCCCAAAGAGTTGTCTCTGGGCAGCAGCTGATTACATTGTCATTACTTGGTTCTTTAAAAAATATCTTTTTCAAACATCGATGGAGCTAGAGGGTATTATGCTCAGTGAAGTAAGCCAGGCGGAGAAAGACAAGTACCAAATGATTTCCCTCATTTGTGGACTATAACAATAAAGCAAAACTGAAGGAACAAAATAGCAGCAGACTCACAGACTCCAAGAAGGGACTAGTGGTTACCAAAGGAGAGGGGATGGGGAGGGTGGGTGGGGAGGGAGGGAGAAGGGGATTGAGGGGTATTATGACTGGCACACATGGTGTGGGGGAGATCGTGGGGAAGGCAGTACAGCATAGAGAAGAAAAGTAGTGACTCTATAGCATCTTACTACACTGATGGACAGTGACTGTGATGGGACTGGAGGTGGAATTTCATAATATGGGTGA
The DNA here is from genome assembly GCA_032199065.1 of Smutsia gigantea. Classification (NCBI taxonomy): domain Eukaryota; kingdom Metazoa; phylum Chordata; class Mammalia; order Pholidota; family Manidae; genus Smutsia; species Smutsia gigantea. The sequence continues at coordinate 361,609 of JAVSCE010003967.1, read as the reverse complement.
ATTTTGTAACCGCAATGTTGCTCATGTGAAACCTTCATAAGATTGTATATCAATGATACTTTAATAAAAAAATTAAAATTAAAAAAATATACATATATATACTGTTCAAATGTTAACTTGGCTTTGAATACATTTGTTTAAAAAAATTGTTTGTGCTTCTAAGCACTGAAGCTTTCATCCAGTGATCCAAAAATTGTTAAAAAAAGACCCATAGAGTAAGGATACAGTTTGTGTCTTTGTGTGTCTGTGTCCGTGTGTGTTTATGTGTGAGATAAAGCTAATTGCCACCACTGTCTGTCTCTCACATACACACACACACACACACACATACACACACACACACACATTTAAATCTCAGAGATTATGCTAGGGAATAGGAGACAATATGCTATATGGCCAAGCATAGTGAGTGATTAAGTCTTTCCACTTTATGTAGCAAGCTTCAATCATGGTATTAAGTTCTATCTTGAGGTTGTGGCACTCACTTTAGAAGTAATGAAGTTATGCATTTATATTTAGCTAATTTTTGAAAAAGGAGAGGAAGGCAACATTTTACATTAAAAAAAAAGTTATTTCCATGATACATTCATTCCTGAACTATGAGTCATGGCACTGTTTTTAATTGTTTTATTGACTTTGACGATGGAATAGTGCAACATTTTCTGTTCCTGCTTATCACTTTAGCAGATTGCTAGATTACTTTCCACTGATTAAAAATGGCTATTTCTTACACAACTTGCTTCTTATAGTGTCAGAGGATATTTAAAAGCAATAGGTGATCTATCTCCCTTTCATAGTTTACATAATGTTTGAAAATTTTGATGATTTTTTTCCAACGCAAAAATGCCCTTTCTTTACCATACCTTCTTGTTCCAGGTTTTAATGTGGTATCAGCGTTAAGAAAATAATATGAATTCTGCAGTAGTACTTACTTCACTAGTCTAGCAAAGAAGTTACTACCTGATATCTACACTTTTTTCTTTCCTTTTATTTTTTCTTAGTTTTAAGATGACTTAATTGGACTCATGACATAGCTAAGAAAGGGCAATGATACCCAGGACCATGGTCCTGTCAAACTTAGAACTAAATGAATTAACTATCAGTATTCCTTATACCTGTTATTTTGAAAAACATATGTTTTTCACTAGGCCTTGGTGTTCAAAGTACAATTGATTTATAATATCATTTGAATAGTTATGAATTTTATAGCATATGCATGACAAAATGATGAAAACTGCAAACTGATAATTGTATTTCATGAAAAACATATGGGAACTTTTGAGCATTTTACTCCAAGATGGATATATTTCAAATCAATATTAAATATGATGGTTAGTTTTTCATATAAAACCATTTTTAGGAATTTGGTGACAATAGTTACATATGAATATGTGCTATTAAGACCTAGACACAAACAACAAACTCAAGGCTTCAAGGCACTGCAGGTTTGTAGAATAACCTACGTAAGTCTGAAAGAATCATTTTAAACTTCTTAAATCAATTATTTCATAAACCCATTACCTTAAAAATTAATATGCTTGAGAAGATACAGAAGAAAAATCTGAAACCACACACCAAACATGTATATTTATATGTGTGTATATAACAGTGAAGGGAAAAATGAAAAACTGTGCAAAAAAATAAACAATATGATAGTATCAGATAATAAGAAAGCATGTAATCCTCTTCTAAGTCTATGAAAACACAAGGTTTTACAGAGGAAATCTCAAGAACAAGATGAGCAGATAATGACCGTAGAACATATATGATTAGGGAACCTACTAGAAATTAATTAAAAAAAAAAGCCTATGAATGTATTGAAACTGATCTAGACTTTTACCACAATGATGTTATTTGGGAGACTTTGCAAGTGGGATGAATGCATTTCCACTGGCTCACACAAGGAAGTACCAATAATGAACTACCTAAGTGGTCATTTATGTGATCTTCAAGGATGAGATATCAACAGAGATGAGCAATTCTCAAATCTAGATAAAAGCATTCCATAATGGTCCTCCTGAACAAACTAGGTGGTTCAGGAAAGCTGAGGGATCCAAGAGAATTTACTTGGAATGGAGAATTGTCTACAACCACAGACATTTTAAAGAAAGGCTTTTTTGCTTTCTATGAAAGCACCAAATTGTTGATGTATATAAGGGAATCATTTTAAAGTAAAGTGATTATTGTTTTCATTATTGCTATTTTCACATATTGCTGGGTGCGTTACTGTGAGTATATAGTACATACTAAGCACTAACATAGTTTTAATTAATTCTCACAATAACCCCATAGTTATTTGGAGTAATGACTAAGTGTTGATAAGAAAGATAAGGAGAGGCTCAGTGAGACATGATGAATGGAGGAAAAAAGTTTGCTAAGACAGAAAGGAACAGCATGATATATTCAGAAAATTCTGAGAAATTCAGAATTGCTGGATCATAAAATAACAGAAGACTAAGTGGAGGGGAGGCTTTTGTCCAAGGATTAAATCAGGAAGGACATTGTAGCCATGCCAAAGAAGTTAATCACTATCCTATACTTAATATAAGTCTATTGAATAATACTGAGCAAAAGAGAAGCATGATCATATTTATCTTTTATAACATTAATTCTAACAGTATATAAGGAGAAATGGAATGGTGAGATTAGAGGTAGATAGAACAATTAAAATATTATTAAATTAGTCAGGTTGACCAGACCTTGAATTAAGTTAGTGTCAATGGAGACAGAAGAGAAAAAAGAAAGCATATTAAAAAAAAGGAATTTATAGAATTTGATACATGATTAATGTGACAGAACAGGGAAAGGATGAGATCTAGGATGGCTTCTAGATGTGACATCATTTGTGCAGACCAAAACCTGGTAAATATTATTTGAGCTAAATCTGAAACTTTTTAGAGAGGCTTCTGAGTTTTATGTAATATATTCTCCTATAGTTAAAAAAGAAGGCTTGCTTTTTCTCAGTTTGATGTACAGCAGATGCAGGTAAAATGTTCGATAATCCTGACACTCAAGGTTTTTATCTAGATTAGGGGGTATTTACTTCTATCCTGCCTCTTCTGTTTCTACTCTAGCAAGAGTAGTAGTTCTTAGCATTAATAAACTAAGGAATACCATTGTAAATTACGCTAGTTCAGAAGCATTAAAAAGACTATACCTTGGAAGAAAACATGACAGCTCCTACCATATAGTTTGTTCCCGCTGCCATGGATATAGGTGAGTCATTTCCCAGTGGAGAATTGGAAAGTGAATTGAAGATTTTCACCTTGGATTAGAAATTTACTTTTGTAATCCTGGAGACAGAAGCAACTGGAATTATAGCATTGGGCCACTTTCTGGGACCTAACATCTCCTAAGAATCCTTTATCTCTTCCAAGGAGAATGGATCCACACAGAGGGTGCCATTACAGGAGGCCTGCCTGTATGTTAGACAGTGTCTTCACCATGGATGACTACAGCAGATTCTGTATGTGTAATGACCAAAATTGAATGTGTGTGTTGGGTATGTTTTGCGTATGGCAAATAGGGCAGTTGCTAGAATTAATAATATAACAGCCTGTATCAGATCAAGATTATACTTTTACCCAGTTTCTTAAATGTTATTCCTACCCTAGAGGATTATCTTTTTGGTTTAACAGTGAATCAGGCTGTTCAATATTTAAATTATGACATATCAGCTAGAGTACAATCAAATTTTGCTTTGAAAATTATTGGTGCTTTCTTTTGAAAGCAGATTCTAAAAATCAGTAACATCTAAGGTTAAATACATAAATTTCAAAACATAATTCAAATCAATTAGGTTATTTTGGCCTGGGTTACAAATAATGAACAGGTATATAGATAAGAATACAAATCAGTTAATAAAATTGAAATAAATCTAAAGTTGAAGACTTGAATTATGTATATGCTACCTATAAATATGAATCTACCTAGAAATGTTTAGCTCAGACATAGGTCTGAATGGAATTACAATTTAACTATATCTTTTGGAGTATGAGTATCAGTAATGGTACTATATATTTTAGGGAAAGTTGGAAGGATTCAACAAATCTGGGAATGATTAGGCTTCCTTCAGATCACATTTCAAGTTTTTGTGGACTGAGAGAAAACAAGCCTTTTAAGGGTAAATATATAGTACTCATATTTAACTCTCCAAATATAAACCCCGGGTCTGGCTGAATCAAAATTTTTTTAAAAAGATAAATTAATGACTAAATGAGGACACACAAACACACACAGTCATAATCAGGTTGAAGAAGAATGACCCACTGTGCTCTACACATTATGCTAGACATTTTCATAAAATAACTTATCACATATTATGCAGAGAATATATTCATCACTGTGTTGGGTGCTATAGGAAATATAGGTGTATTTACAAAGGAAAACCAACATATGATTCTTGCTATTTTATGGCTACAAATATGCTGAACAAATGAAATGCACAATAATGGAAAAACTGGGGACAAAAGAGTTTATTGAAAAGAATTGACACAAGAAAAGTAAATTATATGTGGCAGAGACAGCTGTCCAGCACAATTAATATTTCCCCTTCCATTGAATAGAGCTGTCATTCATGAACAGCTACACAGACAGGGAACCATATTTAATACCAATTAATTCTTTTAATCCAAAATGAAAAGGAGTAAAAATGTGTTCAAATATGAAAGCATGTTACTGATGCTTTTTTTCCCCATCTGACTGGTTGGAATGTAAATGATCATCAGGGCTGCATTTTAAGCCTAAATTGAAAATGTTAGACCTTCCATCAGCATGGGTCTCTAATTGATTCTGTGGAAAAGGACTGACTTGCAAACCTGGGCATTCATTCAGTGTAGTTACATAACCAAGATATAAACATACTGAGTTTAATCCATTACACTACATTGGGGCTTCTGGTTACAGCAGTTAGACTACCCTGACATTTGACATTTGCATAAAATAGATTGATGGGGATATTAGACAGAGAGGTGGATACATTTATAAAGAAAGACTTCTGAGATGAAGTCATGTTAGCATCAAAGGGCAGAAGGACATATTCTATTAGAGAAAAAGAGAAAATATGCTATTGAAATGGGAATAAGATTGTGGTGTGTGTGTGTGTGTGTGTAACTTTGGTCGATGGAGGAAGGAGTTGTGCAAGTTCTTTTCATCACAGTTTACTAGGAAAGGATTATGGAAGAACTTGAACCTCAGTCTGCATGGTATGTGTGCTATAAACAGGAAGCCATAATAGGCACTTGAGCAAAAGAATTACATGAAGAAAGCACTATTTTAGGAGTGTTAATTTATCAACATTGTGAAATAATCCTTGAAGTATGATAAATAAATAAAGAGAATAATCTCCAACCACAAATTAGACACTGACAAAAGTACATATGAATCCACAGTTGGGTTGGTGGTTATGAATTCCTTCAGTGCCTAGGCAAATACTGTATTTGTGTAGAATAGGAAAACTGATGTGGTTTCAGAAATAGTGAAAATTACCATCAACTGGGAGAGTATTTGTTCTGTCTAAGGATGGTCTGATAAAATTAAGAAATATATATCTGCAGAGGTCATCGGTTTTGCCACCTGCTTTAATAAATATAATAATTACATTCATACATATTTATAAATGGAGAAAGAGGAGAATCTACTTGTGCCAAGACCTAAAGAGTGTGTAGAGTATGAAAGGGATTATGCATATATATGATGTATAAATGTATGTGATACATACATTCGTATTATTTTCTATTTTGAACTTTCAATTTTCCATGAGAAAACTGAAGATTTGAAAGGTAAAAAGATTTTGCTAAAGTTATAATGTAAGTAAAGAATAAAAATGTACATCTCCGTTTTGAAGTCCACTACCCTTTTACATGATGTGACAATGTTGTGATTCATGCCACACACATTCACTGGCCGTAGCAAAATATGTGAGTGAGCCTAATACCTGTAGGCAGGGAAGTAGGTGGCACTCACGCCAAGTCCACAGCACAGGCACGGTGCAGGGACGGTGAAGTCCTGAGGCCAGTTATGCAGTCTCTCTCTCCATTTACTCCAAATTATTATTTAGAATGCCAGTAACATTTTATATAAAGTGACTTAGGGAAAAGGAATAGGCAATTTGTTTCTTTTAGGTTTAGTCATAAAACATACTATTTAAACATTTACAGATAAATCCTTTTTATATTTTAATTCATGAAAATTCTGTTTTCTCAAATAGAACATTTTCTCACTCTTAGGCTACCTTCATTTCTTTTGTTTTTTCCACTTTTCATTCATCTTTTTCTCTTTGACTTCCTGGAAATTTTTTGACTCCTTATTTCATGATTAGTAGTTAAGAGTATAGGCAACCCAGGTAAAAATTGTGCCAGATCACCCAGGTAAAATTTTTATCCCCCCCAAAAAATTAATTTAGGACACATCATTTATTACACCTAAGCCATATTTCCCTCAGCCATATAATGGGATAAATGACATCTCACAAAGTTATTGCAAAGAACAAATGAATAATTTAGCAGAGTACCTGACCAAAAGTAAATGCTCAATAATATTAGTCAGTATTGATTATAAAAAGAAGAATTTTCAAAATCCTCAAAAATAAATACAGAGAGAATAGGCCTAGATTGCTTTTCCAGAAACATTTCCTTTGGTAAAAAACAAAAACAAAAACAAATAATTGTCTATTTCTTAAAGGGATTTTCACCCACTGATAATTTAGTCGAATATGACTTTCTCTGCTTGTGATATGAAAATACATATAGACCAAAAAAGCTTCTATTTTTTCTACAACTAAAATCATTTTATGTTTGCTGTGAAAACAAATACTGCTGCAATTATTACACAGGATTATTGCTCATGACACTCTTCTCCATTCAATGATCAATTTTGCTATCACTTGAAATGATACTCAATTTAATGACATAGTGTTTGAAATACTGTAATTTGAGAATTTATGATATATTTGTACCTTTTTGTGGTTAAAATTATAATAGTGCCTTTTAGTCAAACCAAAACGTCTCAAAAATTATGTCCTACATTCAATTTTTTAAAGGCTATACAAAGTCACAGATTCCACCATCCATGTATAATATGTTATAAGGTGAAAGGCTAAAAGCATGAGAATTACTGACCAGAAAGCTAAGTTCACAAATGTTCTTATTTTGTATTAAACAAAAATCTGTAAACAGCTTTATTTTTCAAGTTCTTACTTAGAAAAGATTTAAAATACACAGTACTTTAGCAAGTTACTGCAATGAAAGTATTTGGTAATATAGGAGATAACCCCAAAGAGAAAATAAGAAGATGTATTATATTGACATTTTAACCATTTCTTCTTATATAATAATAGCATACTTAAAAAGATGTTGAAAATATTCAACTGGAGGAGTATGATAAATATAGAACTGATGATTTCTGTAAGTTAAATCACATATTTAAAAATTAAAATTAGCATTTTCTCAACCTTAAATGAAAATAGCTACTGGGTAATAAGCAGCTACAGACACTGTATATGTACATCTCTACAGACACCAAATGTCTCTCTTAATTATTACTGGCATGACTGACACTGTTTTCCACACCCTTCCCTCTCTCTCCCTGGCCACAAACACCTCTGCTTTTTGTCCTCCTCATCCTCCTCCTTTTCCTCCTCCTCCTTTTCCCCAAGGTTAGAATGCACATAGACCCACAAGTGAAAAAAGGTAAAGTATTCAGTTGTTATCAATATCCTCCTCTACTGAAGTCTGTGCTACATGAGAATAATTCAGAGACAACCAAAATTCAGTTCTCGATCTCTCTCACAGGGAAGAATGACACTTTCAAGACACAGAGATAAATGTCAATCACAGCTGAGAGGAGGGAAGTGGGGGGTCAGGAGGGAAACACAGGAGAGATGGCATGCTATTTGGAGAATAATGAGGGCTTACCAAGTAGAGAAAGGGTCAGAGAGCCTCAGAGGAAGGAAGAACTTTGGATGGAAATTCACACTCGCTTTGAAACCATGAAATGCCTAAGGTGTCATACTAAAGCAAGAGAGTGGGAGAACACAGGCATCCTGGGAACCTCCTGGATCCGTCCTATCTCCAGACTCACCCAGTAGCAGGGGCCGTTAGATTTATAATAGGCCAAACTTTTGTCAGGATGAAGCCTTAACCTGTTCCCTCTATACAGTTTGCTTCTGAAGTCCCACAAACTTTGAGACACACTTGGTCCTGAGACCTGAGTCAAAGGATCCTGCTAAAAATCCCTGTCCCCACTCCGCCACCAAATATCTCTCTTGACTATAATTTACATACTACCAATCTAAATACAGGCTTTTAGTATATAGATGGTGATTTGCCTGAAATCAGTGGCTCTGCTTCTGTGTATGGTGAGACTAAGGCAACATGAAAATGCAAATTACCCCCAGTTGGGGAAAAAATGAGGAAGAGTTTTCAGGAAGAGGTGAAAATAAAGCTGTAATATCTTTGCTTAGTATCTACATCACACATAAGAAGAGGGGAGGAACCAGACTTCCCAGAAGATGGCAGGGTGAGCAGGGCGGCAGAAATCTCCTCCCAACACTATATCTACGAAAACACAGCAAACACATCTATTCCTAAAAGAGAGACGAGAATACACAGGAAAGTGCACAGCCTGCAGCTACACCTGAGAGGACTTGGCACCCAAAGAGGCGGGTAAGATACAGAGCCGCGACCTGGCGGGACCCAAGCACTCCCCCACCCCAGCGCACTGGCGGGAGGAGAGGATTCAGAGCAGGAGGGAGTGGAAGTACACCCTGCGAAGTAGCCAGCCCCGGTGATCTGCGCGGGGAGCGCTGACCCACATTGCACAGTGCAGCGGAGATTGGAGAGACAGAGGGGCAGTATCTGAGCAGGGAATGTGCCAGGGTGCTTGCAGCTGGCTCCTGGGAAGGAAAAAAAAAGCGCGTGCTTTCTTCAGCAGTCTTAAAGAGACAGGAGCCCAGAGGAGGAGCCAGATCGCCCCAGCACACTCAACCCAGCAGGGTGGGAGTCCTGGGGAGTTTCAGATGCCTTAGCTGGCAACTGAGGAAGCGTAGCCATACTTACACTTCTCACTGAGATCGACAGCCTCCTATGCGTTCTCACCCCTGCCAGAGCGATAAAGGGCCTTGCGGAGCGGCGCACTCACAGCTGTGGAAGAGTGGGGCAATAGCGCCACCTACAGCTATCCCACAGAATCTACGTCCGGTGGGCATTTTGTTGTTGTTTTGTTTTGTTTTTTCTTTTCTTTCTTTTTTCTTTTTTTTCTTTCTTTCCTTCTTCTTTTTTTTCTTTTCTTTTTTTCTTCTTTTTTTAAAGTCTTAAAGAGCCCAGATGATATACGTGGCAACTATCAGTGACCAATTCTATAGCCATGAAAAGACAGAGGAATAGGGTTCAGACAAAAATCAACCAGACAACCCCAGAGAGGGAGTCTGAAGGGATGGAAATGCACAGTCTTCCTGAAAAAGAATTCAGAATAAAAGTCATAACCATGCTAATGGACCTACAGAGAAATGTGCAAGAGCTGAGGGAGGAAGTGAGGGAACTGAGGAAAGACAATGCAGAAATCAGACAAGCGATCGACGGGCTTAACAGCAGAATGGATGAGATGCAAGAGACTATTAATGGAATAGAAAACAGAGAACAGGAGTACAGAGCAGCTGAGGCAGAGAGAGATAAAAGGATTTCTAGGAATGAAAGAATATTAAGAGAACTGTGTGACCAATCCAAACGGAACAATATTCGCATTATAAGAGTACCAGAGGAAGAAGAGAGAGAAAAAGGGATAGAAAGTGTCTTTGAAGAAATAATTGCTGAAAACTTTCCCTCGCTGGGGAAGGAAGTAGTCTCGCAGTCCACCGAAGCTCATAGATCTCCCAACACAAGGGACCCAAGGAAGACAACACCAAGACACATAATAATTAAGATGGCAAAGATCAAAGATAAAGACAGGGTATTAAAGGCAGCTAGAGAGAGAAAAAAGATCACCTGCAAAGGAAAACCCATCAGACTATCATCAGACTTATCAACAGAAAACATACAAGCCAGAAGAGAATGGCATGATATATTTAACGTTATGAAACAGAAGGACCTCGAACCAAGAATATTGTATCCAGCATGATTATCATTTAAATATGATGGAGGGATTAAACAATTTCCAGACAAACGAAAGTTGAGAGAGTTTGCCTCTCATAAACCATCACTAAAGGATATCTTAAATGGTCGGGTCTACATAGAAGCACACCTAAGGCTAAAAAGATGTCACCAGAGAAAATAAAATCATAGCAAAGAAAGCAGACCATTCAAATACTAACTAAAGGCAAAGAATAAAACACCTATTATAGAAAGAATGGAGGAGGAGGAAAAAGAAGGGAGAGAAATAAAGAAACATCAGACTGTGTTTACAATAACTTAACAAGAAAGTTAAGTTAGATTGTTAGATGGAAAAGAAACAACCCTTGAACCCTTGGTAATGACAAATCTAAAGCCAGCAATGGCAATAAGTACACATCTATCAATAATGACCCTAAATGTAAATGGACTGAACGGACCAATCAAAAGACACAGAGTGACAGAATGGACAAAAAAGCAAGACCCATCTATATGCTGCCTACAAGAAACTCACCTCAAACCCAAAGATATACACAGACTAAAAGTGAAGGGATGGAAAAAGATATTTCATGCAAAAAACAAAGAGAAAAAAGCAGGTGTTGCAGTACTTGTAACAGACAAAATAGACTTCAAAACGAAGAAAGTAGCAAAAGATAAAGAAGGACATTACATAATGATAAAGGGGTAAGTCCAACAAGAAGATACAACCATTATAAATATATATGCACCCAACACAGGAGCGCCAGCATATGTGAGACAAATACTAACAGAATTAAAGGAGGAAATAGACAGCAATGCATTCATTTTAGGAGACTTCAACACACCACTCACTCCAGAAGACAGATCAACGAGACAGAAAATAAGTAAAGACACAGAGGCACTGAACAACACACTAGAACAGATGGACTTAACAGACATCTACAGAACTCTACACCCAAAAGCAACAGGATACACATTCTTCTCAAGTGCACATGGAACATTTTCCAGAATAGACCACATACTAGGCCACAAAAGAACCTCAGTAATTTCAAAAATATTGAAATCCTACCAACCAACTTCTCAGATCACCAAGGTATAAAACTGGAAATAAATTTTAGAAAGAAAACAAAAAGGCTCACAAATACATGGAGACTTAACAACACTCTCCTAATTAATCAATGGGTTAACGACCAAATCAAAACAGAAATCAAAGAATATATGGAGACTAATGACAACAACAACACAAAGCCACAACTTCTGTGGGGCGCAGCAAAGGCAGTTCTAAGAGGAAAGTATATTGCAATCCAGGCCTATTTAAAGAAGGAAGAACATTCCCAAATGAATAGTCTAAAGACACAATTACTGAAATTGGAAAAAGAAGAACAAATGAGGCCCAAAGTCACCAGAAGGAGGGACATAATAAAGATTAGAGAAGAAATAAATAAAATTGAGAAGAATAAAACAATAGAAAAAAATCAATGAAACCACGAGCTGGTTCTTTGAACAAATGAACAAAATAGATAAACCCCTAGCCAGACTCATTAAGAGAAAAAGAGAATCTACACACATAAACAGAATCAGAAATGAGAAAGGAAAAATCATGACGGACCCCACAGAAATGCAAAGAATCATAAGAGAATATTATGAGAATCTATATAGTAACAATCTGGAAAACCTAGAAGAAATGGACAACTTCTTTGAAAAATACAACCTCCCAAGACTGACCAAGCAAGAAACAGAAAAATTAAAAACACCAATCACCAGTGACGAAATCGAATTGGTAATCAAAAAGCTACCCAAGAACAAAACCCCCGGGCCTGATGGATTCACCTCTGAATTCTACCAGATGTATAGAGAAGAAATAACACCAATTCTCCTTAATGTTTTCCAAAAAATAGAAGAGGAGGGAATACTTCCAAACTCATTCTATGAATCCAGCATCACTCTAATACCAAAACCGGGCAAAGACCTCACCAAAAAAGAAAATTACAGACCAATATCCGTGATGAACGTAGATGCCAAAATACTCAACAAAATATTAGCAAACCGAATTCAAAAATACATCAAGAGGATCATACACCATGATCAAGTGGGATTCATCCAAGGGATGCAAGGATGGTACAACATTCGAAAATCCATCAACATCATCCACCACATCAACAAAAAGAAGAACAAAAACCACATGATCATCTCCATAGATGCTGAGAAAGCATTTGACAAAATTCAGCATCCATTCGTGATTAAAACTCTCAACAAAATGGGTATAGACGGCAAGTACCTCAACAGCATAAAGCTGTATATGACAACCCACAGCGAACATCATAGTTAACGGCGAGACGCTGAAAGCTTTTCATCTAAGATCGGGAACAAGACAGGGATGCCCACTCTCTCCACTGTTATTCAACATAGTACTGGAGGTCCTAGCCACAGCAATCAGACAAAACAAAGACATACAAGGCATCCAGATTGGTAAAGAAGAAGTCAAATTGTCACTATTTGCAGATGACATGATACTGTACATAAAAAACCCTAAAGATTCCATTCCAAAACTACTGGAACTAATATCTGAATTCAGCAAAGTTGCAGGATACAAAATTAACACACAGAAATCTGTTGCTTTCCTATACACTAATGATGAACTAACAGAAAGAGAAATCAGAAAAACAATTCCATTCACAATTGCATCAAAAGAATAAAATACCTAGGAATAAACCTAACGAAGGAAGTGAAAGACCTGTACTCTGAAAACTACAAGACACTCCTAAGAGAAATTAAAGAGGACACTAACAAATGGAAATGCATTCCATGCTCTTGGCTAGGAAGAATAAATATTGTCAAAGTGGCTATACTACCTAAAGCAATCTACAGATTCAATGCAATCCCTATCAAACTACCAACAGCTTTCTTCAATGAACTGGAACAAATGATTCTAAAATTCATATGGAACCACAAAATACCCCGAATAGCCAAAGCAATCCTGAGAAGGAGTAATAAAACAGGGGGAATTATACTCCCTGACTTCAAGCTCTACTACAAAGCCACAGTAATCAAGACAATTTGGTATTGGCACAAAAACAGACCCACAGACCAGTGGAACAGAATAGAAAATCCAAACATTAACCCAAACATATACAGTCAATTAATATTTGATAAAGGAGCCTTGGATATACATTGGGGAGATGACGGCCTCTTCAGCAGCTGGTGTTGGAAAAACTGGACAGCTACATGTAAGAGCATGAAACTGGACTACTGTCTAGCCCCATACACAAAGGTAAACTCAAGGTAGATCAAAGACCTGAATGTAAGTCATGAAACCATAAAACTCTTAGAAAAAACATAGGCAAAAATCTATTGGACATAAACATGAGCAACTTCTTCATGAACATATCTCCCCGGACAAGGGAATCAAAAGCAAAAATGAACAAGTGGGACTATATCAAGCTGAAAAGCTTCTGTAGAGCAAAGGACACCATCAGTAGAACAAAAAAACATCCTACAGTATGGGAGAATATATTCATAAAAAACGTATCTGATAAAGGGTTGACATCCAAAGTATATAAAGAACTCATGCACCTTAACAAACAGAAAGCAAATAATCCAATTAAGAAATGGGCAGAGGACATGAATAGACACTTCTCCAAAGAAGAAATTCAGATGGCTAACAGGCACATGAAAAGATGCTCCACATCGCTAATCATCAGAGAAATGCAGACTAAAACCACAATGAGATATCACCTCACACCAGTGAGGATGGCCAACATCCAAAACACAAACAACAACAAATGTTGGCGAGGATGTGGAGAAAAGGGAACCCTCCTACACTGCTGGTGGGACTGCAAATTAGTTCAACCATTGTGGAAAGCAGTATGGAGGTTCCTCAAAAAACTCAAAATAGAAATACCATTTGACCCAGGAATTCCACTCCTAGGAATTTACCCTAAGAATGCAGCAGCCCAATTTGAAAAGGACAGATGCACCCCTATGTTTATTGCAGCACTATTTACAATAGCCAAGAAATGGAAGCAAACTAAGTGTCCATCAGTAGATGAATGGATAAAGAAGAGGTGGTACATATACACAATGGAATATTATTCAGCCATAAGAAGAAAACAAATCCTACCATTTGCAACAACATGGATGGAGCTAGAGGGTATTATGCTCAGTGAAATAAGCCAAGCCGAAAAAGACAAGTATCAAATGATTTCACTCATATGTGGAGTATAAGAACAAAGAAAAATACTGAAGGAACAAAACAGCAGCAGACTCACAGAACCCAAGAACGGACTAATAGTTACCAAAGGGAAAGGGACTGGGGAAAATGTGCGGGAAGGGAGGGATAAGAGGGAAAAAGGGGCATTACGATTAGCAGATGTAATGTTGGGGGGGCACGGGGAGGGCAGTACAACTCAGAGAAGACAAGTAGTGATTCTATCGCATCTCACTACGCTGATGGACAGTGACTGTAATGGGGTTGGTGGGGGGGACCTGATGAAGGGGTAGTTTAATAACCATAATATTGCACATGTAACTGTAGATTAATGATAATAAAATAAATTATATTAAAAAAAGAAGAGGGGAGTACTTCCTCATTTCTATTTTCTGAAATATTTCCTTTTTAAAAGTTATTCTGATCCTATCATTTTAAAGGTTTTACTTAGTCCATTTGTTTTAAATATACTCCAGTCACTTGTCTGTCCTGATCCCTTTCAGCCTTTCAGCCAACTTGAAATCCATCAATAGCCTATGAAATATTTAAAATAAATTGTCGCACAATAATTAGTAAATCTCTGTTCTCACTTGTTTTCTAAATTGATTTGACATTTATAGCTTTAGCAACACACATCTTCATTTCAGAACAGGTTCAATGAACAAGAAAAATGGCTTTACAAGATTTTAGCCTCTTTCTTTAGAATTGTCCATAAATCAAAGAAATAAAACTTGCAGATGAAGAGGAAAGGTAGTAGATGTTGGCAAGACACAGGGTTCTCCTCAGGGCCCCTAATTCTTCATCCAAGCATTTGCATCTCTTCCAGGGATAGAAATGGAACCCTGGAGGAGTGACAGAGTCAGGGTGCCAGGGAAAGCTAAGGGATAGAAATGGAACCCTGGAGGAGTGACAGAGTCAGGGTGCCATGAGTAGATAAGAAAATGGGGGTTTTTATGGGGTAAGGGAGGGAAAGAACTCACACAACTTTGAAGGACTATTTTAATATGGGGCTTGAACAATGAACATGGTGTTGACACATTCTGAGACATAAGAAAGGATGTCTATCTAAAAGTTGAGACCAAGGTAAATAAATATCCAAAGCAGGAATTTATGGGTGGTGTGAGAGGAGTCATATCTACTTGACCCCACCTTTTGCAAGTAGATGCATTAAAATGCTGGCTTGAAAGAAATAAGTATTCTAATGGAATCTTTTGTCCCCACTTTCTCTGAGTGACAGTCTTACCTTCCTATCTTTGACTTTGGAATACTGACGGCCTTTTATTTATTTATTTTACTTGGTAAACTCAACCTTTTTAATGAATGTGGTCTCTGCTAAGAAAATAAGTGGCATCGCTCTAATAATTGCTATTCATCTCTTGGCAATGCTGTGACGGTAAAAAATAAATTCCCTTGTTTTATTGAGTTGTAACTAAATCATAATTTTCTTATTTTAACAATCAGCATGATTGTGAAACACTCTAACCTGCATATTGTAGGGTGAACTTCCTGACTTTCTTCTACTAACTAGTCAACTTTTGATCAAATTGTGTTAAACTAAAAAACACCTTGCCGTGTATTATTTCCAATACTTTATCCCAAACAAATTTCAGTATAGCAAAACAATAGCTGGAATGAGGATTTGGGAAATCAGAACAAAAAGAATCAGGATAAAATCTCTCATATAATCAAAAAAAAAGATGATAAGCCTTCACTGCAAAACTTGTTCCAAAGTTGGGAGGTGGAGATCATAACATCACTATATCATTTTAGCACTGTATTCTAGCAGGATTTAGTGTGTAGATAATCCATTTTATCTAAATCCACTGACTGTACAAATACTTGATATTTTGGTAACCTTAACATTAGGAATTATTGGAAATTAAATATTGCCATTTTATGTTTAAAACTAAACAAAAAAGTCTATCTCTACATTTCTATTTCTCTCTGCCACATTATTCACTACTGAAGAGAGAATGGTTTGTTATTGCAACACACTGGACTGCATAGCACAGGATCAGTTTTATGTTCTATACATTCTCAGCCTTTGTGGAACTATACTTTCCAATTTATAACAGGAAATCCAATTCTATAAAAATCTAATTATTTCATATGGTGGACTCAGCATGACTTTCTCCTACACCCCTACCCCCTTTATTTGGCTGGGTGATGAGTGTGTTTCCTCTAGGGTTTATATTTTTTACAATCCGGCTACATTTTGAGAACACACACACAAAAAGGGATTTGGCACACGTCTTTTCCCATCTCCTTTCCGTAATTATAGTTAATGAAATTACATGTGTTTCTTCACTTGTGTGGTCTTCTGGAAAATAAGAGTTTATTTTATTCTGAAAAATGTCACTTCAGTATTTTGGTTGGTTCAGTATTATTACCTTTTTCAAGGGTAACAAGCAGAATCCTTCCAAAAATATGTTAATAATTATGGTATTAACCAAGAAAGAAATTGCTGTACTTCAAAATTAAAATTCATCTGCTGCTGCTCTGTTCTGTAATAACTAGGTCATCAGTTTGGGTGTGCCTGCTTAACATGCATTCACTATCCATATGCATTCCCTCACCTAGAGGCCTCATATTTTTAATGAGATTATAGCAAAGGAAGGGAAGGCTGGAGAGTAGTATCATCATTTTACTGGGTAATTCCCAGAACTCTGATCCATTTCAGTGAGGCAATTAAGACTGCTAACTACAATAAATGATACTAAGAGATTATAGAGGATTTTCTGCATGAGTGCATAGTTTGAAAAATAATTTAGGTTTACTTAACATAAAAAACACTTCCGGAGGGGAAAAAAATAGTGTGTGGTTTTTTTATTTTTTAATTTAGCTAAATGCAAAGAAGCGATTTTCTTACTGTGCCCGTGTGGCCCATACACGCACTCTGAAAATAAATGATTTCTTTGAGGTGTGCTGCTAAAAGAAGTAGATTTTAATTGTGTGCTGTTCGTACATGTCGCCGATACTCATAATAGTCATTAGCATTATATCCACTATGTTGTTTAGCTGGGGGAGAAGCCCAAGTACTATTTTCATGAAAAGCTGTGTACATCTAGCCTCTTTCTCCCACTTCAGTTTATTACTGCCATTGCCTCCAAAGACAATAGGAGAGTTCCTAAAAACAAACACGGGAAAATCAAAGTTTGTTGTCTTGAAGAGTTAATTCTGACAGAGAGGTGACCTTTATCCCTATGTACTCACTCGTTTTTTATTTTATTTTATTTTTTTTATCAAGCCTCTCCAAGGGGACTCATCATATGCAGGGCTGTATGAAGAGAAAAAGAAGAGCGTTGTCCTTATCACCTCCTTCCAGAAAGTGGCCGAGTAATAGGACTTTGTAAGGCGAAATGAAGCCCAGTCTGATGGCTGCTGATTAAAAATTGACTCTGCCACATCAAAGAGGAGTTGAAGGTGAAAATGATGATCACTTCCCTCTCCCAGGGACCCTGCACCATTTCTTTTATTCAACCTTGAAAGGTTCTTTCTGAATAAGATAATATCCCTCGAGTCCATTCTGCCTTGGCAGCATGGAAAAATGTAGATCAGTGTGCCTATTCTTTATGAAAAAAAATGGGATTTTGTTAATGACATAGCACTTTAAAGTGATGGCTTATATGTGGTAAATGCTGAGAAATTAATTATAAAATGCTTCTTAGAGTGCAGATCAAATTAATTGCTCCTATGTAGCTACAAAAAGACCACTGTAAACCTGAACAGACTTTACTGCTTTTTCCTGATTATTTTCACCCTTAGATTGAATATATAGTCACCTATGCCACTTTTTATTTTCACCACATTTTAGAAACATTGAATTCTCAGGAAGGTTGTCATCTATAGCATAATATTCTTATACATAAAAGGAAAAACATCTCTTTTTTTTTGTCAACATGCATTACCAGTCTGTATTTCCTGAACGTCTTATGCTACCCGTATGGAGATACAGTCCCCAGAGGATCTAAATATATAAATATACATGTATATATACCCATAGATACACAGATACAGTCTAACTAGACAAACACATGCATACAGACAGGGTTAAAATATCTAAGACGGAAGATTTTACAAAACATTTATGTATTTATAAACAAATACAGAATATGAATCTGCACAAAAACATCAAAGACATGAAAAAAACATTTTATCCTAGTGGGAAAAAATACAGTGTATGAATTCATAGAGATTTGATACTTAGGAAAGGTTCACATACATCCATTTTGACTTGTCATTAGCAGACACAACATTTCCAAGCAGGCCGTCGCTAGCTTCCTCAGTTCTGTCTACAACTGTATAATTAAGAAATTTTTCATGGATTATCATAGAAATCTAAAACATTACAAAAACTGAAGAGTAATTATAATTCTTTATAATTATTTGAAACTCTTAATGCATAAATTGAAAGTTTGTAAAATGGAAACCAGAGAATTGGGTAAATGAAATATTTTTAAATATTAGTTTTCTAAATAATTTTCCTTGTTAAAAATGGGTCATCACTTAGGTAATAGACTATGAAGTTTATGGGTCCCATATGTCCATGTCTATGTGTTGTACAATGTTTATACATAGGACATATTTTTAAATCTCAGAATGAATTCAGATATACAATATGATGTACTTTAAAACTCAGCATATAAAATCAAAAGCCTACTATAGTGTTTTTGATATTTTCCTGTGATATTTAAATAAAATTTTATAGTCTTGCTAATAACTAAAGGAAAATCTTCTTTTGACATGGGAGAAATTGTGGTATATAATTATACCAGAAAACAACAAGTAAACTACTTATCACATTAAAATTTAAGAATAGAAATATTCTCATAGTTTCATTGCCAAGTTTAATTCTTTTATAATTGTAAGTACATTTTTTGAGTCAACTTTTACATAAAATACCTAGTAACTTGTTTATGTCTTAATACCCAGTTTCCAAAACTATCTAGGTTTATTTTTAATGTAAACCTCTGAAGACAACCCTTCCAAATTATATTATCAGAAAATGGCCTTCATAGAAAAATAAAGTTTAAAATCATTTTATCCCTGGTGCTCATTATACAGTAATATATTTCATATTAAAATATGACAATAAATGCAGTCAAGATATTTAAAGTTTAATTCATTTTTATTTCTAAACTTTATGAAGTTAATTATACTATATTTCCATGGAGAGTATAGAATTATTAATTTAAAAATATAGCCTTTTAAATGTGTTTCCACTTTCCTACAAAAATTTTCAATATTCCACATCAAATTAAAATGAATTTTTTGTCTGGTACTTACTTATAACTACAATTTAAGTTTCACCTAAGGCATGGATTCCTTTTTCAACAAAACAAGAAATTAAAACTGAAAGCTAAATTAATCCTGTATCTTATTTGTATCTTTTGAAATAATCCTTATTTTTCAATTCCATTGGTCTCTAAGTTTTTTGAAAGCAGGGGCCATTTCTTTGTTTTTGTTTACCTAAAATCTTGCTTAATGCCTAGTATAAAATATTTTCCATAAATATTTCTAATAAGTACAAACTTTGAACATATGAGACTCACAAAGATTTAAATTAAAACTTATGTCAAAATGGTCAGACCAATTTTTGTAATATTAGTGACTCTCTAGTGCTATTGTAAACCTAGCTGAATTAAATTAATTTATCAAGGATCTTGTCAGCATCTACGGGACAGAGATACAATGATTTATATTGTTTATTAGAGTTCAGATATAATGCATCAACAATTTTGTTCTAATTAGAATGCCTATCTTGAGATGGCAATCGAATCATTCCCCAAGCATACCTAATTCATATTGCTCCCTGAACCCATATTGGAACCCATTTGGTGAGCACTTTTACAGATCTAGGTGAAAGTCCCTGAGTTATTGCTTTAACCCAGAGTTTTTCCACCTTGGCACTAGACATTGGAGTCAGATCATTCTTTGTGTTGAGGGGCTGTTCGACTCATTATGAAATACTTAGCTGCATCTGCAGCCTCTGTCTGATACAAATAACATTCCTCCTCCAACCTCTGTGCAGTTATGAGAACTGTGAATGCCTTCAGACATTACCAAATATCCCCCAGAGAACACAATTTCCCTCCAACACCTGCATCTGTCCACTGAGCCCCACTGCTCTCATCATATAGAGCAGATGAAGGCTGGGTGCTGCTGTTTGAGAAGACAAAAAAAAAATCCTCAAATGATTCTGTGGTTTGAATTTGATACGTTTCTGGGGTTCTTAATTAAGATTTGTGTATTACAACCATGGATAATCTTGCAGTATATCCTAGTCACATCCCTTATTATTCTGCCTGCTAATTTTCAATAGTATCTTCTAAGTTAAATTGTTTTGTAACCTGTCTTGTCAACTAAACTGCAAGCATATAAAATGGTAGACAGTATCACATTTTTGCCACTTTACTCCAATCTTTACTTCAACTATATTGGATCCCATTTTTCCTCTGGGTCTGGGTGTGATCACAAAGTGTTCATAGTTGTTGAGTGGCTAATTCAGTCTCATTCCATTAATTGAAATTAATCCTAGTTTTTTTTTAAGTTCAGTAACAAACTCAATTCAAAATTCTCCTACTTTAAACTACAATTGCTTGAATTAGAGGAGGGATGGTGTGTTCTGGATCTAAGACCTCTCCCACCACCCTCTGAATTTTTTTCCAGGTGTATTCTCTTTAGGTGCTGGAGAGAAGAAAAAAAGAATAAAACAAGTATGGGCCTCATTAGATGAATACCCATGTGTCATTGGTAGGAGGAATTATTAACCTTGTTCTACTTCAGCCTATTTTTATTTTCCTAATGTTGTGGGTCTTTGCTAATTTGGTGCTTCTAAGTAAATACTGTGTGTGTGCATGTTTTGCTAGATTGTATTCAGCACTCTAAGGCCTGTACATAAGGAACATTGCTAAGAGACAGCATCCCTTGCCTGACCCTGCCAGGAGTAGAAAACCCAAACCCCTGCTAGGGGTTCCATGCCCCTCACTTGTCTCAGCAGCCACTTGCAGAGCACCGGTTAATCCTGCCTCTTTTCTACCCTACACTTTTGTTCTTGTGAGAACCACTTGAACCAATGAAGTCCTCTTCTGCCTACTCATCAGGCTGCCCAGTTGTAGACCGGAGTAGGGGTTGCCCAGAGCACATTCCCAAGTACACTACAACACAGTTGTCTCAGGCCCTACTGAGACTGGCTACTCTGTAGATACCTTGTCTTCAGCTACCCAAAGACCTGAGGCAAGCTCTAGTCTGCATCTGGGAATGTGTTCAGATCGCAGAGAAAAATGTCCAATATGCCTCTCTCCTTCCCTACATTTGAAGAGTAAGACTGAAAATGAACACATGTTAATTATTTAGGTGCCTAGAACAATTTCCAGAGAACTCCCTTCTCACACACTCTGTTGTGCTGGAGGTACAAGAGAGGGGTTGATAGTATAACAGCACAGATTCAAGTGGAGCGTCTCCTTCTTATAAACAACACTAATCTTTAGGACTAATTTTGGGAACTCCACTCGGATTCAAAAAGAAAACAATTCTCCCCTTGAATACGATACTCTATAAGATCCTCACTACTCTCTCACTCATTTCTCTTTGCAAGCCCTGTGGGGAAGTGATTTGCCCCAGTTGATGACTGCTTTGTCTGATGCCTATTTTCCCCAGTTTAGGACCTGACTACATATTTAGGATAATGGAAAAGAATACTATATCATATCCTGTTTCTGTTCATGACTGTTAAGTGTCTTTTCTTTTCCTTCAGGTTTTATATTAAGAAGAAGTGATTTGTTCCTTTATTTAGTGGTGGGAGGGAAGAAAAACTTGACCTTGTAACTTATATGATTGTGATGGTTAATTTTATGGAAGGTGTTTTTTAATGAGATTAACACTTAAATTCATGAACTTTGGGTAAATCAGATTTCCCTTTTATAACAGAGATTGTCCTCATTCAATCAGATGAAGAACTGAATAGCACAAATGAGCAGCTTCCCCAAACAAGTGGAAATTCTCCAGCAGACTGCCTTTGGACTTCATCTGCCCCATCAGGGACACCTGGTGAGCATTTGGACTGGAATTGTACATCAGCGCCCCTGTGTCTATACTGGAAAGACCCACCCGACTGGCCCACTCTGCAGACTTTGGACTTCCCAGCCTCCATAATCATGTGAGCCAATTCCTTATAATAAATCTCTTAGATAGTGGTTCTATTTCTCTGGAGATCCCTGACTAATACAATAATTAAGAAAAAAGGGGCTCAACTATATTGCATCTTATATTCATTAAAATATACAAAGGATCTAAATTAATTTTTCAGATTAAAATTACTTTCCATTTTCAAGGTTCTGTGATAGAGTGCTGAAATTCTAATTAGTGCTTTTCTTTAATTGGCAAGGATGTCAGGGCATAAGTTCAGTTTCTATGTGTGCCTTGGACACATGGTAACCTTGGACACCAAATATATCAAATATTTTATAAGGTACCTATTGAATCCTCTTTGTGGAATATAAATATATATGTAAGAATATATATGTAAATATTTATGTATAAGAACACTTTTGTATTTTATCAACATACCTATCATCATTCTAGTCTCAAGTCTCAGTTCAAGTGGAGCTTCTTTCCAAGCAAAAATCCCTTCATGAAGGCTTGACTACATTTGCTTCTGTCTTTATAAAATTCTGTTTTCATGTTGCAAGAATAAATTTATTAAATTGTTATCATTGGTGAAAGTGCCATCTATGATTATGCCCCCCCAAAATAAGTAAAAAAGTCTCATCATTACAGGAGCATTGTAGAGATTTTCACCTATGCATATTTCAATGTCCTTATAGTTGTTGCTATTATTTTTCACTTTTCTTTTCTGTCCAACTGCCTCAGTAGACAGTGTACTTTTCTTCTGAAACCAGTCTATAATGCATTTAAATATGATAATGGCCTAATCTATGATTTCTACTCTGATCTAAGAGGTGAATTAAAATTCTTAATAAAGTTTTAAGCATTTATTTTTTGCTATAGTGCTCAATACCTCTCGAAACAGAATGTTTGAAAGCAAATGTGCTGAAAAGATAACATTACATTCCAGGATTTTAAGCTTGGTGTTGTGGCAGGAAGAGCAATCCTGCAGTGTTTTATGGTGATATATTTTAGGCAAATGTTTATTACAGTATAAAAAGTAGGATAACTTCCTTTAAAAAAGACACACAGGTGATCTATAATTGGAACATAAATTGTTTTTAAATTAATTCCTAGTACTATGTCTGTAATATCTGCCCTTGATTCACTCAAAATTTTTATGAGCAAGTTGAAAGGTGAGGTGAGTTACATTTACAGAAGACATAAGCTGAACGTAGAGGGATTAATTTGGATGACCGATTGGACTAGTGGGCCGAATCAAACATAAAGAATTATAATATAATAGGGATGCATATAAAAACTTTCTGAAATTTTTTTTCTGTATTCATAAAAACATATGAGGGAAGTAGCAATTCTTCAGTAATCTGTACAGGCCAGCCTATACTGGAGAGTTTGTTTTCATGTTTAAAAAGTATAAATCTACATTGGCATGTGTTATGTGTTGAATTGTGTTCCTCAAGAAGATATGTCCAGTTTTAATCCCTGGTAACTGCTCTGACCTTATTTCAAAACAGTGTCTTTGCAGATATAGTAAAATTAAACGAGGTCATACTGTGTGAGAGTGGACTATACCAGTGTCCTTACAAGATGAGGGAAATTTGAACCTAGAAAAGAAAATGCCATATGAAGACACAGGAAGGAAAATCATGTGAAGTTGGAGATGGAGATGGGAGTGGTGCATCTACAAGCCAGAGAGTACCAAATATTGCCAAAAACCACCAGAGCTGAGTCAAGTAAAGATCCTCCCCTAAAGGCTTCAGAGATGGTATGGCCCTCCCAATAACTTCATTTTGTACGTCTTGCCCCCAGAACCTTGAGAAAATAAATTTCTATTATTTCAAACTGCTCAGTTTGTGGTTACCACCACAGCCCTAGGAAATGAATGCAGCATATACTTAAGGAGAAAAAATGACAAAGATTTTGCTATTTGCAGAGCAGATGAATGCAATATTCGGAACATTTTGTCTAGACACAAGTAACTAAAGAGAGATACAGCAACTCTAGTTCAAATCCTTCTTTAGAAACAAGGTTCAGGAATATTCTAATGGCCCCAGTAAGTGGCACAAAAATCAATGAACCTTAGGTATATGAAAAAAAAGACTATTTTCCAGCACCAGAATTTATGAATATTTAGAATCACAGAAACTAATATGACTCATATTATTGGAAATAAATCTCTAGTCATATGAACTTAGTAAGGTTACTAAGTAAGAAATCTTACTAAGTTGATTGGGGCCTGACTGATATATGAGGTCCCTTCCATTCTTGAAAATTTATGATTCAGAAAAATGGGATAACAATATATTATCTTAAATATGTATGCATTTCTTCATAATCTTGTTTCTACTGTGAATTTTAATCATCTGTTTAGTAAACACTTACTGATGCCTACATGCACCATGCTTTTTGGTAAATGTATTGGAAAGAAAAGTAGTTATGGGGCCTGCACAGGGTATAGTTAAGACAGACATTTAAATAAAGAGTTACCGTGCATCTTGGTAAGTTTTTTACTAAAGAAATTTTTACTTCCTCTTAGGAGTCCAAAATGAAGAGAACTATTTATATTTGTGGAAGAACTCATCAAAAAAAAGGGTTAAATTACATGACTTCCATGAGAGTATAGATGTGCATTAAGGTGATAAAAGGAAAAGAATATTTTAGAAACAAAGATGGTTTAATGTCTACAAATAAGAAAGAACATGATATAGTCAGAGAATTGTATTGCAATATATGGGGAGATATAGGAGGTGAACCTTACTCATAAAGCATGGATGTCAAACCTAGAGTAATGGACACTGTTACTCCCCCACCCTCAGCACTGGAACAGTATCTCAGAGATATATTTCCAGAGTAATAGGAAGTCTCCAAGAATAGAGACCTCTGAAGCTTTCCCTTAAGGTACTGACCTTATTTGAAACATAGTATACAGAAGTTCAATCATAAGAGCATGCTCAAATATAATGGAGACTGGTGCTAAGCAATTAAAAGGAGGATAGTAGCTCCATAACAGCAAGAAGCAAAACAGTAGGCCAGGTAGTTTATCAGAAAAAAAATTGGGAAATAGACATTTAATAAAATTCTTTTCAGGGTCAGAAGAAACCACAAATACTCTCTCTATATAGAAAAATATGTATAATGCAAACAGCAACCATAAGAAGCTGCAGTGGCGGTATTAACAACAGACAAAATAGACTTTAATTCAAACATTGTACTAGAGAAAAATAAGCACATTTTTAATGGTAAATGTATATGCATTTAATAACAGAGCCCCAAAATATATAAGGCAAAAATGACAGAATTGAGCAAAATAGACAATTCAACAATAATACATAGACACTCCAATGCCCACTTTCATCAGTAGACAGAACAACTTCGCAGATCAACAGCTAAACAGAAGACTAGAGCAACACTAAAAAATCAGTTAGAACTCATTGACATCTTTAGAGCACACCACCCAACAACAGCAAAATAAACCTTCTCTCAAGTGCACACAGAATATTGTCCATGATACAGTAGGCCACAAAACAAGCCTCAATAAATTTCAGAAGATTGGGGTCAAACAAAATAATTTCTCTGATCACAGTGAAATTAAATTAGAAACAAATAATGCAAAGAAATTTTAGAAATTCACAAATATATGGACATTGAAAAATAGTCCTAAGTCACCAAAAGGTCAAAGAAAAAAACATGTGGGAAATTATAAAATACAGGGAGATAAATGACAATGAAAATAAAACATATCAAGATGTATGAGGTATAGCTAAATCAATGCTTAGAGGGGAATTGATAGTGATTAAAAAAACTGTATTGAAAAAAAACAAAAACAAAATCAAAGCATAACCTAACTTTGCACCTTAAGGAACTGGAAAGAAAAAATAAACCTTAAGAAAGCAAATCAAACCAAATAATAAAGATTAGAGTGTAAATTAATAAAATATGTAACAGAAAACAGAGAAAGTTAACAGAACCAAAAATTTTATCTATGAAAACACGAATAAAATTGACATATTGTGCAATTACAAAGGTGTTTGCATAATTTTACAGGGTAATTGTGAAGGTGCAATATTAGGGTTCCCAGAGAAAGCTAGATTTTAGACCTATCTTTTGGGTTTACAACTACTTTCATGCTCATTTCTCTCTGTCTGAATTATTAAAAATACAGCAAAGTGTTATCCCACCATATAACTATATAAACTAAGAAGTGAAAAATCCCCTTTTTAATCACTTGGTCTCAGTCTCTAGGAGAAAAAAACCCTGTTAATGGTTTGATTCACAACTCTCTTCTCTGTGTGCTTATCCAGAAACATCCAGATATTCTTTTTTTTTTCCAGATATTCTTTTACAACCAAAAAGATGTATCATGTTGTGTGGTTTGAGTTGTAGCTCACTTTTATCATTTAACCCTATTCTAAGACCATCTTTCCAGATTAGCACATATAGGTTTACCTTACTCGTTTTCATCTGTTCAACAAGTGCCCTCTGGATGAACATTAAGGTTGTTAGCATGCTTTTGCTGTCACAATGCTGCAATGAGCATCCTTGCCCAGCTATCCTTGTATACTATCCCTACCTACAAGTGAGATTCCTAAATCAAAGGATTTTCTTCTTAATAGGTACCGCCAAATTCTGTTCCATATCTTTTTAGTTGAATTAAAGCCTGCTCAAGCCATTTGATGCCAGGTTAACAAGAAGTCCATTATTTTTTCCTCTGTGGCTCCTCCGTTGCCTAGGAATTGCCTAAGATCCTATGAGTTCTACTAACACAGTGAGACCAGTTATGCTTCCAGAGAGAAAACTGGAAGATCTGGACTCACTGGGACTCATTTTGGCTGTCTTTTCTCTCATTGCTACCATACATTGTCAGTGTATAAAACAAGTCCTCTGCAATGTGACATCTCCCTGCCCACTGCTGTATTGGTACTGCTTACTGTATTGTACTGCTTATGGAGATGACTCTGACATGCATCGCAGTGTTTTATGTGGGGAGGTGATTCCTCCACCTCCTCAGTACGCATTGTCAAGGGTGCACGAAGCCTTTGGGACCAAGGTCTTGGAGTACCATTCGCTACGTTGCACTCAGGGTGATGGCCATTGTTCCCACAAAATATATCCTCTTCCTTCTCCCTCCAAAAAAAGAGACATATTTAAAATAGAGTAACCAAAAAATTAAAGAGAAAAATCACTAAAATCAAGAATGAAAGATGGTACATTACTACCAACCTTATGGGAGAAAAAAGGAGTTATAAGGGGATACTCTGAGTAAAATGATACCAGTGAATTAAAAAACTTATATCAAATGGACAAATTCATAGAAAGATACAAAATACAAAAGCTGACTTAATAAGTAACTTAAAATATGAGTGCAACCATAACAAGGAGACCAGTTGAATTGGTAACTTAAAAACTTTACAGGAGAAAGTCCCAGGCCCAGTTGGTTTCATTGCAAATCCACCAAAACTTGTCATTAAGAATCAGTGTCAGTTCTTCACAAATACTTTCAAAAAATAGAAAAGAAGGGAATACTTCACAACTCTGTGAGGCCAGCATTACACCAAGAAGACAAAAACAAAAACTCAAAAAGAACTATAATATATCATGAATATAGATACAAAGGTCCTCAGTAAAATATTAGCATAAATAATTAGCAGGATATGAAACAGATTGTACACAATGACTAAGTAGAATTTATCCCAGTAATTCAAGGTTGGGCTTATATGAAAAATATCAATTAATGGAATGTACCTTATCAATATCTGAGGACAAAAAACCATGTGATCACCTCAACAGGCACAGGATAAACCAGTCAACAAATTAGGAATACAAGGAAACATCCTTAACCTGTTCTAGCCCATACAAACTACCCACAGATAACATCACGCTTAATGGGGAAAGACTGCGTGATTCCCTCCTAAGATCAGGAACAAGACGTGTATGTTAACACTACATTTCTAAGTCAGTATTATACTAGAGGTTCTATCCAGGGAGATTAGGAAGAAAGAAAACAGAAATGAATGTATTCAAATTGAAAACAAAGAATTTCACCAGAAGTACAATTCCATTTTTTTATTATTGTGTTTCTGTCCCCACAATATATGACACACTATATCTGAGCATGCTTTGTTACTGTAACTGCAAAATGGCAGCTCAATCGTATTATTTATTAGCAATAAAAAAGATGTATAGAAACAGATATATTTTCTAGATTTCTGAGATCTTTATCATCAAGCAATTTAAACAAGCCTTAAAAACTCTTTTTTCCCGTAACTCTGATTTAGAACAAATTTATACCTGGCAGATACTTCACACAGAAAGCCAATGTTTGGAAAATTTGTAAACTTTATAAGCATAACTTTTCTCCAGGCATAAGTTATTCTCTTCTATAAACAATGTACTCCAATGTGGTTTCATCCTTATATAGCCAATTTGTCAACCAAGACCCTGTACCACACAGACACAGTAAAAAAGCTGCGTCCAAACTTGTCGTTGGCATTGTGTTTTTCAGCTTGGTTCCAACATTTCAACCCAGGACACTCACTCTGCCCTGAGCGGTGTGAGTGCATCTAATTACAATCTGACATGTGTATTCTCCAGAAACAAAAGGCTATGAACAGAGGGTGATGATTAACTGTTCTACTGGATAATTGCTTAAACTACTACTTACATTATGCTGCATTATCTCTTTTGAACAAAGTGATTATTGGTCTTTGGTGTAGCGATTATACAATCTAAGTGCAATGCTACTGTTTTAACTATTCTCAGAGTTTATGTTTAATGTACTTCCATTACAATGAGGGGTGCAACTCTAGGTATTCTTTCTTCAGTGGACAACCCTCCTGGAATCAATCTCTTAAGGCTTGAATCCTCTGCTTGGAAGGTGCAACATCTTCTCGTCTTCTGGGAAAGGGAATTAGAGACATAACGGATACAGTATTCGGAAGGAAGGTAAGATAGTCATTTCTTTTTCATAGCCACAAATAGCAAGCAAAATGATTTAGACAAGAAATCATCAAACTGGTCGGTTCTGAGAAACTGAGGGCAAAATGGGTGTTAAAAAAAAATAGTTTACTTCTTACATGGACAATACTTAGAAGCCATAGACTTGATTCATGTTTGTAAATACAGGATGAGCATTCACAAGTAGTTATCATGATGAACTCATATCTTTGTTATTAGGAAAAAATTCAAAACCCCATCCTTTCAAAACTTTAATCTATATTTAAGTAATTACCTGCCTCCAAGACCTTTATTCCTCTCCAAAAACTCATCTTTTAAGCTCATGTTTTCTCAGGAGAAAATCACGATCTCATTGCATTTGGCTGATTTTCGTCTACTCAAAGATTGACATAATTACTATGAGAACTGCCTCTAATGAGATGAGAACACATGCTATTTTAATGTTTTTCTCAAGGAATTGTTAATACAAAGTAAAATACACACATATAAAGTGTACATTTAAAAATGTATATACATCTCTGAAACATCACTACAATTAAGACAACTCTTATCCCCCGAAATTTCCACCTGTCTCTCAGTAATCCTCTTTTGCTTTTCCTTGATACCCTCCACTTTATCCCCAGACAACCACTGCTCTGCTTTCTGACATGAGAGAATAGTTTTCATTTTCTGTACAGTTAAATATAAGTGCAGTGGTAAACTATGTATTCTATCTAGCTTCTTTAACTCAACCTAAGTATTTAGAGATTCATACACATTGTGTGCATCAGTGATTCATTCCTTTCATTGCTCATTAGTGTTCTTTTGTATGGGTATGATTTAGGAAGTATTTTCTGCTCATGATTTTCTGGAAGAGCTTTTTTAGAACTGATATTATTTATAGAATTCACCAATAAAGTCATCTGGGTCTACAGATTTTTTTTTGCAGGTGGGAAGCTCTGTATTGTTTTGTATTTCTACAGGTTCAATTTTTTCAATAGATATAAAGCCATCTGACTTATTTATTTATTCTTGAATGATCTTTGGCAGTTTGTGTCTTTAAAGAAATTTATCCATTTCATTTAAAAATGACAAATTTATATGGCATAAAGCATTTCATAACATTTATTTATTATCCTTTCAAAATATTTAAATCTGTAGTGAATTATTTCCTGGTTTCGCTATTAGTGCAAGCTTGTGCTCATTAGTATTCTACTGAATTCTCCAGGAGGGATCCTCTGCAGATATCAAGGGTTCTCAGTCAGTTTTCTCTTCTCTGGTTTCTGCCCTAAGAACTCTAGCTTCATTGGTCTCCCCTGATAATCAGCTCCACCTCCTCAAATTAGGGACTCGTCTGGGCTCTGCTTGGGTTTATTCTCACTGATGAGACTGGAAATTCCCTCAAGTCAGTAATCCAGGCAATTATAAGGCTTACCTCATCTACTTCCTGTCTCGGTGAATATTGCTATTCCATGTCATGAAACTTTTTCATGTATTTTGTATACTCTTACGTTGTTGTAGATGGAATATAAATCTGGCCTCAGTTACTATACATAGTAACAGTGGAGCAGAGGACAACAGTGTCTACCTTTAATGTCCCTTTTTTCTTAGGGGTGTGGTATGGGGAAGGGAATATCATAGAACAGTAAATTAAGTGAAAATGAAAGAAAGAAAGTCATATTTATCTTTTCATTGCTAAAGTTGATTATTTTGGAGAGATCTGAAGCAATATATTGTTTCTCATGTTTCAGCTAGGAATCATCTAAACTGCTACATTCACTAGCGAAGACTATCAACATTTTTGTGGATTACCCAATTTACCCATTAATAGCAAAGTGACTTAAAAAAAGTTTCTGGATACACATAATATGGTTATTTTTGAAGGACTAAGCACAACAAAAGCTATTTTAAAACTGAAGCAATAATTTATTTTCTAAATCAATTGATAGTCTTTACAATCATGTTTTTTGCCATTGTGATGTGAAGAAAATTGGGTAGGGTTAGATATGAAATTTTGTCTGCTGATCTCTAGTTTTCTTCCCAATTGCTACATTTCCCCAAAAACACTGCAAATTCCTGATTTGATTTTAGATACTCCTAATTATGTTTTAGCTGAATTGCAAAACTGGTATGAAGATAGGATGGTTGGCCAGGAACTAGAAAACTTGGGTTCTAATTTCTACTGTCACCAACTATGTGGCTGTATAACAGAGTTTCATCTTTTAACCCCTCCAAGATCCAGTTGTTTAATCTGTAAAATAATAATGTTAATACAGATTATATTTAAGGTTCTTTACAACTTCAAATTTGTTAGATAATAAGAGTTTAAGCAAAAATGCCAGAATGTAATGGTAGTAAGCCTGTAGTCATACTATTTCCTTGCCTTTTCCATATTTGGAGACCAATTTCTATTACAGTTTATTATTTCATTAGATCATAGAAATACCCAATATTTCCCAAAATATATATTGCACTGGGGAAACTTTATTACTAATGATCTTCTATATTGCCGAGAGATGATTTCCAAGTCAAGAGCTACCTTCAAATTTACCTTAGTAATTTCTCTTATAGTTTGTTGTTGTGAACTTCATTTTTTAATGCTTTCTTTATCAGTAAATATTTGGCTTTAATTCAGCCACAGTAAATTTTCAAGCAGAATCTGACTTGCCTGTCTCATTATCTGGCATCTGGTCTGGCCTGAAACCTCAGTTTCAAAAGGTGTTAGTGAAATTTAACTTTTTAAAAGATATTCCTTTTATATTTTCTTAGGCAAATTAAAATTGGTTCCATAAGTCTTTCTGCTTCTGTCATTCTAAACATATTTATTTTAACTCAAAGCATCGCCACTTTGAGTCATCCCAATGAAGGTAAATGAATAATAAGTCATTCTTTATATTTCCCAACTACTTGTGACATCTTGAACAGATGATGCCAATTTCCATGTAATAAATAGGGAAAATTTAAGAATAGAGTGAAACATTTACCAGTCACTGAATGTTATTTCTTATATCTCTATACACTGACCCCTCTACATATTCTGTGCATGCAGCCAGCTGGCATAATCTTGTTCATTATTCAGAGAGCTAATCCCAGATATTAAAACTGCTTCTTTGGAAAAAAGTAGATCTAGGTTTCAGTTCTGGCCTTATCACTTACAAACACTTTGACTTAGAAAAATTTAAAGTTGCTAAACTTTAATTATCTCACATATTAAATAGGAACAATAATAGGAAGTATCCAATAATAATGTAAGAATGAAATTATCATTTGTAGATTACTTGAAACACTAATTAGCCTATTAATTTTCCAATGCATGTTAGCTATTTTTTTCAACAACTTTGATGATCATTAGTGATTAAAGACACTCCAAACTTGGTCTGATTGATTAAACCAGTGAAATATATGTGAGGATTAGCAACCATTGATTTTTACCCCGAATGCTAGTCATTTGTTCCTTCATAAATTCTACAAATTATAAATCTTTTTATAATATCTTAAAATGCTGCTGTACATCCAGCACTAATTATCCATTCCAACTTAACTGACCATTAAATTAATGTCTTCTTACATCACAAAGATTAAGAAAAATCCTCCTTTGACAGAGGCAATGCAAGTTTTCCATCAAATGTAAACTTGAAGGATTTTCTCCACAGCCTCTCCTGTGATATGATCTCTTCTAGGTTAGAGAGTGCATGGTGGACAGCACACAGTGGGGAAGCAGGTTTTAATGGACAGTTGCAAAAATGACAGAGAGAGGACACTTTCTTATGTGCAGGTTACAATTATCTGATGTATGCTTGTTTTCAGTATAAGTTCTGCAGCGGATATAATGAATTTGATTTCACCTATTTGAAAACCCCTGTCATGATACTACACTCAAGCTACTGGCAGAGCTTTTCATCAATTATCTATTTCTTTAAAAAAAAAAGTATCAAATAGTTTTCTGCTGAGTCAGTTTTGGGGACTTGTGAACTAATGGGTACCTGGGGGAATCAAGGAGCAAGTTTATTGACATGCCACTTAGAACATAATTCTCCTGGACACGGATTCTGTAAATAGACACATCTATGTTTGCATTCTAGTTTCAAAACTCACTAGTTATATCTGGGTAGAGTAGTTTATACTCCTTATCTTAGTTCATCCATCTATATGAGTAATCCAATTTTATTTTCATAGGATTTTTAAAAATAAATTGTATAAAAATAGAAATTCTAATTTTCACAAGGTAGAAGCATAAGTAGTGAATGTAAAGTACTTCAGACACAATGCCTGATGGGTCATAAGAATTTTAAAAATGGTACTTGGCTCACGATGTCAGAGAGGAGTAATGAAGAAGGGTTATAAGAGAGAAGAGATGGGGTAGAGGAAAACAAACAAAATCAGCATCAACTAAAAGATGGTTCAAACAGTGTTCTCTAAGATTGTTCAGCCTTTACAAGGTGTATAGAATGAGGGTCCTAATGCGTAGGGCATAAAAAACCCTGATGACTTGGCATAACTACAACTCAAGATGACATGGGCAGAATTCGTAGATGCTCCCTAACTACTCCCCTGAGCTAAGTTTCCCATTATCACTGACACTCCTCTCATCTCCTCCACTTATCAAAGCATTGATCTTTCAGTCATATTTGATTTGTAGAAATCCTTTGCAACTCATTTGCAATCAATCAGCAAAACCTTCTTTTTTATATATTCCAGTACTGCATATCTCTGCATGATCTCTGTTCACTTCTCAGAAGCACCGCTAAGCAGGGAGATGTGAGAGCTGGATTCTAACCTCAACTAGCAGTAACCTGGGCTAGAATATACCTGCTTCTTACCTATCAAAAGGGAGTAGTAATCAAGAGAGCTCAATCTCATGGAATAGCAATGGGCATTAGATGTGATTACAGATTGGAAGTCCTGTAAATGTCAGGCATTTCCATTATTATCATCACCATGGTAAATTTTTTCTTCATGGCTTTTTTGCCCTGACTTCTTCAGGCCTTGATGTCTTCATCGGAAGGAAAAAACTGTAAAACGTGCCCTTTGCATTATTCCACGTCTCAAAAGCAGTACAGCAATAAGGCATGGAGAGATGTTTCCTAAAATACAAAACATTTTTAAGAGAGCATTGCTAGTTATTTCAAAAACTTTAATGGAAATATGCCATAGATATAGACATTTAAAAACAGAACTACTTTGAGCAACAAAAATTTCTAATGCATGAAGCTTAAATGGTAACCCAAGCTGTATGTGTGTGTGTGTGTGTGTGTGTGCATAATTTCCTATCAAAATATCTGCTTAGTACTGTTTATGATAATTTTTTCTTGATACTACAGGTAAATTTATAGAATATTTTCCTTTAATCTATTAAATATGTATGAATATGTTGTTGAATCACTTTGGAAAGCATTGTGTTGCACAGGTTTAATCCTGACAACCTATGTTTAGGTGTTTAACTTATTTAATGGCCCTGCTTTTAGGTGAAACTACACATTACTAGCTAAATAACATTTGCTATTTCACATAAAGTTCCTCTGGCTTAACACAGTATTAGAGACTCCATAGTCAGAAAGTTTGAGTTAAGAATTGAACTGTACCCTAAATTAACATAACCTGCCAAGCTAAAAATCAGTTCCTATAAATACGCACACATGGATACTTAAAACATAAATTAGAATTAAAATGAAATTTTTTTAAATTGGCTTCTTGGTCCTACAGAGCATAATTCATGTGCATAGTAGCCACATGAGGCTAGTGGTTACCAGACTGGAGAGCACAGATATAGAAATTTCCATCAGTACCAGAATTTTACTAAAGAATGCTATTATAGACAGATATGTGAGATGATATTAGGCCAACATCCAAAAATGTATTGTATTTACATATCCACATGAAACACTCAAGTTTAAGAAAAGAAGGAAGAGATTTTGTTTATAAGTTATAGCTTTACTGGAATTTTTCAAAGTTAATTTTCTGTAAGAAAGATTGGATGATATCTGCCTCATTCTTTATTCTGTCATGTGTATTAACATAAAAATACAAAATATATTTTAAATAGCAAAATTGCGTATTCTTAACACTGAATTCTATCTTGCAATGGTAATTTTAAAACACTCCATCTATTTCAATATTTAGACTCTGGTCAAGTTACCATCTATCATTTTATCCTAGACAGACCAGAAGAACTTTTGCTGATTAGTCATTTATAGTTGCGACGACTAACAAAATTAAAGTTAGTAACATTTTAAGTACTGCATTTTTATGATCAGTATGTCCTGAAAAAAAACATCAAATGTCAGTGAAATGCTCCGCTGGACATTTTAACCTATTTTTATATCCTTAGAAACATTTAATTCATTGAGTTGTTCACCTGACATTTTTACAGATTGCTTTGATTGTAAAAACGTCATTTAAAAATGACGTTTTTACACTGTCTTGGTCTTAAAAATCAAATGGGGGATAATTCTTCATTTGAAGTTATTAAACATGGCTATAATCATAAAAATGTCATTTTAAGATAATTCTTCATGTGACCTTTTTTTACACTTAGCCACTCTTTTCTTCTTTAAAAATGTGGTATTAGAAATGAAAGTTAATAGAATTTGAAGGCTGTACTTAAAAATTTTAATTAGGATTTCATTGCTAATGTTGCCATGGTCCTCAGGGAATTGCCTTTACTACTGATCTATCTCTTCTGGGACAGTGTGTATGTGTTTGCATGCACGTGTGTGTTCGCATGCATGTGTGGACCAATGATACTATCCAGCCACGCTTATTTGGGTCTTCTCACGAATAATCTATGACTCCACAAAGTTCAGCACCATTATTATGCTTTTGTAATATATTATTATCTACAGACAAATCACACAACAGCCATTTCTTTCAGTTACAATGAATACGGATATAGCTTTGAAGTCATATAATTGTGACAACTACTTGGATACAAGAGATATTTTATGCTAACTCTATGCCTTAATGAATTTTAAATAATTTTCATTTTGTTATAAACATCTTCACACAGAGAGTGCAGAAAAATAGTGTTCAATATTTGTGTTTATTCGATGTCTTTTTAGTGTGTAATAGGTATGCTCATATTTGGGTGGGTAGAATAATAATGGTAACAGTAACATTCTGAGCACCTATTTTATGCCATGTACTGATGTGATAATTTACACTTGTATTGATTAATTCTCATAACAATTCTGGTAAGTATAAGTCTTATACCTAGGACAATGGATCGCAAAAGAAGTAGAGTCAGAATTTGAAACCAGGCAGGCAGAAACAATAAGACAAATTAGCGCTGTGGATTTTTTTCCCCCAAAACTACTTGCATTTGTGCAATAGTATTCCATCTGCCATCTTCATCTGAGTTTTGAAGATGGTGCGATAACATCTATTAAGTGTGGAGAGAGAAGTTGTCAAGCCCAAAATATTGATATCAGTCAATTATCAAGAAATGATAAGCAGATACATATAAAAATTAACTACTGAGAAAATGTACTTACCAGAGTGTGCTAACCAAGCAGAAAATGTATCCTTTCCTCTTACTCTTTTCTAACCAGCTATCTGTACAGCTGAACCAAAGGTAATTATAAGCTCAATGTGTAGAATAAGTGCTCATACAGTTCTGTGGAATTTAAGGGACAAGATGAAAAGAAAATTGTAAAGGTCAGAGTAAAAGTATTAAATTAAAGTGGTTAACATAAAAAAAGGCAGAAAAAGGTGAGCATCAAATAGGGGGAAATGCAAGTAAGATGGTAGAGATGAGCACCAGGGAACAGAAGGTTTTAATAAGGAAAATAGTATTTTATTTTCATATTCTATTCAAGGCAAGTATGTGATTATGACCACTAGTATAGACCAAAACAGATAAAATAGAAAAATACAGCAGAATTTAGAAATTATAAAGTGGAAAGAAAATAACAAATGTCATCATGTTCCATCCAAAAACATAAAAATGAAAAAGAAAGAGAAAAGCAAATGTAAGAAATAAAAAAAATCAAAGAAATAAAATTGAACTAAACGCTCCCATTAAAAGAAATATGTTCTCAAATTCAATAAAGACGCAAAACCCTATTGTCTGTTTGCTGTAGGTTGTAAAAATCACTCAAATTCTTTTCTCTTTCCTGTATCCATACTAAAAGGGCAGAGTGATTTCCCCATTGCTTAAATCTGCAGCTTCATTTAGAAGTACCAGCATACCAAGGTCTCAAAAGGCCTTGCATGTTGCCCCTTGATTGTTATTGTGCCTCTGCTACAGCCAAGACAACATGCTCTGGTAGCCAGCTGGAGGACGAGACAAAACATTAAGCTGAGTTGCCCCAAGTTGATGACCCTAGATTAGCCAACAGACAGCAGACCCTTAGGTAGGTGAGAGAAACCAGACAAAATCTGAAGAACATTTACGCAGTTGACTACAGACACGTGAACAAATCCAGCTGGGATCAGCCAACCATAGCCTAGAATCGCTGAATCCTGCCACAGAAGTGGTGAGCTATGAATAAACGATCACTGTTGTAAAGCCTGGGGTCAGTAGTTCATATTATGATGCATTATTATGCAAATAGAAAGCAGAAAATTGTTATAAGACTAAAACTATACACACACACATATATGAGATAAAGAAGATAGAAATAAAGGACTGGGTAGGGGGCACTAAGCAAATGCAATCAAAGAGAGAGTAGGGAGGCCAAAACGACATAAAAAGGGGGGATATAATGCTAAGAGCATTTATGAAGACAAAAACATTGTATAAAAGTAGAAGCCATAATATATGAAGAAAATGTAACAATCATTAGATGGTATGGACTAAAATAACTGATTAACTATTATTAGAACTGCAAAGAAACCTGAATTTAATATATAATATTAATGGGATATTTCCATATGCCTCTTTCATACCTAATAGCTCCTTGAAAGAAAAAAACACCCAAGTAAAACTGTACAACATCTAATTCAATCAACAAATTAAATACCATTTAATGTCCTTTTTTTTATTAAGGTATTATTGATATACATTCTTATCAAGGTTTCACATGAAAAAACATTATGGTCACTACATTTACCCATATTATCAAGTCCCCACCCATACCCCAATGCAGTCACTGTCCTCGAGTGTAGTAAGATGCCCAGATACACTGTTTGCCTTCTCTGTGCTACACTGTTTTCCCCATGACCCCCCACACCATGTGTACTAAACATAATACCCCTCAATCCCCTTCTCCCTCCCTCCCCACCTGCCCTCCCCTTTGGTAACCACTAGTTCCTTCTTGTAGTCTTTGAGTCTGCTGCTATTTTGTTCCTTCAGTATTGCTTTGTTGTTATACCCCACAAATGAGGGAAATCATTTGGCACTTGTCTTTCTCCACCTGGCTTATTTCACTGAGCATAATATCCTCCAGCTCCATCCACGTTGTTGCAAATGGTAGGATTTCTTTCTTTCTTATGGCTGAATACTATTCCATTGTGTATATGTACCACCTCTTCTTTATCCATTCATCTACTGATGGACACATAGGTTGCTTCCATATCTTGGCTATTGTAAAAAGTGCTGCAATAAACATAGGGATGCATATGTCTTTTTGAATCTGAGAAGTTGTATTCTTTGTGTAAATTTCAAGGAGTGCAATTCCTGGATCAAATAGAATTTCTATTTTGAGTTTTTTGAGGAACCTCCATATTGCTTTCCACAA
The DNA here is from genome assembly GCA_032199065.1 of Smutsia gigantea. Taxonomy (NCBI): domain Eukaryota; kingdom Metazoa; phylum Chordata; class Mammalia; order Pholidota; family Manidae; genus Smutsia; species Smutsia gigantea. The sequence continues at coordinate 322,583 of JAVSCE010003967.1, read as the reverse complement.
TGGTTGAACTAGCTTACATTCCCACCAGCAGTGTAGGAGGGTTCCCCTTTCTCCACATCCTTGACAGCATTTGTTGCTCTTAGTCTTTTGGATGGTGGCCATCCTTACTGGTGTGAGGTGATGTCTCACTGTGGTTTTAATTTGCATTCCTCTGATGATTAGTGATGTGGAGCATCTTTTCATGTGTCTGTTGGCCATCTGAATTTCTTCTTTGGAGAACTCTCTCTGCATATCCTCAGCCCATTTTTTAATTGGGTTATTTGCTTTTTGGGTGTTGAGGTGTATATGTTCTTTATATAATTTGGATGTTAACCCCCTGTCAGATATGTCATTGACAAATACATTCTCCCGTACTGTAGGATACTTTTTGTTCTGTTGATGGTGTCCTTTGTCATACAGAAACTTTTTAGTTTGATATAGTCCCATGAGTTCATTTTTGCTTTTGTTTTTCTTGCTCGAGGAGATGCGTTCAGGCAGAAGTCACTCATGCTCATATTCGGAAGACTCCTGCCCATGTTGTCCTCCAAGAGTCTTATGGTTTCTTGACTTACATTCAGGTCCTTGATCCATTTCAAATTTACTCCTGTGTATGGGGCTAAACAACAATCCAGTTCCACTCTCCTGCACGTAGCCGCCCAGCCTTGCCAACACCAGCTGTTGAAGAGGCTGTCATCTCCCCACTGTACATCCATGGCTCCCTCATCATATATTAATTGACCATATATGGTTGGTTTATATCAGGGCTCTCTAGTCTGTTCTACCGGTCCATGGGTCTGCTCCTGTGCCAGCACCAAACTATCTTGAGTACTGTGGCTTTGTAGTAAAGCCTGAAGTTGGGAGCTTAATTCTCCCAGCTTTATTCTTCCTTCTCAGGATCGCCTGGTCATTCGGGGTCCCCCGTTATTCCATATGAATCTTAGAACGATTTTCTCTAGTTCATTGAAGAATGCTGTTGTTATTTTGATAGGAATTGCATTGAATCTGTAGATTGCTTAAGGCAGAATGGCCATCTTGACAATAGTAATTCTTCCTATCCATGAACATGGGATGGATTTCCATTTATTGATATCTTCTTTAATTTCTCTCATGAGTGTCTTGTAGTTTTCAGAGTATAGGTCTTTCACTTCCATGGTTAGGTTCATTCCTAGGTATTTTACTCTTTTTGATGCAACTGTGAATGGATCCGTCTTCCTGATTTCCCTCTCTACTAGTTCATTGTTAGCATATAGGAATGCCACAGATTTCTGCATATTAATTTTGTATCCAACAACTTTGCTGAATTCAGATATTAGATCTAGTAGTTTTGGAGTGGATTCTTTAGGGTTTTTTATGTACAATATCATGTCATCTGCAAATAAGGACAGTTTAACTTCTCCCTTGCCAATTTGGATGCCCTGTATTTCTTTGTGTTGCCTGAGTGCTGCGGCTATGACCTCCAGTACTATGCTGAATAGAAGTGGGGAGAGTGGGCATCTTGGTCTTGTTCCGGATTGTAATGGAAAAGCTTTCAGCTTCTCGCTGTTAAGTATAATGTTGGCTGTGGGTTTGTCATATATGGCCTTTATTATGTTGAGGTACTTGCCCTCTATACACATTTTCTTGAGAGTTTTTATCATGAATGGGTGTTGAATTTTGTCAAATGCTTTTTCAGCATCTATGGAGATGATCATGTGGTTTTTGTCCTTCTTTTTGTTGATGTGGTGGATGATGTTGATGGATTTTTCAATGTTGTACCATCCTTGCATTACTGGAATAAATCCTACTTGATCATGGTGTATGATCCTTTTGATGTATTTTTGAATTCAGTTTGCTCTTTTTTCTTTTTGAGTATTTTTGCATCTAATTTCATCAGGGATATTGGTGTTTAGTTTTCTTTTTTTGTGGTGTCTTTGCCTGGTTTTGGTATTAGAGTGATGCTGGCCTCATAGAATGAGTTTGGAAGTATTCCCACTTCTTCTACTCCTTGGAAAACTTTAAGAAGGATGGGTATCACTAAATGTTTGATAAAATTCAGCAGTGAAACCATCTGGTACCGGCGTTTTGTTCTTAGGTAGGTTTTTGATTACCAGTTTAATTTTGTTGCTGGTAATTGGTCTGTTCAGATTTTCTGTTTCTTTCTGGGTCAGCCTTGGAAGGTTGTATTTTCCTATAAAGTTGTTCATTTCTTCTAGGTTATCCAGTTTGTTAGCATACAATTTTTCATAGTATTCGCTCATAATTCTTTGTATTTCTGTGGTGTCTGTAATGATTTTTCCTTTCTCATTTCTGATTCATTTTATGAGTAGACTCTCTTTTTTTCTTGATAAGTCTGGCTAGGGGTTTATCTATTTTGTTTATTTTGTCGAAGAACCAGCTCTTGCTTTCGTTGATCCTTTCTGTTGTTTTATTCTTCTCCATTTTATTTATTTCTGCTCTAATTTTTATTACATCCCTCCTTCTACTGACTTTGGGCCTCATTTGTTCTTCTTTTTCTAGTTTCGTTAATTGTGAGTTCAGACTGCTCATACAGGTTTGTTCTTCTTTCCTGAGGTAGGCCTGTGTTGCAATATATTTTCCTCTTAGCATGGCCTTCGCTGCATCCTACAGATTTTGTGGTGTTGAATTATTGTTGTCATTTGTCTCCATATATTGCTGGATATCTGTTTTTATTTGGTCATTGATGCATTGGTTATTTAGGAACATGTTGTGAAGCCTCCATGTGTTTGTGGGATTTATCATTTTCTTTGCATAATTTATTTCTAGTTTCATACCTTTGTGGTCTGAGAAACTGGTTGGTACAATTTCAATCTTTTTGAATTTACCGAGGTTCTTTTTGTGGCCTAGTATATGATCTATTCTTGAAAATGTTCCATGTGCACTTGAGAAGAATGTGTATTCTGCTGCTTTTGGGTGTAGAGTTCTGTAGATGTCTGTTAGGTCCATCTGTTCTAATGTGTTGTTCATTTCTTCTGTCTCCTTACTTCTTTTCTGTCTGGTTGATCTGTCCTTCAGAGTGAGTGGAGAGTTGAAGTATCCTAGAATTAATGCATTGCCTTCTATTTCCCCCTTTAATTCTGTTAGTATTTGTTTCACATATGTAAGTGCTCCTGCACTGGGTGCATAGATATTTATAATGGTTATACTTTCTTGTTGGATTGACCCTTTTATCCTTATGTAGTGTAATGTTCTTCTGTGTCTCTTGTGACTTTCTTTGTTTTGAAATCTATTTTGTCTGATATAAGTACTACAACTCCTTTTTTCTCCCTATTAGTTGCATGAGATGTCTTTTTCCATCCCTTCACTTTTAGTCTGTGTATGTCTTTGGGTTTAAAGTGAATCTCTTGTAGGCAGCATATAGTTGGGTCTTGTTTTTCTACCCGTTCAGTGACTCTATGTCTTTTGATTAGTGCATTCAGTCCATATTACATTTAGGGTGATTATGGATAGGTATGTACTTTTTGGCATTGCAGGCTTCACATTAGTGGTTACCAAAGGTTCAAGGTTAAATTCCTTACTATCTAAGAATCTAACTTAAGTCACTTAATATGCTTTTACAAACACAATCTAAAGGTTCCTTTTTTTTTCTCCTCCTTTTTCTTCCTCCTCCATTCTTTATATATATTAGGTATCATATTCTGTACTGTCTATCCCTTAATGACTTTGGGGATAGTTAATTTAATTTTACATTTGCTTAGTCATTAGCTGTTCTACTTTCTTTACTGTGGTTTTATTACCTCTGGTGACAGCTATTAAACTGCAGGAACACTTCCATTTATAGCAGTCCCTCCAAAACACACTGTAGACATGGTTTGTGGGAGGTAAATTCTCTCAGCTTTTGCTTATCTGGGAATTGTTTAATCCCTCCTTCAAATTTAAATGGTAATCTTGCCGGATAAAGTAATCTTGGTTCAAGGCCCTTTTGCTTCATTGCATTAAATACATCATGCCACTCCCTTCTGGCCTGTAAGGTTTCTGTTGAGAAGTCTGATGACAGCCTGATGGGCTTTCCTTTGTATGTGATCTTATTTCTCTCTCTGGCTGCTTTTAATAGTCTGTCCTTATCCTTGATTTCAAAGACACTTTCTATCCTTTTTTCTCTCTCTTCTTCTTCTGGCACTCCTATAATGCGAATATTGTTCCGTTTGGATTGGTCACACAGTTCTCTCAATATTCTTTCATTCTTAGAGATCCTTTTTTCTCTCTGTGCCTCAGCTTCTTTGTATTCCTCTTCTCTAGTTTCTGTTTCATTTATCATCTCCACCATATCCAATCTGCTTTTAATACCCTCCGTTGTGCTCTTCAATGATTGGATCTCTGACCAGAATTAATTCCTGAGTTCTCGAATATCTTTCCATATCTCCATGAGCATTTTAATGATTTTTATTTTGAACTCCCTTTCAGGAAGAGTCATGAGGTTGATGTCACTTATATCTTTCTCAGGAGTTGTATTAATAATTTTACTGTGAACCAGGTTCCTTTGGCATTTCATATTTGTATATGGTACTCTGCAGTGCCCAGAAGCTCTACTCCCTGGAGGTTCTCAGCCCCTGAATCAATGTCAGGGGTCGCAGGGGAGTGGTATTGGTTCCTGGGGTGAGGAAAGAGCTGTTTCCTGCTTCCCAGATGTTATGTCTGTCTCATTGCCTGATCCAGTGGGCCGAGCACACAGGTATAAGCCTCTATGCTTTGCGTTTGTAGTTGCTGTAGACAGAACTTCCCTCTGGATGGGCTAAGGCCAGGGTAGGGTTTGCCTTTTTGCTGGTCAGGTGGGGCTGGCCAGGAGAAAGCACAGTAGGCTCTGTATCATGGAGGGGGTCCTTGGAGCTGTTTAGCCAGCCAGGGAGCTGGAGCACCTGAATATCATCTAAGGAGAAAGATTTCATTTCCTCCTTAAATATGAGTGTCTATATGGCAAAGCTCCCAACCTGCTGGGCAGAGTGCACCCGGACAGTTTTGTCTACCTGTCCTCTCTCCTGAGCAGTAAGCTCTGTGCAATCCCTGTCCCTTTAGCAGCCCTCTTCCTAAGGACTTCCTTGTTAGGAAGTCTCTCAGACTGTCCACCTTTCTTTTGTCCCAGTGCAGCTGGATATGGAGCTCTGCTTTCCACAAGCAACTGGAATCTCAGTCTCTCCAGGAATTCTGCTTGTCTTAGCTTTCCAACCCCTGTAATCACGAGAGTATCATGCAAGTACCATGAAATGTAGGTTTGTGCTTCCAGAGCAGATCTCCAGAGTTGAGTATTCAGGAGTCCCAGGCCTCACTCCCTCCCTGCTCCATTTCTCTTCCTCCCACTAGTGAGCTGTGGTGGGGGAAGCGTTTGGGTCCCACTGGGCCACAGCTTTGGTATGTTACCCTGTTCCATGAGGTCTGCTCTTTTCTCCAGGTGTATGCAGTCTGGCACAGTCCTCTTTCCTGTTGCTCTTTCAGGATTAGTTGTATTAATTATATTTTCGTATTATATGCAGTTTTAGGAGGAAGCCTGTGTCTCACCTCTGATGCTGCCATCTTTAATCCTCAATGCCCTTTTATGTAAAGACCTGAACATTAAAAAAAAATAGTGATGCTTCCAGTTTCTGATTCCACATGTAAGAGCTTGGAAGGTGAATCTAACAGAAAATTGACTCCTCCTGTATCTGTAAGAGACGTAAGGACATGAGCAAACTACTGCCATCAGGCAGACAGATGAGTACAGGAAGCCAAGTCTTACCCGAGAGAGATTCAAGATCAGAAATGGCCACAGTAACCAATGTCAGTGTAGGAAAACCTGACTGTAACTGATAATTTGCTGAGACTTAGTGTGGACAACTCTGAGAGCAGAATAGCAGAAGGACCTGGTCTAAAGGGGACCCACATACTTTTGTGAATTGAATTCCAGAAGCACTACCTGGTTCTCCCAGCAAATACTGAAAAAAATAAAAAGAACACCTTGTGCTTCCTGTGTGAGGAAGGTAGGTAGCCATTTTAAATTATAACTGAGTACCATGGTTTTCTTAACCAAGCTTGCATGCAGGGCGAGTTAATCAGAACCTAAACTGCTGGGGTAGGATCACAGTCTGGCTGACTTGGGGGAAGAGAAGTACCCGGCTCCAGCCCACCCTACCCTCCTGTACTGCCTACAGGGGAAGGAAATCTGGGAGACACTTGTGAAGTGCACAGGCCAGAGGCATAGTTTCACCAAGAGACTGACATAATTATAAGGCTATAGGAAGCTTCCCCTCCATCGATACCTCACAGGTTTGTTTCTAAAGCTTATTAACAGGAGTTTATTTTATCCAGTATATCATGTATATCTATCCAGAATAATTACAAGGGATACCAAAAGGTTAAGAAAACAAACAAATAAAAACATCATTTGAAGAGGCAGAACAATCATAAAAATCAGATAAAGACTTGAGGCTGTAAACAGCCTGGACAAATTAGTCTAAGGTCATAGATTTTTAGCTGAATGACTTAACTAAAAGGTCTCAAAAGTATTACACATGATACAGCCCCCTTCTTACAGTTAAGAATGATAGGATCCCCATTTGACAGATGAAACAACTGAAATACAGTGAATTTAAGCAAAATGCCCAAGCTCCTGTAGCTTTAGCCAGCACATGGGGAAGCCAGGCCTGAACTCATCTTTTTCACCTCTGCAATACCATGCCAAACTCAATAAAACTTAACATCCTGACCTAAACATTGTAATGACATATCTCAGTACTAGTTATATGACCTCCTAATATTTCCTAGGTGATTGCACAATAGTGACTTCTGTCCTCAAGAAATCTATTTATAGATAGAAGGCTCTACAGATAGCTATTTTTCTGAGGCATTTTAAATACAGAGGACCTCTGAACATTGGTAAGACAAGGACTTTCTGATGAAGTGAACTTCCTGAATTTAGTAGTGATTTTGATGACCCTCAGTTAAAGATTCTCTACTAACCCACTGGGTGCCAGAGATGTGGGTTGATTAATTGGTCCACCTCCTGTACATGGCAACTATTTCTGATAGTTGCTGGTGATCAAAATGGAAAGTGATATTATATGAAACTTTAAACTCGTTGCTTCCCTTGCTTCATTTTGTAACTTATCTGCTCATATTTGTACAGTAGTATTAATTAATGCTCTGGCAAGTTACAATAGGATTCCTGTGGAATTACATATCACATCTACATGAATACCTAAACAACTCAGCATGACTCATATTTTAACAACGAGTACTGTAGGAATTAGTAGTGATCGTGTCACTTACTATAGCATGTTGCCAGACAATTATGATGTGCAATTGATGAATATTTGAATAAATGCCACCATACTCTGTACTCAATTAAAACAACAGCACTAATAATTAATATCACCATTACTCATATCAAGTTGTGGCTGTGGGTATTGTGTGCTCTAGGAAATGACTGGAGGAATAAATGTTCATTTCCTTTTATATCCTGCTCTGAAGTGTTAAAATATAATTTGCATGAAGTTCATGCATCATTCTCAACATAGCTATAACTTATGTAGATTGCTCATCTACTGGATGATTGAGAAAAGGAATGCTTTTTCTAAAGAAAAACTAAAAATGCATAGATGAAGACAAATGACTCATTTTTATAGCTTCTTTCATCAAGAAAGAATTTGATATTTGTTTACTGAGAAACAAATGCAACTTTTAGTCAGACTCTGTAATCAGTCCACAAAAAAGTAGCCTATTGGATAAAATAGATCTATCTACTGTCTGAAATAAATTTATATTAAATTACTTAAATTAAGTGATCTAAGGTCCTAGAACTTATCTGAGATATATAAACATTAAACGGCATCAGTCATTAACATATTAATAAACCAAATTATATCATATTGTAGCTCTTGACTCTAATGGATGTGAAACACAAAAATGGCAGGTTTTTGATGGTGGGCAGGAAAAAACAGTATATTTCTGTGGATGAATATGGCACCAACTGTACACTCCAAACTACTAATAAAACTACTCTTATCTAGTCTTACCCCCAAAAAGAGATTCCACAGAATTGAAAGTTTCAAAGATGACCAGATGCCTAACACTGCTGCTTAGAGTGTCTGTGAGAAATCTAAATATATTGCATTCATTTACCAGCTTCAAACTCAGAAGGTCACCAACTAGTTGCTTTTGAAAGCATTTCAACTTCCTTGCAATATCATACCTATATTAGAGTCCTTCTGAGTTTCAAAAGTATAATAGATATAACATGCTATACTATAAAATCAGTGTAGTGGTACAGTAAGGATGGAAAATGCTCATATATCCATTACTCCATGATTAAAGCCAAGAACAAATTCACTGAAACTTGAGCCTACTGGAGATGAAGGAATTTAAAATAGTTGATCTATGAAATATCCCTCTCTTGATTACTGGGGAGGTGGATCTGGGAAAAAAAAGATAGCAGATAACTATAATCCTTGTAAACATGCTGATAACTGACCACCTGGTATATAGACTAATGGTATTTCCCAGGAGAGTCCTGACACATGAATACTTTTTGCAGGATGACCCTAGTTTGGGATTGCTTACAATAAACAAATCTTTTCTTTTTTTTATTTATGAGGCATGGCTCTCTGGAGAATGTGGTGTGTGCTGTACAGATCTCTGGGGTATGAAGTGGAGTTTAAGTTCGTCTTAACTTCTTTGTGAATCAACCTGTAAACATCATTATTAGCAACCCAATCTACATTCAGCTGGAGAATACGAGACCATTACTTGAAAGAAGGGCACAAAGACCTGCTTGGAGTACTCCACATGTCTTTCTGCTTTATCTGTATTTGTCGATTGCATGCATCCTTAGTGAAGTTTAATACTGTGTAAGAGACATGGTTTATGTGAATACGAACCTTTATGTTACTTCACCCACATCTATACATCTTTCACTGGAGTCAAGGATTAGGTACTGGGTGAGGATGGCATTAACATGTTTTTCAAACTGCCTGTGTAAGTCTCATATAACCACTTGGTCTCCTAGAACAAGAGTATAAGCCCAAATTCCCCTAAGATTTTTTTCTTCTCAATGTCTAATGTCAATATCACTGACCACTGGTAGTTATTTATAAATTCCTTAAGTTGTTGTTTTCCAAAGGTACATATCTTTTTTCTTTTTTGGAGGAATCTTAACATTGATTACTGATAAGCCAATGAAAATCAAGTGCCAAAGAACTGAAACAGGCAAAGTCTATTTTTTTCTTCTCTAAGTTTAAATTTTATTTTATCAGCTTCTCTTTCTGTGTCCTATTAAAGAGTGATTTCAAGTCCTATTTTTTTTCCACACAAAGTGGTAACTTCACTCTCCACTCAAAAGTTCATCCATAAGTGTATGCTCCATTCAAAAAATATCTTTTCACTTTATAGATTCTCTTTCATAGAAGAATTGTATCAGAGTATAATCAGTGCTCAGAGTTTTACTTCTATGCTTCTCCTCTACCAGTGGTTCTCAACTCTGGCTTATAAGAATTCCTTCAGGAAACTCTGTCTACAGTAACCATCCTCATGCATATCCTGTGTGAAAAGGAGACCCTTTAATGTACATAATTTCTACAGATGATTGTGATAGGCATACTGCTCTACACAAATGCACACATACACAAATATGTGCCTTCATTAGGAATAATTGTTCTGAGATGATTCATCTTCAATTTTTCGTATTTGTGTTATGGCCAGCTAAGACCAGGATTCCATTTCATGGCCAAGATACCTAATGAGAAAAGCTACAGTCCATAATCCAGTTCTCATTATGACTTTGCCCTAATTGAGCTGATTGACAAAAAGAAAAGGAGGGTTATTAGAGTATAATAAAAAGGTGAAATGTGTAAATGCACATAAAGCCATGTTTTATGTCATGGACCGATATCTTAAACTTAATACATTTATTAGTGGGAGGAAAAATGTGTCTTGTACTGGATATACAATAAAATATGACTCTAAAATCCAGAAAACTTGGACCCTTCACTTATTTTTTAACAATATATTGGGTACACCATTATATTTGGGGGAGTCTTTAGTTATTCAGAATAAAGGCTCATTTTCTCAGCCAAAGGTTGAAGTGACAGTATTTATTTGAAATGTAAATGAAGACTTCCACCACAGAATGTATGTTTCATTTTGCATTTGTCTCTAATCAGAATGTCCTATGAATAATGTAGTTTGGCACCAATGTCCTCATTAAGCAAGTTTCCCATTATTGCATTTTCTGATTATAATCTCATTGTTAAACTTCCTTTACTGTTTCTGCTGATGATCATTTATATTCTTAGGTCTTCAGTATTAATCTGAACACACACATACACACACACACACACACACACAGATAGCCTCCTGTAGATGAAAATCAAATTATATTGATGACCAGATGTCGTTTAAATAAATAGTTGTTATCCATTGTATGTCCAGGAAATGGCATGGAGTAGAATTGTTAGACTAGGCTAAAAGAGAAAATGAGTTTCAAACTAGTCTCAATTCACATCCATTTACAAGGCAATTTCGCAAGTATACTTGACTGACAGCAATAACCAGGAAAGAAATAGAATGACAAAAGAACCAACCAAAATAGTTGATGCATTGTTGTCTTGCTTTTTCTTTTGCTTTTAGTTTAAGGACCACAGAATTATACAATATTAGAATTTGTAAAGAACTTTGAGAGACCCATTTTTTAACCATATGAGACCACAAGAGGAGTGCTTTTCATAAGCAGGATACAGATTCCAACTATCTAGCTCTAAGGAAACAATATAGATCTTCAGACTTTTTAGAAAAGAAATTCATATTTTATCTCCTCGAAACTTTGAGAAGATTAAAGAAGAGGTGGCCAACTTAAGGAGTGATAATCATGAATTGTAAAAACCAAGCTGGAAAGACAGTTCTCATTCTTAGACATGTGCCTGCCTTTGTGAGGTTCCTAGAAACCATATTCAAGGTCCGAGGAAAGAATTTATTAATCATGAACCATTTTCCTATTTGTTTTTACTTGTTTTTTTCAATTATTTCTCAATGGAAATGAATTTGCACATCATGCCCTATAAAAATGAATCATATACACTTAAAAGCATAGGAAAGACACAGATATATACATAAAATGTAAACAATGGTTATCTCTGGGGAGGCAATTGAAAAAATGAAAGAGAACGTTCATAATTTAATATAAATATTTCTGTATTATTTAACTGCTTATAAAAGCAATACACTATTTTCTTCAAATTTTCATATGCTTAAAGGCTCTTATTAGCTGAACTTTTATCTAAATTAGAACAGATTTCCAAAATTTCCTAATAGATACAATGTTCCACATAAATCATATTAAATCTTTATATGCACTTCTTGAAACCTTTCCAAGTTTTTTATGTTGTGTTTTATTAACATTGTCCAGAATTAGACATGGTCCTTTTGTAAGAATCGCACTAATATTGAATTAATAAGAAGATTGTGTCTTTATGTGGACTTTCATTATTTAATAAGGAAAATTATATATATTTGGGACAAATTTTCAAAGGAATGAAATTGAGGAGATAGTTTTTCCATAGAGGTTGTTTGGCTTAACAGAAGTTTAAAAATCACCTGCCAACATTAAGCAGGGCTGGGTTTGGGTAATATAAGTGCTATTCTATGACCAAAGTCAAAGAGTCTTGTATTTCCAGATTTTACTTTTCTAAAACAGTTGCTATTGAAAAACACCAGAGGCATATCCTGTGTTTGCTTGCTGTTATCCTTTCCTTCAAAGGTTTAAAGTTAAATACTATTATAGAAACTTACTATACATATCCTGTTTTTTTAATGAAAAATACTGGAGAATGCTCATTATAAGTCATGTCAAAATTATGCAAGGATCACCTACTGTATTAAAAAAATCACACTTGAGGTAAAAAGACATAAAAAAGTGTTCCTTCATTAATAAAAATATTCACGAATTACTGAACCCATGTGCTAGGAACTACACTAAACTCTTTCAGTGAATTAATTTAATTTTTATAATGCTGCTCTGAAATAAAGTGTTGTATTTATAGATGAGGGAGGAAATCTGGGCTTGGTGAAGTTAAATAAGTTGCTTACTTAAAATGGGGAAGTTGAGACTTGCAATTAGATCTTTCTGACTTCAAAACCCATCTTTGACTTATAGCCCAAACATAACTAGAGTATGTAAATGTGTCTATTAATTTGGATGTAGGAAATCGTGTTTTAGAAATATTCATCAGAGCTCTTAATCCACAGAGCACTGCTCCCATAGTCCAATAGATAGACAAATCAGAAACAATGCAAAATATAATATGTTAATGGTTATATTTACAGTGCAAGTGTTTTTAAGAGCACAGAGAGGGAGTATTGCTTCACAGTGAAAATAATCTTTACAGAGTTAACACTAAAGTAATTCTTTGAAGCAAAATTAGTACCTGGAGAAGCAGGAAAGAGAGAAAGAGTTTACAGGGAAAGGAAATGCTTTGAACATGAGGGCAGGAAAAAGATGAGAGCTCTTGTTTCCCTAGTAGGCATTCCTGAGTGGTGTAGGTGATATGTTAGAATTGGCTCAGATGACTTTTTAATGGTAGGTGGGAAATGAAATGTACCTAGGGTGTAGGAACCAGTAAAATATTAGTGAAGCAAGAAGTTGATTTCAAATATTGAAGAAGATCTTTGTCTTAGTCCCTGAAGGTTGCTATAACAAAGTACCACAGACAGGGTAACTTACAAACATTGAACATTTCTGTCTGGAGCCTGGGAAGTCCACAACCACAGTGCCAGCAGATTTGATGTGACTCATGAGGGCCTACTTCCTGACTCAGACACAGGAACCTTTTATGTCCTCACATGACGGGGTGAGGGATTTCTCTGGAGCCTCTTTACAAGGACACTAATTTCCTCATGAGGGTTCATGACTTTAAAAATAAGGTCCCACCCACATGACTTAATTACCTCCCCACTATCTCACTTCCTAATACTATCCCATCAGGCATTAGGATTTCAACATATGAATCCTGAGGAGGATATAAGCATTTCAAGATGGAAATTTGCATACAGGAGGTTTATTAGGAAGGGTGTAGTTAACACCCACATGTACCAAGATTGATCTCTTTCCCTTTCTATCTGCTGGGCTTAGTAACACAATCCCATGATAACATAGGTGTGATCTGAAGGAGAGGCACCAGTGTAATGCTAATGGTAGATCGCATGGGGACCTGGACCTCATGCTCACATAGCTTACTTGTGCCCTTTGGCCCTACTTTTGTCCAATCCAAGTGTCACCACTTCTATTATTTGATGGATTTCTGCTAGACCTGTCTGCCCTTGACTTGGTGGGTGTGACAACCAGCTGATGACGGTCAGCCCTGGCCACATGATCGTGATCATGTTATCTATCTCTAGCAAAGTTCCCTAACCCTTCAGAAATATTTTTCAAATGGACTAAAACTCTCTGATGTAGATGACATAGCCTTGTGCTAGAATTCTAGGTTAGAACATTCCCACAGGGGTTTGCCCTAAACTCCACGTGGTATTTTCCCCACAGTAAGCCATTGAGTTGTACAGATTCAGTTGGGGTACATGGCCAAAGCAACAGTGCTGCCTGCTCCCAGCCAGAGCCTGCTGAGGTCCTCCCACTGCCAGGCCCCACTCACAGCTGGCGGCCTTCAGGGTTACGCAGTAGAGAATCAGGGATATAATCCCACAGGTGGAATATGTTCTCTTCCATACCTGAGTAAGTCTTCTAGATGCTGAGCTTTAAATATTTTTGAAGCTCTGATTCTCTTAAAACTAAGTCTGCCCTTGATCCTTTGCTTTCTCTGTCCTCAGCTTGAAGAAATTGGAAATCTCTCTATATGCTGGCAAAGAAGCCCACTGACTTTTACATTCTGCCTTAAATTGCTGATTAATCACCCCAAGACATTCTTTGACTCCTGTCCATGCCTTGATGACACCCTGCAATAACAACTGATGCCAGTGTCATTATTATTTCTACATTTTTTAAACTTTAAAAAGCCAAAGATGCTGCATGATCAGCCAGTATCCTCTCTTTCACTGATATCTCACTGAAATATTAAAAATTATAATATCTATGCTGCTATAGTACTCCAAAATCTACTTTGAGGCCTATTGATTAGGACCTCCCCTGATACCAAATGTCATAATTTAGGGTCCCCAGAAATAGACTGTGAGAAAGGTATGCAGGTAGGAGGTAAATAAGATTAGGTAAAGTGAGAAGTAGAACTGCAATGTAGTTTCAGCAGCAGCCTCAGCCAGCTGTACACAGAGCTCTGAAGCCGGGATGGCCCATTAGAGATGTTCTGAGTTGACATGAGAAGGCCAGATCTTTTACCTTTGAATCTATCAGGTATTAGGTGTCTATTATCCCAGGGTGGGGACATTTTTTGGCTGGAGTAGTTCCCTTTGTTCAGTGGGATTTCTGGAGAGGAGCTAAGCTGTTAGCTTTCAGCAGTTGTGAAGTATTTCAATCTTGGAAGGGATCTGGGTGGCATAACATAGCAACCCAAAACATAGGATACATTATTGGAGAACTAAAAATAGAGGTTGAACATATCTGTGATCTTGACATGATCAGAAAACAATCTGAAACTGCACAATTTCAATTAAGGTATGTATAGGCAAAGACACAAAAGAACACATTCCTTCAGATAACTGCCAGTATTTAATCACATAAAAGAGTAGAGTAATTATATTCCCACCCATCCTTCCATTGCAGACCATGGTAGAGGTAGTAGGGTAAACAGTGAGACTTGGGAATTAACCACAGGAAAAACATTTTTAGAATTCAACTGAGCCTTTTCCAGGTATAATAAACACAGAAGTTATCTTTCTTCCACCCAGAACTAGAGAGTCTTTATAATTTCTTTTAGCATTGTCTTAAAACACAGACAGCTGTTATGCTGAATGGCAGCACATTAATTTTCTCAGCATTAGATTGGAAAATAATGAACTTCTTGAAGTTTCTAAGTTGTGAGAATCAGAAATATTTCAATTTAGAGAAATCACGTGTTAGTGCTATAACAACAAAACTAAGTCATCATTTAAAATGTATTCCAACATCTTTAATTGCCAGGCAATTCTTAAGGCACTGAATAAATAGAAATGAGTAAAAAAGACCCCTGGACCCCCCCTTTAGGAAATTGATAGACATGAGTCTAGGATTATATACTGAACCCAGAGTTTAATGCCAAGTTAAGCATACACAAATTGGCTGAATGGCTTGACCAGTGCAGTGGCAGGAGGTGAAATCAGGGAACCAGGCAGACTAAAAGCCAAAGGAGGCAGAGGCATAGGTTCCAAAAACAGTGGATTTTTATGAGGACTGCCCATATTCTAAGAGCAATGCTCAGTCTTTATTAAAAAGCTGAACAAATAATATCAGGAAACAAAATACATAGTGGACATTGGTGAATCCAAAAAGGCAATACGCATCAAAGATAAGGTAAAAATTTTAGAGAGGAACATTTTATGTAATAATGAATTTGTAAGCAGATAGGAAGGTTCAAGATGGTTTAAAGAGTGAGGACATTCAAGTAAGACTTGTGCAGTAGCAAAGACAAGATCCAGATCCTAAAAAAAGGATAAAGAAAAAAAGGATATTGAAAATATCCAAATTAGTCTGGCAATATACTTATCAGCCCATTGAAGAAAATTCATATTCAACCTAATACATTAATCAAAGTAAGGTAAAAATAAAAACATTTTTAAATGATGCAAGGACACAGAAAGACATAATTTTTTAATGAAATATGAGGATGTACTTGGGCTAAGAGATGTCATTCATCAAGGAATAGGTATTAGAGTTAGAAAGGAGTGGAACAAAATTAAAACCCTGAGAATTGATATTTTTGTAGAATAGTTACCTAATAGGTTCAGAGATTAAATGGCCTAGATTGGAACAAGAGGAAGAAAGACTCCAATGGAGATTGTCACAATGAAATATAACATAGAAGAGTATAATGAAGTAATGGAAAAACATCAGGGTAAAATAAAGATTCAAAAACAAATTTACAAAAGCAATTTTATATCCTGGGAGAACAATGAAAACAAAACTTTTATTAAAGGCATGGCTCAAATATGAAATATAGCCAGGCTAATATATGGGGATACTGTTTTCATCTGTAAAATCACTCATTCTTAGTTAATCCTTGTTTTTTAACTCATTGCTTCAGGTAAAAGATGGATATAATTGAAATTGTAGGATTGATTGCACTATACTATTTCAAATTAGACTTTTATTTTAGAAAACCATTTTGAAAGTTAGTTTCTTTTTCAAAGCAGAAGACAACTTTCAAAATTAAAAATCTTCAGGGAGACACTTTGGAAAGCCAATGTGAAGAATTCCAGGACCCTCTTCCTAATAAAATAACCATAACTGTTTAAAATTACTTAAAAAAACTAGCCACTTAAATTTCTTAAAATAGTCCTAGTGTCATAGAGCAAATTTATCCCTTTTAAGTGGATAAATTATGTGGGATGTGACTAATGTCTCAATAAAGCTGTTAAAATTCAAAATTGTCTCTCTACATATCAAATCAAAGGTTCTTGCAAAACTTTAAGATCACAAGTTTAAGCTTAGGTATGTAAACATACATTTCATATAAAGATATTAAGGCTTGAGGAAGTCAAGACATTGGCATCTTAACTAGTGCACATATGCTAAGCTATCTCATCAGCTCAAATCCCTAACATCCAATCATGTATTGTTCTTCTTGTTATTTAGTGTGGTTTGATTGGTATCACCTAGTACATTTTACCACTAGAAATAATAGATACAGGTGCTGAGGAAATGCATGTAAATTTTATCAAATATGTTTCTGTCCACATATTTTTATATATAAACATACCTGCAGAGCAGAATATCTCTGTTATATCATGTTTTGATATGAAAAATAACTTTCCCATATGCAGTTTTGCTTCCAACATGGCTGTTGTTATCCAATTTTGACACGATCTTATGTGCCTAATTTTCTATCCCACATTTCAGATTGCTAGAAATATTGAAGCTAAAAGAATTATTTTAAAGCATCCATTTACATGGTTTGATTTCATCTGAACCTGCCTAAAATTATCTCAGGCCAGACAATTCAAATCAATATGCAGTTTAAAACATAGTTACATGTAGAAGATGAGGGAGTACTTCCAAACTCATTCTATGAGGCCAGCATCACTCTAATACCAAAACCAAAGACAACACAAAAAAAGAAAATTATAGACCAATATCCCTGATGAAAATAGATGCAAAAATCCTCAACAAAATATTAGCAAACTGAATTTAAAAATACTTGTCAGAAAGATCATCCATCATGATCAAGTGGGATTTATTCCAGGGATGCAAGGATAGTACAATATTCTTAAATCAGTTAATATCATACATCACAGTAACAAAAAGAAGGTTGAAAATCATATGATCAATAGATGCTGAAAAAGCATCTGACAACATTCAATATCCATTCATGATAAAAACTCTTAACAGAATGGGCATAGAGGGGTACTTACCTCAACATAATAAAGGCCATATATGACAAATTCAGGGCTAACATTGTACTTACTAGCTAAAAGCTGAAAGCTTTTCCTCTAAGATTGGGAACAAGACAAGGATGCCCACTCTTACCACTTTTATTCAACACAGTATTGGAGGTCCTAGTCATGGCAGGCAGAAAACACAAAGAGATAAAAGGCAACCAAATTGGTAATGAAGAAATTAAACTGTAACTATTTGTAGACAACATGGTAGTATATATATATATATTAAAAAAAACCCTGAAGATGCCACCAAAAAACTATTAGAACTAAAAACTGAATTCAGCAAAGTTTCTGGATACAAAATTAATACACAGAAATCTGTTGCATTCCTATATACTAACAAAGAACTAACAGAAAGGGAAATCAGGAAAACAACTCCATTCTCCATTTACAATTGCAACAAAAAGATTAGAATATCTAGGAATAAACCTAACCAAGGAAGTAAAAGACCTATACTCTGAAAACTGTTAAAATAGTCATGAGAGAAATTAAAGAAGATACCAAAAAATGAAAATCTATACCATGCTCATGGAAAGGAAAAATTAATATTGTCAAAATGGACATCCTTCCCAAAGCAATTTACAGATTCAATGCAATCCTTATCAAAACACCAACGGCATTCTTCAATGAACTAGAAAAAATAATTCTAAAATTCACATGGAACCACAAAAGACCTTGAATAGCCAAAGCAATCCTTAGAAAGAAGAACAAAGCTGGGGTTATTAGACTCCCTGACTTCAAGCTATACTACAAAGCTAAAGTAATTAAAACAGTATGGTACTGGCAAAAGAACAGATCCATAGATGACTAGAACAGAATAGAAAGCCCATATACAAGTTCAAGCATATTTGGTCAATTAATATATGATAAAGGAGCAATTAATATACACTGGGGAAAAGACACACTCTACAACAACTGGTGTTGAGAAAACAGGACAGCTACATATAAGAGAATGAAACTGGATTATTGTCTAACTTCATATACAACAGTAAATTGAAATGGATCAAAGACCTGAATGTAAGTCATGAAACTATAAAACTCTAAGAATAAAACATATGCAAAAATCTCTTGAATATAACATAAGCAATTTTTTTCCAGACACATCTTGGGCAACAGAAACAAAATAAAACATAAATGAGTGGGACTACAGCAAACTAAAAACTTCTGTACAGCAAAGGACACCATCAGCAGAACAAAAAGGCATCCCACAATATGGGAGAATATATTTGTAAATGACTCATCTGATAAAGGGTTAACATCCAAAATACATAAAGAACTCATTTGCCTCAACACCCAAAAAACAAATAACCTGATTAAAAAATGGAGGACCTGAACAGACACTTCTTCAAATTAAAAACACAAATGGCCAACAGGCACATGAAAAGATTCTCCACATTGCTAATCATCAGGGAAATGCAAATTAAATCCATGATGCGATATCAACTCCCACCAGTTAGGATGGCCACTATACAAAAGACAAGAAATAATAAATGCTGTTGAGGATGCAGAGAAATGGGAACCCTCCTACACTGTTACTGAGAATGTAGATTGGAGCAGCCATTGTGAAAAGCAATATAGAGTTTCCTCAAAAAAATAAAAATAGAAATACCATTTGACCCAGTAATTCCACTCCTAAGAATTTACCCAAACAAAATCCCTGATTTAAAAATACATATGGATCCCTATGTTTTTCACTTCACTATTTGCAATAGCCAAGATATGGAAGCAACCTAAGTGTCCATCAAGAAAAGAAATCCTCCCATTTGCAAAAACATGGATGGATCTTGAGGGTATTATGCTCATCAAATTAAGCCAGGCAGAGAAAGACGAATACCATATGATTTCACTTATTTGTGAAGTATAAAAACAAACGAAAACAGAAGAAACAAAATAGTAGACTCATAGATGCTGAGAAGTGACTAGTGGTTACCAAGGGGGAGGGGTTGGGACAGGAGTGGGGGGAGGATGGACTGCAGAAAGGGGCACAGTAATTTGCCATCACAGCATAAGTTGGTCACAGGGGACAATAGTACAGCATGGAGAACATAGTCAATGATTCTGTAACATCTTAGTATATTGATAGATAGTAACTGTTCTAGAGGGAGTGAGCACTTTATAATATGGGTAACTGTTGAACCACTGTTATATCTTCGAAACCAATGGAAGATTGTATATCAACAATTTTTTAATAATTATATATATATATACATTGCATGTATTTCCCTTAAAATATCCCACCTGTTGAAGAGATGAGAAACATGTTATATCATATATAATTCCCACAGTTTACATTCAAGAACTTACATTTACTTATATTTATGTGCTTAGAATTTATGAAAATATATTTATCATGTATATAATATATATAATAATATTTTTTAAATATATATAAACCCAAAGAGCCAAGACCTACAGATAATATTTGCTTGTTGGTTGTGTTTTTTGCTGGACTATCATGTTTACACAAATGGTACCTAATCAAAAGGTAAGTACAAGGAATCAAAGAATCTAGGAATTATGGAAAAGAATTACACGTTATCTATGGTAAACTTTGAACAAAATTCATTCTTTTTAAATTTTTAATGATATTCCTTTATACATTACTTCTGTTGAAACATATATTATTATTAAACTGTCATCCCCACAGGAATATTCAGTAGGCATCCTCCTATTTATCTCTACTACTAATGGTGCCATTGTTTTGTCCCACCCTCCATCTTTTTCATTTCTTCCTCTATTGCCGACCATGCTCTTCTCTCTTATTGCTATTCCTTGAGGAAATTCTTCTGTTGTGAAATTTGCCTTAAAGGATTACTTAAACAATTAGTTACACAATCCACAGTAGAGAACTATTATGTTTTTAAATTTCTAGTTAAGCCTGTAGACAAGTTACAACAATACAGTCAATGCTGTCTTTGAAAGTATATTGACTCCTAGCTGAAGAATTTCTCCTTTTACTACCAACGCCTAACGACCATCAATTTCTCTTATTCTGAAACACTACCAGGTGTTTGTAATTTGCTCTCAAGACAAGACTAGAAGACACATACCAAAATGCAGTGAAGGGGCATTAAGTTTAAACATGTCCAAAAGGAAGTTTGATCAAGTGCCTTTTAGCAATTTATTTTCTAGCACAAGTAACCTGGGAAAGTTTCAGCTGGATCTATACTCTACCTAGATGAGTGCTTCATTGCTTTTACAGCATTTTCCATCCCTGTTCCTGAATGGCATGAACTTTTTGAGGGTGGAAGTGACTCTGATGGAGTCAGGGAAATAGCACAGGGCTGGTGTTGTCTGCAGTCATGTGTGGGCAAAGAAGTGACTGTGTCCTATAATGGTTTTAAAGGCCAGCAAGGAAAACTTGAGGCCTTTGTGTGTGTGTGTGTATTTGTGTGCACATAAGTTCTAGAGTAAGAAAATTAGTGGTGCTGAAGAATGATTCTTATTAACATTTCTGATATGAAATTTTGAAATCTCTAACAGAAAACATGTCCTCTCAACCTCTGCGTTCCACAGCACCTCCCACAAGAGAAGTGCAGATTCAGATATCATTAGTAAGGCCAAAAGAAAAATGTTTCAGAGAGGCACAGCACCCAATCTTTTGCAAGTAACTGTAGGAATAATTCCATGAATTGAGTGAATTGAGTGAACTGAGTTAGAAATTTAGGCAATTTTAACTAGTTAGCTTTCATCCAAATGAAGGAGAAATGAGGATCTGTGCCCAAGTCCAGGAACACATAAGATACCCTTCCACCAAAACTGACATCTTCTCTAATTTTTTCATCAACTCTTTCTCTTTCAAGGCTGTTTTACCTCCGTTTTTCCTTGCTTAAAGCCATAACTAGTCATTCAGATTTTACCCCTGATTTCTTCTTCTTGCAAGAATGACTCTATTATTGGATATCATTTCTCTCCTTTAAAACACATAGATTTGTTTTAACTTTTTAAAATGTCTTTGAATGCTTTACATTTAAAGGAGTTTATTTATAAATAGTGTGAAAGCAAAGAAGAATCACAAAAATAACAAACATGAGAATCCAAAAGGACACAGAGATAGTGGAAAACAGACTGAAAAAAGTCTTTCAAGTTTAAGACTTTTTCCCAGAATTATTGGTTATTTGGCTATTAAAAATATGTACATATGAAGAAGTAAGGGTCTGATGCAATTTATGACAGAAAATAAAGAAATGTATGGGAAAAATGTTACAAAGTATATTAATGCCTTCTTATAAAATGTTTGCCAACAATATATTAATTCTCAGAAATTGGCTAGCAAAATTTAAATGTACTTATATATGTGTGTATGTGTGTGTGTGTGTGTGTGTGAAAAAGTGTGATACTGTGATTTAGAATAAATTTATCTTTCTTCTTCATCACTGTTTCTGTCACTAGTTCCTAAACTCTTGGACTCACAAAGGTGTCCTTTTGTTATGTTCATAATGTTATTCCGGGACTAGCACCAAAGGATGAGGACTGGTTGCCAAGAAATCCAACCACATCATTAACGGGTTAGACTAGCAATTCTACCCTCCTGACCTTTGTGAGGGGAGAGGAGCTGGAGGTTTAATCAATCACCAATGACCAATGATTTAATCTGTTGTGCTGATTAAATAGGACTGGGTTGGAGAGCTTTCAGGGTTGGTGAACAAGTGGAGATTTGGGGAGAATAATGTTTTCAGAGAGGATATGGAAGATCCATGCCCTTCCCACATACCTTGCCCTATGCATCTCTTCCATCTGGCTGTTCCTAAATTAATCCTTTTATAATAAACCAGTAATCTAGTAATTAAAATGTTTTTCTGAATTCTGTGAACCTCTCTTAGCAAATTAATGTGACCTAAGGAGGGGAGAGAGCTTCTGATCTATAATCATTTGATCAGAAGCATGGGTGACAACATGGACTTGTAATTGGCATCTGAAGCAGAGGGCAGTCTTGTGGAATTGAGCCCTTAACCTGTGGAATCCGATGCTGTCTCCAGTGTCAGAATTTTGTTGAATGGCAGGATACCCAGCTGGTATCTTGGAGAATGTACAACACCAAGAGTGAACCATAACTTGGTTTACAGATTGTAGGTTTATAAATTGTAACAAAATGCTACTGTAGTGTAAGATGTCCATAGTGGAGGAAAAAGTACCTTGTGGCAACAGGAGTATATGGAAAGTCTGTGCTCAACTTTGCTATGAACCTAAAACTAAAAAATTGTCTATAAAAAAATAGAGAGAAGTAGTTGAATATTGCTAAAGCATGCTAGGGTATTTGTATTTTTTCACAGAAGACAGAAACACATAAATTTCAGACCTTGTAAATTCAAATTGGCATGCTAAAGAATAATCATGCAATATATGATTTTTGAACAAGTGCTAAAAGAAGGAAATAAAGAAATATAGTTTAATGCAATTTTAAGTGACAAAAATAAGCATATTTTTTAAAATCAAGGTATATTATGTATAAGCACCATTGCTATAAGTACACAAAATATTAGAAATAAAAGGAGAAGGAAAGTTACACTAGAAAAATAAAGAGAACTATTGCAGTTTATTTCATCTCATGTTAATACAATTTTAAAGTTAAGACAATTCATGGGGGGGAAAAAAGGTGTAATACATGATAATAATTTTGTTTGTTTGCCCCTAATAATATATTTTAAAATATGTGAAGAAACATTGACTTAATAACAAGCATTTTCAACTCTATAATCATAATGAGATATCTTAATATACTTACTTTAGTACTTGATAGATAAAGCAGACAAAAAATTAGTAAGTTTGTAAAAGAGTTCCATTGGACACATCTGGATTAATTTGGGAGGGGAGAGCTAGATTATGTGTTGATGTTGCTTGTATTAAAACTGTGCCCTAAACAGAGCTTAGATATTACACAAAAATCTTGTATGACTTGGTGCAAAAACCTGTAATTCACCCTTCCAATGAAAATGTTTATAGTGTCAATGAAAGCCATTCATTTTTTAATCACAGAATATCTCATCAAACTATTCATGAACATTTAATTGAAATGTGTGATAAATGTTTGGTTTAATAAAGTAAAACATTAAGAGGTAATTATGTTTAATAGCTCTCTATAAAATGATAGTTCATCATTTATAACCAGCACTAAGAAATAATTTTAAAGATGGACTAATTAAAAATGCATTTCTATGATATATAATAGATTCATTACAATGAAAAATATGTCCATTTTTATGAATATCTTTGGACAATGTCTCACAACCTACTCAAAACTATCCTTCTCAACAAAATTTCATCTAGAAAAATCAGAGATATTGTTTCTTTGTGTAAATCTGGAAATCTGTTTTATACTCTAAGTATCATAAAGGTTTAAAATAATGACACAATATTTTAGGAAAAGGGGAAAATAGCTGATATGGAACATGATTATATAATAGTTAACAAATTATATATTTAACCTGACATTATTATTTGTTTTAGTTTTCATGCTTACACTGCATCCTTTAGAAAAAATTTAAATCCAACTATAGTAAGTTATAGGTTTTGTCAAAGCATGATTGTTTGATGGTAGAATTGAATTGAAAATCTTACCAGACAAGTTTGTGTTTTAAAAGCCCATAGCCGATTTATATGCAGAACTTGTCGCCAAAGAACTGAATTGTATTATTTCAATTTTTTTCATAAGGTTTGATCCTATAGCAGTGATACTTTAAAATATTAAAACTCAGAGGTTTCTACTCAGAGAATTTATGGAAAACAAATATTGTAGTCTTGTCTTAAAGGCGTAAAATTATTTCTTTTACAGTAAAATCTGAAGCATGTCAAAACAAAATGTGAAATATTTTGAAATTTAAAAGGAAAAAAAAAGTCTAAAAGTAAGGTCCTGAAATCTAAGTTATCTTAATTTTGTAGAGAAGTACTTGTCAAAAACCAAAATTAAGTACTAGCCCAGGTGTCAAAGTAAGAAACAGGATGATATTTCCTTTATTAAAGAGGAATTTTCCTGTTGCATTCAGTATTCTGAGAAAGACAGTAAGGTATTTGTCCATCTTGTAAGAGTCTCAGAAATATAAAGCAATCCTCAGATATATTTTCTGAATTATTATCCTCTCTTAAAGGATATTTTATTCTCAATTTGAAGCCTTCTATATATGCACATTGCACATGTTTTCAAAGTGGCATTAATACACTTCTACATAAAATCCAAATTGTTATGGAAAATTTTTTTATTTTAATTTGAGAATTATCAATAATACAAATGAACAAACATTTACTGAACATTTATTATATGGAACATCTATGCTAGCAAATCAAGTATAACCATTAATTTCAAAGTAAGAATCCATTAATGAGTACTAATTTTCCACCTTATTGGAGGAGTCAAAAGAAGTACAACCACTGAAAAGACATGATTTTTGTATTTAAGGATTATACAATCTACTTAAGAAGAAAGCATATGAAATAGTGAGAGACCAACTTATATCATTACATTTGCATTAAGTCACATTAAGTGAATACTGAGCTTAGGCTACTAGACAAAATTTAGCTCTTAATTATGTCTTACCACTTTGCTCTTCTGTGTAACTATGCTGGGTCACTCCACCCTTACAGGCTGAATGGTCCTCCAAGATGTGTTCATTCTCTGTCTTTCATAGCCCAAGACTGAGAGTTCTTATTAACTCACACTTAAGTCTTTGCTTAGATAAAACAGAATATTAGGAGTTATTATTTAATACCAAATTCAAGATTAGTGTATATTAAGTACAGAGGAAAACAATTAGGTATGAATATTAATATCAGCAGGCAAAAAACCCCAACTATAAAAGTTTAAATGTCTGCATTCTGAAATGAAGAAAGTGACTTTGTGTAAGAACACCTTAAAACTTTAAAACACGCTGAAGACAAATTATTTTTAGGGGGCAAAGAGTGGGAGAAGGTAAAAATATTATCCTTCTTCATTATTTTTTTCTAGATCTTATCTATTTCCTGACCTAGAAAAAGCCTAAGGATATCATAAGACAAAGAAAAGTGTCAATTTCTTTCCAATTTGGTTCCCACTCACTGCTCTGGGGTCAATGTGGATTCCTCCCAGTTTCTAACATTATAATGATTGCCATTCTGAGCTGATGTTGTGTTGTGAGCATATACCATTATCTTTGCCTCATTGGTATTTTATTGAGAGGTAGTGAGAAGTGGTAGTAATGACTGCTATTCAAACATAATTTTAATCATGTTATAAATCATTGTAATGATACTTCAAGAGACTCATTAGATCCTAAAATACATGAGTAGATAAATACAGAGGTGAAATTCACACAAATTAATTGGAGAACTTATGCCCATTACTATAACTTCTTTCGTTGCTATAACATTGTGATGGTGGGGTAAAAGTAACTCTAAGTATGAAAAAGTCATTTAAACTTTGCAAGAACTTAACTTTATTAAGTGCGAAATTACATATTTTATTTTTTAATTTTCTGAAAATTATATAGTGACTGTTGGTTCCTGAATCACTGATAAATGTTTATTAAACAACTCATTAACACAAAT
Organism: Smutsia gigantea; assembly: GCA_032199065.1. Taxonomy (NCBI): domain Eukaryota; kingdom Metazoa; phylum Chordata; class Mammalia; order Pholidota; family Manidae; genus Smutsia; species Smutsia gigantea. The sequence continues at coordinate 296,591 of JAVSCE010003967.1, read as the reverse complement.
GCTCTATGAATACCTACTACATACTTACTGATTCATTAATTCATTTATAATCATTTGTTGGTTATCTAGTACATAGTAAGCTTTATCTTATTGAGGGTTCAACATCAAACAAGAGAGATGATTCTTACTTTTATCAAGTTTATGGTCTACACAGACTCTACATTTATAATTACATAAGTCATTGTTTCTTTACTCTTGTAAGACAAAGAATATATACAGTCTATCTCCAGGAAACATAACTTAATTATATAGATAAAACATATGTATACAAAAGTTAACTAACCATGTAAATCAGCACTGTAAGTGGAATGCTGGGGTGGACACAAAGATGCACTGCCCAAATCCTCCTTTTCCAAGCAAGGATTTATTGCCCCAGCCATCAATCAAACCTCCTTTTGTCAGCATGTTTATGGTTTGGTGCAACTATTGAAAGCCATGCTATGCAAGGGCATGCCCTTCCTGTGATGACCCAGCTCTAATGACTGACCAAGACAGGGGTAAGAATGCCCAGCCCCCACCAGAACTGAAGGACACTTCTAGTGAGTCATCTATGCTTAATAACACCACATGAAGTTGGTTAAAGCTTTGTTGATTTAATCTTTGCGATCTGATGGTTCTGTCTGGTTAATCCTCCCTCTCCTCACCTCTCTCTTTTACAGCTGTTATCCCCTAATAAATACTCTGCACACCAAACTCCATCTCAATATTTGGTCTGCTTATGAAGAAACCAACCTGTGATATTTGGTATTGGGACTCTCCCTGGAAAGCATGTGAAAAGGTGAAATTTTTGCGACCTGTATCCCACACTGCCTACTTGGCAATGAGGGTATAAAAATGAGCAGTAGGTAAAGCACAGATAGCTCCTGGCACAAAGTGGTTATCCAGTGTTTAAAACTCTCACTGGTAGAGAATTGAGATGATTAAATCATAGAAGGCAATGTACTAACTGCTGTGGTTTATCAGGAAGTCAAGGAGTTTGAAAGGAAATAGTGGGTCTAAGAATAATGGGATTGGTATGGAAATTTACAAATGCTTAAATGTCTTGCTATAGAAATTTACAAATAAGCTCACATATCATGCATCAGGAAGGTAAGAAGTAGAGAAAGGTGAAGATCAGTCCCAGAGCTTAATAATGAGACGATTCCAAAGAACTCCAGAGAATGTAAAATGCCAAAAAAGGCAGATGTGGTATGCCAAGGCCAGGACCCTGGCTGGAAATAAGAAGGATTCTGACAGTTGAGATGGGGACATTTAAGTGAATGCTTATGCAAATTTTGAACCCACAGACTTTTCTGAACCCTTTAAGCATGTAAAAATGGCACATCTGCTCCTCTTAAATGTTAATACTCCATACTTAAAGTTGTAGATGTCTTTTTGAACAAGACGACACCATCTCCCCTCTTCTCCTTCCACTAGGCCTACCACTAGAGTTGTCACGGTACAAATTAACTGGAGATGTGTTGGGTCTAATAGGGAGAAACCGGGAATGTATCTCCCTGAAGTGGCAAGACCTAGCAAACATACCAGCAGGAGCCAGGAGAGAATGTACGGGACTAGATTTTTAGGATTGTTAGTCTAAGGGATTGGAACATAAAACTAAATCAAGAAGCATTGATTCATTTGGGAGCATTTTCCCAAGACATAGATTTAAATGTTATAGCAATGACCCCATGAGACACTGGGAACTCACTACTAGCTTCACTTCTAGGGACTGGACAAGGCAATGGCCCAACATGACTGAAATTAAAATGCCGTAATTGCATGGCAGACTGGAAAATAAGATGGAAAGGCTCAGGAACATGATCGTGCTGGAGTGCCTAAACGATGTAAAGCAGGAATGCTCACCATGAAGGGCACAGAAGGTATGTGTCAGGGTCCAGGGGTTGTCATTGACAGCAAAGAAGGAGGCAGCAGTCATCATGGAGGGTGCTCAAAAGAAGCCACTTTGTTCTGCATAAAGCTGTACTTTTTATCCTGCTATAGTGCTGATTCATGGTTACATAAGTACTGAAGACGCACATGCATGTGGTGGTCATAGCCAGGTGTCCGGCCTTCAAGGCTCTTATCTAGCTCCTTACTCATGGGTACAACATACTGTGTTTTCAAGGTTTCATGAACAATGCCAGACACATCCAGCTCCATACAAGGCCAGAGACATCTGGGATGAAGCAGCAAACAGTTGTCCTTATAGAGCAGTAGGAAAAGTGTGTGTTGGGGGGCTTCCCTCTAGTATGCCATTACCAAAGCCTTTGGAATGCCCGAATGAGAGACAACAGCGCTACTGAAACGTTTAGTGGCTCCCTCCGTAAGGAGAACTGACAGTACAAGAAACTCTCTAATAGAAATGACAATGATAGGACTCTGAGACTATAGAGGCCAGGCAGCTGAGTTTAAACACCAGAAGCTAGGAAGATGCAATTGCCATGATGAGCTGTAGGGTCAGAGTTATAGCCAATGGCACCTGACCCACAGAGTCATGGAGATTGCTAAGAAAATATGATATCTTGACAAACAAACTAGATGGGCATCTAACAAAGGTACTGACTTTGTTACTGCCTTTGTACTGATGGTACAAAGATTCAACTTGTACCATCAGAAGAAATCAAGAATCAGTAGTGGACATGGGCACTAACTCCAATAAAAGTCATAGTCCTTTCCCCAGTTTCCAGAGTCGAGCCAGTTTTCAGATATATAAACCCATACCTTTAAGGGGAGACCAGGTCTGCACTAGGAAGGACTCAGAAACACTGTGATGATTATGAATAATAATGATTCTCCTAGTCCTTCTCAAAGAGAACCAATAATCATTTTCTTAGGTAACTTCACATTGGGGAAAGGGAAACCTTTTGAAGACAGTTTTTGGACACAAGGACTGAGACATTGATACTTGAAATATAATGCTTTCTTTAGAGTGGGCACACTCATACCAGGTAATAAATAAATTCTGGGCTTATTGTATATGAGGCCATTAGATCTTATCACTGAATGTTTAGTTGAGGATAGTATATTTTGTAGTTAAGTAGTTAGCATAACAATCACATTGAGTCTTGGCCTTTGGAGTATGAGAAAACTTACTGAATTGTATTAGTTGAGTTCTCCAGAGAAATGCAACCAAGAAATTTTATATATATATACATTACATATATAAAGATACATATTTTTATATATCTGAAGATACGTATATCTATTTTTACACATATCTACCTTTTACATATATGTATAAAGAGATTGATTATAAGAAACTGGCTCCATTGATTATGAAGGCTGAAAAGTTCCAACATCTGTAGTCAGTAAACTGGAAACCCAGAAAAGCTGATGATGTAGGTAAAGACTGACTCTTAAGGCCTGAGAATTGAGAAAGTGAGTGGTATAAATTCCAGTACAAAATCTGGCAAGCTCCAGCCATAGGAAAAACTTGGGTTTCATTTTGAGTTTGAACCTAAGAAAAAAACAATGTCCCTGCTCAGTCAGTCAGGAGAAGTTCCCTGGGTCAAGGAATTTCAGCCTTTTTGTTCCATCCTGGCTTTCATCTGATGCCAACCACTTTAGGGAGCTAAGTTTACCTTATTCAGCTTCCCAATTCAAATGTTAATCTACCCCAAAACACCATCACAGACACCCCCAGAATATGATGTTCACCAGCTCTCTGGGTGCCCTATGGCTCAGACAAAATGATACATAAAACAGTGGTGAAGGCTAGTGGAATCTTCTGACACTGTTCCTCCTTCAAGACAGTAAATGAAAAACAATATTGCATTCCAGGACTGACCAAAAATTAGGGCCACCCTTGAAGATCTAAAGCATGCAGTGTAAATAATTCCCCTCACATCTTCATTTAATTTACCAATCCAGCCTTGCAGAAACCAGATGAATTTTGGAGTATAAAAGTAGATAGACTCATATATGTAGTAATCTCAGTTTTAGCCACTATAACAGATGTAGTATTTTTACTACAGCAGACTGATCTGGTCTCAGCTTCATGAAATCCATCAGTGATTTGGTGAATAAATTATTTTATAATTTAGCTATAGAAGAGAATAATTATAACTTCATATTATAATTGTATGCTATGATTTTATAATAAAAGCAAAGGGAGGTGGAGGTGAGATGGGAAGAATTAATGGAGAGTCAATTTCTATAGTTTGGTGTCCATCATTAATTTGGGGAAATTCCCAAATTTATTATTGCTTCATATTTCTTCTGTTCTTTTCTTTCTTTTCCTTCTGATATTCCATTAACACATTACACCTTTGGTAAATTTGTCTTACAGTTCTTGGATAATCTGTTCTGTCTTTCCCTTTTTTTTTCTATTTTTTTGAGTTTTGGAAGTTTCTATTGACATTTCTTCAGGCTTACTATTTCCTCAGCCACATCTAGTTTATTGATGAGCTAATCAAAGGCATTCTTCATCGATTTTAGAGTGTTTTTTTTTCTCAATCTCTAGCTGTTTTTTTTTCTTAGTTTCCATTTCTCTGCTTATTCTACACATCTCTTTTTGCATGTTGTCTACTTTTTCCGTTAGAGACTTTAACTATTCATCATAGTTGATTTAAATTCCCAGTGTGACAATTCCAACATCTCTGCCAAATTCAGATATGGTTCTGGTGCTTATTTTGCCTTTTTAAAGTATGGCTTTTGTCTGTTAGTATGTCTTGTAAATTAGAGTGAAAGCAAGAGGTGACGTACCAGATTAAAAGACTGCAGTAAATAGGTATGACTTTCCTCTTTATCTGACTAGGGGGTAAGCCGTATTTACTGTTTGATGTAGCTTTAGGTATCAGGGCTGAAATATCTTCCAGGACCCTTGTTTTTGTCTTCTGTGTTGTTTTTGGGTTTCACTAGAGATTTCTTGTTAAATAAAGTCTGAGTTCCTTTGCCTATAACCCCTAGTATTATTTAGGAGCTCTACTGATGTAGTAGTAAGGAAGGAGGGAAAGGAAGGGAAGCATTCTATAATCCTATGATTAGATCTCAGTTTCTTAGTGAGATGTGCCCCTGGGTGTGCCCTTTACTAGTGTTTCTCAGGCTATTTCTCCACTCCCTTATGTAGGACAGGAAGACCAGAGGGGAATGGAGTTATGTATTTCCGTTCCCTCAGATCAGTTAGGCTCTGGCTAAGCCCAGCTCAGCTAAATCCTGGTAAAATAGTTTCTCTTGAAAGCAGGCATTCTTAGAATTCTCTGTGTGTATTTTTACATGGCTACTTTTTCCTTCCCTCTGTCAGAAGCACCAGGGTTTTTCCTCTAGTCTTTACTGTAGGAATCCAGTAGGAGTGAGGTAAACAATTTCCAAAATTTTGATGCCCAGTTAAGTTTGGCCCCTCTTGAGTTTTTTAACCTATCAAATTTGTCCATACTCAGCCTCCAGCAATTTGTCAATTACAGTTTAGCTCTTCCCACCTGAGCATTTGTTCCCATGGAAGTTTTGCTCCTGGGTTCTGCCTTGGTTAAGTTGTGTTCTCTGTATCACCTGTCTCTCCAATTCATCAACAGTTTGCCCTTTGACCTTGATTCTCTGTCATATCTAAGAAATGTTAATTTTCAGTTTGGTCAGCATTTGTGTTGCTGTGAATTTGGGAGTGATCAGTGGCTGGTACCATAGTAATGGGTAGATCAGGCACATTCCTGTTTCTCCTTTCCCCTAAATGTGCCAATGATTACTGATAATGTAATTGTTTTTTAAATGCTAAAAAAATTTTTTAATTGATTTCAGCCTTCATTTATGAAGACAACTATTAGAAGAGAAAAATTTCCTAACATGATAAATGATATCTATATAAAAATATTAGAAAACATTAAGTACAACAGTAAAATTGTGAGGCTAATTCCATTATAATGAGTTCCAAAACAATGATGCCTACTCTCATGTCCATAATTCAGTCCTGGTTTGAAAGTTTTATCCAAAGAAATCAGAAAATAAAATATGAGTCACAAATATTGGCAGGAAGGAAAATTAATTTTCATTAGTTGCATGTTCTCTTGGGAGGAAAAACAAGAGAAGCAACTGAAAAAATATTAAAAATCTCATAAGAATTCAGAAAATATGTGTTTTATTAAATAAATATGCAGAATTAAATTGCATTACAGAGTATCTGCAAAAATCAGGCAGAAAACGATGTAAAGGATACAATTTATAATAAAAATAACAATAATAAAACATCTTAGCACAAATATAATAAAATAAAACATTTTCTTTTTTAGAACAGACAAAAATTATAGGTGAATAGAAAGAAAATATGAATAAATGAAGATCTACAGCGTAATTCTAGAAACGCAAAACTCCAGTACTATAAAGGTGCTTAGTCTTTCCTTAGGTAATCTATAAAATTAATCTAGTTTCAATAAAATTTTAGTGTTCACACATTGGATAATTAAATACATCTAAATATTAATCTTTTATACATTCTCTTCAATCCAAAAAGGAAAACAAATAAAACCACTTATATCCCAAAGGGACAAGAATGCTGAAGAATTTTAATGACATGTATGTAGGGAAATAAACACTCTGAAACTATTATAGCCAGTTGTAGAGTACAAAACAGAACTGAGAATCAAGAAAATAAAATGGGAGAGGTAGGTGGCATAGTACCATTGCTAAAAAGAAGCAAAATTACACATTGTTAAAAAAAAATTCTATGCTATGTAGGGAAATGCTTAAAACAAATCTGATTCGATCAATAAATTGCTTGATGTGGAAACAAAGGAAGATTGAGAGATCATAGAAACAGCAATAACAGTCTTGTGTGGCATCATTTCTAGGGAGAGGTTAACTTAGAACCAATAGACACTTCTTAGATCCTTGGATGTAAAAGAAAAGAAAGAAATAATAGATATTAATGGTCCTACAGAAACAACGTGATCATAAAACCAGAAGACAGAACCATCTCCCACAAAAAAAGCATCATTCATTAATGAATCTGTCACTCACTCTACAAGAGGCAATTCATGGGTTTTTCATGTTTCTGCTCATATTTGGGGAAGAACAACAGCAGCACCTTTTCTGACCAACCTTTTTAAAGAAGATTGCGTAGAAAACAATTTGATAGAGAAAACACCTCCCTCCAGACAATAGTTGGATAGGTTTGCTTGAAACCCATTTTAAAAGATTTGGATTAAGGTCTGGGCTCCAAAGCATCCCCCTGGGCCATTCCACGTCTCCCTACAGGGTTTTGGGGGACAACTGGAACTGACATGACCATGAAACATATGATGCTTGTTGTGTTGTAAGTAGAAAGATTTTTTGTCTGTCTTCTGCTAACACCTATAAAGCTATGGCAGTCTCACTAGCTGACTTGCAAGTATTGTAAAAATCTCTGATTCTTCATAGTACTTAACTCACTATACATAGAAATAGGGAGGTAAAACTAAGAATATACCTCTTGATATTGCTGTTTCAGAAAAAATTGGGACATTTTAAAACGAACTGAAAATGAAAGGCAGTATCTATACAAAGCTTCTGTAAGAATGAAACAGAAAATGTTAATTACAGCAGATACTCACCAATAATCACAAATCATGGGAACATTGTAAACTTCTGAAAACATGCACTATCAGAAATTTAAAAATTCATAATTGAAACAGACAAAAAATAGATGGAACTTAAAAAATGAAGAAAAACACCGAATTATTGCCAAATAGAGCCTAAATATAATAAGGTGCCTGCAAGACAATAAATTTGCCTGAAACCTTAAAAAGGGATTGAGAAAAGGAATAAACATTGCCAAGAACATGAACACCAAAAGAAATAGTTTTTAAATAGAAAATTATGTTAATTTATAAGATAATCAACTCTGAATTGTAAAGTGGTATCCCGTAATTGTCTTAACTTTAACTCAATATATTCTAGTAGATTTAAAAAATGTAAAACATTCTGAATTAACTACATTACCTGTCACAGGTTGCATTCTCCAGGAACCAGTCTCTTAGAGGAGTTTAGACAGATCTGAATGTGCAGGCTGTTTTCTAAAGAGCATCGTTGAGAGAAGCACCTGCAGAGGGAAGGAGAGGCTCTTGGATGGAAATGGCCCTTCAGAGTTGTCCCATTTTGGGCCAAAATAGCTTGAACTTCAGATCCTCCACCTCTTTCATCCACTGGATTGACTGGGAGAATATGACCTTGAATGAGGAAGCTCTATGCAGCTGCAGCAATTCTTAAGGTGCAAACAGCTGAAGACTGTCACGTTCCAAGCAATTCATTCTAAACAAGTTGAAAAACAAGCCCTTCATTGAAGAGATTAGGGGTGGGGCATTGCTCTGTCTACCATACCAACAAAATGTTTATTATCCTAATCAATTTATTTTGTTTTTTCTAATCCTTTCAAATAAAAATTTTCAGCCATATAGCAAACTGAAAGAATTTTACAGTTATCCCTATTTCCACTGCACAAATTTTACTATTTGCATTTTATTATGCTGCTTTCTCACGTATGTGTCTGTCCATCTGTCCATCCATCTAATATCAGTATGCTTCTACCAAAACGCTTCAGAAGCAGAGTACTAGCTGTGATACCATTATTTGTTTAAAGTTTTGTCTTGCCAATGGGTTTCAGCCATGGGCAAGTTCACTATGGATTCAGTGAGACCGAGGAATGACAATGGGACATTCTTGGGGTGAAAGGGTTTATACCCAACTTTATTCCCATGGTGGCAGGTCCATCATTAGAATCCCGTCCACTCAGAGCGAGTCTGCATGCAGCAAGCTGGGCTCTGCCTCTGGGCCCCTCTGCCCCTGCAGCCATCTCAGTCCCTGTCCTTGGCACCGCCATCACTCTAGTCTCTGCTCTCCCACAGCCATGTCACCTTGTCACCCAGAGCACTGGGCAGAGCTTTTTACATAGAGTCAGTAGCAATATATTGCCCACACATGTGTAGTGAGCTAGCCAACTAGGGCCAGGTGAGAATCCTGGCCATAGGGACCTTCACTTTATCCACAGTTTTATGTAAAAAAGAACAAAGTTAGAACACTTGACTGTGTGATTTCAAGACTTATTTTAGAACTAGAGTAATCAAAGAAGCATGACATGGTCGTGAATAAAATAATGGAATAGAATTAACAGCTCAGAAAGAAACTCACACTTTCACATTCTATTTAATATTGTGCCACTTCACTTTTTAAAAAATCCACATTATTCTCCTTCATTATGGTCTGAAGAGATAGAGCATTGACAATGGTGGAGCAGTAGTTTTCAAATTTCTTTTGTGTGTCTTGGAAATGGGCTTTCAAACAACATCTTATGAAGCTCACTCTAAAAAACATTAATTCAGGGTATCTAACTGAAGTGGAAACAGATGTGGGCTAGCTCAGACACTTTTGGTGAACCTCTGGGGCTCCATTGAACCTCTTGAGATCTTCTAATGTAGAAATTGGATTTAATAACCTAGAAGAATCCCTTTCAATTCTGTAATTATTTTACATGATCGTTTTTGTATATAGAGTCTAACATGGTGATAACACATTTTAAGAACGGGAGGGTAAGCATATGAAGGTCACGGTTGAGTGGTCATATAATCCTACCATTGGTCCCTTCAGAACTATTGCTTTTATCAGTGCCCAGGAGTGATCAGGCCCTACAGATGTGCGTATTATGCTTAAGACACCCATGGCTCTCAATTAGTTAATTTTCAATTTATCAGTTTATCAGTGAGGCATCATTTCCATGGAAACCATTAAAACATGGCTATTAAGTGATTAAAGACATTCTTTCCTATAACAGAGATGAAGGAGTCAAATTGTAACCAGACAATTTACTACCCTGGTGAGTGTAGAATTAAAGTAAAAGAGATATAAAGATTCTAACAAAAAGTCCTTAGGCAGGCTAAGATAGGTTAAGACTCAGTTTCCTAATACAGTGAAATCTTCAAGGGAATGGAATTATTAAAATGTGAGTAAGGCTCCCACTTGGTCAGGCTAAAGGCACCCTAACCAATTTCTGCCCTTACTCTTCAAGGTTATGTCATCTTTAGGTGATAAGTTCATTTTTTTCCTTCTGTATCTTCACGTGTGCTTTATTCATTTCCAAGAGCTACTGGAACAAATTATCATAAACTTGGTGTTGTACGGCACCAGAAATTTATTCTCACAGTTCTAGTGGCCAGAAGTCCAAAAACAAGGTGCTGGCTGGGTCCTACTCTCTTGCGGAAGGCTCTCGAGGAGACTCATCTCTTCCTCGTCCTAGGCTGTGGTGACTGCTCACAGCTCTTGGTGTGACTTGGCTTGAAGCTGTCTCACTCCAACTTCTGCCTTTGTTGTCATTCTTTGCTGGCTTAATCTCTGTGTCTTCAAATATAATTCTCCTCCTTATGTCTGTGTCTCTGTATCCAAATGTTCCCTCTTCTTATATTATATGGAATTAGGGCCCACTCTAATCCCATTAGATCTCATCTTAACTTCATTATCTCTGCAAATGTCTTATTTCTAAATAAAGTCACATGCAGAGGTTTTAAGTGGACATGAATTTGGAGGTGATACAATTGAAGCCTATACATAGGCCCAGACGTTTTATTTTCAAGGTTTAATGCATGTACAAATAGTCTTATTTTGCCTCATTGTGTACTCTGACTCAAGACAACTTTCAGCCACCAATTTGCAAGTTATTTTGTGTAATATATCCTCCATTTTCCATTCTTTCCTTACTGTGTCCTGCCTCATTGCGGGCATCCTTCCCATTCACTCTAACCCAGTGCCCTCTTGCTTCTCTTACCTGTCCTGTTTCTCCAGCGCAGTTATCTCAGTCACATCTGACTTCTAGTTTCTCATCCTGCCTGTGACATTTTTTTTTCCTTTTTCTGCCTTCAACTTCTTTCTAGAGTGGGACTAATTGATCTTTAATGTTTAATTTAAATTACAATTGATTTTAAGTGCCCAATTGAAAAGGGTGGGTACAGGGTATGAAATAAGATGGTCCTAGAAGTTGTCACGTATGTATTTCCGGAAGTTCAGATAATTTTGAAGTCATGTGATGAAATAATTATTGTTTTGAATATGCTTTTTAGTAGTCATGTGGTGTAATTTATTATATTTTCAATAAATTAAGATGGATATGTAAAATGTCTGTTTATTAAAAGTAAGCATGGATTTTAAAAGATTGAGAAACACCAACAGTATGTTATTTCCTTCATATTTCCCCTTGAAATGGCTGTTGAATTTTTTGCTTAAAGTATAAAGGTAACAAACTTTAAGAAATGATTACAATAAAAACACTTCCTACAAAACCTATGATATGCTCACAGAAATGTGTGAGGTTTGTCCAAATGAAATAAGTAATCTTAAATATACATATCTGTGGTTAAAAATTGTCTCTTGATGTCCATACATAACAAATTTTTAATGAACAACTTCAGTAGCTTACTGTAAAGGGGTCATGTGATGGCTGAGATTTCAGCAATTTAGAGCCCATGGCACCCTTCTCATACTACTGCATATTCAGCCACAGGAATTCTTTCTGGGGCTCATTGAGACTAAGCAGTAGTGGCCTGAGACTTTAGTATTTCCACTGATTTTTAACTGGTCTCTGGCAAAGAGTCAAAAAACTTAGCATTTGTGGTTTGACATGAATGATTTCAGCTCTTTGAGGGTGTCAATGAAACAAATTTTAATTGCATTCTCCTTAGCCTGGGTTAAGTCTCTTCACCAATAAAGAGAAATAGAAAGCTGCACAGCATTCACACAGGAACATGACTTGGTTGCTCTCCATTGATCATGTTAAAAGCATAGTTGTCATTAAATGTCTGCCATAGTTACATAACATGTTGCCATGTTATTTATTTCATCTTATGAAGTGAATAATATACTTTTATAGCATTTGTGATATGGAGAACTGATAAAGGCTTCTGTAACTCCGGGGGAAAAAGTCCAGGGGCAAAATACCTTTGAAACCGAAATCAGTCAAAGGGAGAAATAAAATTTAAGAAACCCATTTATTTCTTATTAGCAGTTGCCCCATCTCTCTCTTGAGCAGGCTGCAGCAGAGGAGCTCCACCCAACCACTGGTCCAGATAAGCCCTGCTTGCCCATGTAATTACCTATTGATATGTAAATAGACATTCTCTCCACCCCTTGGAAACACCTATTGATATGTAAATGTACTAAAGCCAGGTGAAAGATTCTGGAAATACTGAAATTTTACCCACAGCTTCTCACAAAGTATACCTTGAGAAGGTCAAATATCAGTGCTCTTTGCCTATGTTTACTTCTCATTAAGAAAACACTCTTTTCGAGAACTACAATTTTCTGTGCAGGAACAATACCTCACACTGAGATTCCTGAAATCAAACAGTGCTCTTTTTACCATCTCTGCTTGCCTCACTTACCCTCTGCCTAGTCTTACCAGATCTGAAATGAAAGCAATCCAGCATAGGAGAGTGCAGTACGATGTTTAGGATTAATCATCAGTAGAGATTTGGGGTTTGCATCAGGGTTGTAGACTACTTACTAGACAATTTTATGCAAGGTTCCTGGGATCTTGAAGACTCAGTTTCTGTAGCTCAAGACCACATGTAACACAATGCGATCCCATAGGTTTATATTAAAAATAAAACTGAAGTATTGCATCATATCTGTCAGCTACTATTTAAAATTTCAAGAAAAGTTAGCTATTATATAAAATTCTCTCTTTTTTATAGAAAGCCCCTCTACTTATATAAAATACAAAAGGCCCATGATAAATATTGGAGAAAAAGGGATTCTACTTAACACTTATGCTAAATTATGTTATACTTATGCAAAGGACTAAGCATAGTCGAAGAGAGCATGTAGCAATAGGAGCCCAAGTGGACCCACAAAGATGTAAACATCTCTTTGATTATACAAATGTTGCTTATAGTAGATGACAGTGGTGTGGTAGTGGTGGTCCTGGTAGGGATGATGATGTGAGTAGATAAGAAAAACAGCTTACAGACTTCCGGGAAGATGGCGGCATGAGCAGGGCGACAGAAATCTCCTCCCAACACTATATTTATCTACAAAAATACAGCAAATACAACTATTCCTAAAAGAGAGACCAGAATACACAGGAAAGCACACAGCGTGCAGCTACACCTGAGAGGACACGGCACGCTGCGAGGTGGGTAAGATATGGAGCCGTGACATGGCAGGACCCGAGCACGCACCCACCCGAGCGCACCGGCGGGAGGAGAGGATTCAGAGCCGGGAGGGAGTGGAAGTACACCACGCGAAATAACCAGCCCTGGTGATCTGCACGGGGAGCGCTGACACACATCGCGTGGTGTAGCAGAGACTGGAGAGACAGAGGGGCAGGATCTGAGCAGGGAATGCACCAGGGTGCTTGCAGCAGGCTCCCTGGAAGGAAAAAAAAAAAAGAAAAGGGCGTGCTTTCTTCAGTGGTGTTAAGGAGACAGGGGCCGAGTGGAGAAGCCAGATCACTCCAGCACAATCAGCCCAGTAGGCTGGGAGTCCTGGGGAGTTTCAGACCCCTTAGCTGACGACTGGGAAAGGGTGGCTGCACATCGACTTCACACAGAGATCAACAGCCTCCCATTTGTTCCCACCAAGGCCAGAGCTATAAAGGGCCCTGAGGAGCAGTGCAGCCACGGCTGCGGAATAGTGGGGCAACAGCGCAACCTACACCATCCCCACAGAATCTACTCCTGGTGGGCGTTTTTTGTTTGTTTGTTTTGTTTTTTGTTTTGTGTTGCTTTGTTTTGTTTTGCTTTTTGTTTTTTCTTCATCTTTCTTTTTTTTCTTTCTTTTTCTCTCCTTTTTTCTTTTTTTTTTCCTCTTTTTAAAGACATAAAGAGACCAGCTGACATACGTGGCAACTACCAGCGACTGCTCTATAGCCATGAAAAGACAGAGGAATATGGTCCAGACTAAAATCAACCAGACAAACAGAGAGAGGAAGCCTGAAGGGATGGAAATGCACAGTCTTCCTGAAAAAGAATTCAGAATAAAAGTCATAACCATGCTGATGGACCTACAGAGAAATGTGCAAGAGCTGGGGGAGGAAGTGAGGGAAGTGAGGAAAGCCAATGTAGAAATCAGACAAGCGATCGATGGGCTTAACAGCAGACTGGATGAGATGCAAGAGACTGTTAATAGAATAGGAATCAGAGAACAGGAATACAGAGAAGCTGAGGCAGAGAGAGATAAAAGGAACTCTAGGAATGAAAGAATATTAAGAGAATTGTGTGACAAATCCAAACAGAATAATATTCACATTATAGGAGTACCAAAGGGAGAAGAGAGAGAAAAAGGGATAGAAAGTGTCTTTGAAGAAATAATTGCTGAAAACTTTCCCTCACTGGGGAAGGAAATAGTCTCACAGTCCACGGAAGCCCACAGATCTCCCAAGACAAGGGACCAAACGAAGACACATAATAACTAAAACAACAAAGATCAAACATAAAGACAGAGTATTAAAGGCAGCTGGAGAGAGAAAAAGATAACCTACAAAGGAAAATCCATCAGACTATCATCAGACTTCTCAATAGAAACCTTACAGGCCAGAAGAGAATGGCACAATATATTTAACGTAAAGAAACAGAAGGGGCTAGAACCAAGAATATTGTATCCAGCACGATTATCATATAAATATGATGGAGGGATAAAACAATATCCAGATAAACGAAAGTTGAGAGAGTTTGCCTCCCATAAACCACCTCTTCAGGATATCTTAAAGGAATTGCTCTAGATGGAAGCAATACTAAGGCTAAAAAGATGTCACCAGAGAAAATAAAATCATAGCAAAGAAAGCAGACCATCGAAATACTAACTAAAGGCAAAGAATAAAACATCTAATATATAAAGAATGGAGAAGAATAACAAGGGAGAGAAATAAAGAAACATCAGACATTGTTTACAATAACTTAACAAGAAAGTTAGATTGTTAGATAGGTAAGAAGCAACCTTTGAACCTTTGGTAACCACGAATCTAAAGCCAGCAATGGCAATAAGTACATACCTATTGATAATCATGCTAAATGTAAATGGACTGAATGCACCAAAAGACACAGAGTAACAGAATAGATAAAAAAGCAAGACCCATCTATATGCTGCTTACAAGAGACTCACCTCAAACCCAAAGATATACACAAACTAAAAGTGAAGGGACGGAAAAAGATATTTCACGCAAACAACAAAGAGAAAAAAGCAGGTGTTGCAGTACTTGTATCAGACAAAATAGACTTCAAAACGAAGAAAGTATCAAGAGATAAAGAAGGACATTACATAATGATAAAGGGGTCAGACCAAAAAGAAGACATAACCATTATAAATATATATGCACCCAACACAGGAGCACCAGCATATGTGAATCAAATACTAACAGAATTAAAGGAGGAAATAGACAGCAATGCATTCATTTTGGAGACTTCAACACACCACTCACTTCAAAGGACATATCAACCAGACAGAGAATAAGTAAAGACACAGAGGCACTGAACAACACACTAGAACAGATGGACCTAACAGACATCTACGGAACTCTACACCCAAAAGCAACAGGATACACATTCTTCTCAAGTGCACATGGAACATTTTCCAGAATAGACCACATACTAGGCCACAAAAAGAACCTCAATAAATTCAAAACTATTGAAATCCTACCAACCAACTTCTCAGACAACAAAGGTATAAAACTAGAAATAAATTTTAGAAAGAAATAAAAAAGGCTCACAAATACATGGAGACTTAACAACATTCTCCTAATTAATCTATGGGTTAATGACTAAATCAAAACAGAAATCAAAGAGTATATGGAGACTAATGACAACAACACAAAGCCACAACTTCTGTGGGACGCAGCAAAGGCAGTTCTAAGAGGAAAGTATATTGCAATCCAGGCCTATTTAAAGAAGGAAAAAAAATCCCAAATGAATAGTCTAAAGACACAATTACTGAAATTGGAAAAAGAAGAACAAATGAGTCCGAAAGTCACCAGAAGGAGGGGCATAATAAAGATCAGAGAAGAAATAAATAAAATTGAGAAGAAAAAAACAATAGAAAAATTCAATGAAACCAAGAGCTGGTTCTTTGAAAAAGTGAACAAAATAGATAAACCCCTAGCCAGACTCATTAAGAGAAAAAGAGAATCTACACACATAAACAGAATCAGAAATGAGAAAGGAAAACTAACGACGGACCCCACAGAAATACAAAGAATTATAACAGAATATTATGAGAATCTATATGCTAACAAGCTGGAAAACCTAGAAAAAATGGACAACTTCTTAGAAAAATACAACCTCCCAAGACTGACCAAGCAAGAAACAGAAAAACTAAACAGACCAATCACCCGCAACGAAATTGAATCCGTAATCAAGAAACTACCCAAGAACAAAATCCCGGGACCAGATGGATTCACCTCTGAATTCTACCAGACATATAGAGAGGAAATAACACCCATTCTCCTTAAAGTTTTCCAAAATAGAAGAGGACGGAATACTTCCAAACTCATTCTATGAACTCAGCATCACTCTAATACCAATACTGGGCAAAGACTTCACCAAAAAAGAAAATTACAAACCAATATCCCTGATGAACGTAGATGCAAAAATACTCAACAAAATAGTAGCAAACCGAATTCAAAAATACATCAAGAGGATCATACACCATGATCAAGCGGGATTCATCCCAGGGATGCAAGGATTTTACAACATTCGAAAATCCATCAACATCATCCACCACATCAACAAAAAGAAGAACAAAAACCACATGATCATCTCCATAGATGCTGAAAAAGCGTTTGAAAAAATTCAGCATCCATTCATGATTAAAACTCTCAACAAAATGGTTATAGAAGGCAAGTACCTCAACATCATAAAGGCCATATATGACAAACCCACAGCTAACATCATAGTTAACAGTGAGAAGCTGAAAGCTTTTCATCTAAGACTGGGAACAAGACAGGGATGCCCACTCTCTCCACTGTTATTCAACATAGTACTGGAGGTCTTAGCCACAGCAATCAGACAAAACAAAGACATACAAGCCATCCAGATTGGTAAAGAAGAAGTCAAATTGTCACTGTTTGCAGATGACATGATACTGTACATAAAAAACCCTAAAGACTCCATTCCAAAGCTACTGGAACTAATATCTGAATTCAGCAAAGTTTAAGGATACAAAATTAACACACAGAAATCTGTTGCTTTCCTATACACTAATGATGAACTAACAGAAAGAGAAATCAGAAAAACAATTCCATTCATAATTGCATCAAAAAGAATAAAATACCTAGGAAGAAACCTAATGAAGGAAGTGAAAGACCTGTACTCTGAAAACTGCAAGACACTCCTAAAATAAATTAAAGAGGACACTAACAAATGGAAATGCATCCCATGCTCTTGCTAGGAAGAATAAATATTGTCAAAATGGCTATACTACCTAAAGCAATCTACAGATTCAATGCAATCCCTATCAAACTACCAACAGCTTTCTTCAATGAACTGGAACTAATAGTTCTATAATTCATATGGAACCACAAAAGACCCCGAATAGCCAAAGCAATCCTGAGAAGGAGGATTAAAACAGGGGGAATTACACTCCCTGACTTCAAGCTCTACTACAAAGGTACAGTAATCAAAACAATTTGGTATTGGCACAAAAACAGACACACCGACCAGTGGAACAGAATAGAAATCCAAAGATTAACCCAAACTTATACAGTCAATTAATATTTGATAAAGCAGCCTTGGATATACAATAGGGAGACGACAGCCTCTTCAGCAGCTGGTTTTGGAGAAACTGGACAGCTACATGTAAGAGAATGAAACTGGACTACTGTCTAGCCCCATACACAAAGGTAAACTCAAGGTGGATCAAAGACCTGAATGTAAGTCATGAAACCATAAAACTATTAGAAAAAAACCGGCAGAAATCTCTTGGATGTAAACATGAGCAACTTTTTCATGAACATATCTCCCCGGGCAGGGGAAACAAAAGCAAAAATGAACAAGTGGGACTATATCAAGCTGAAAAGCTTCTGTACAGCAAGGGACACCATCAGTAAAATAAAAAGACATCCTACAGTATGGGAGAATGTATTCATAAATGACGTATCTGATAAAGGGTTGACATCCAAAATATATAAAGAACTCACACACCTTAACAAAGAAAAAGAAAATAATCCAATTAAGAAATGGGCAGAGGACATGAATAGACACTTCTCCAAAGAAGAAATTCAGATGGCCAACAGGCACATGAAAAGATGCTCCACATTGCTAATCATCAGAGAAATGCAAATTAAAACCACAATGAGATATCACCTCACACCAGTGAGGATGGCCAACATCCAAAACACAAACAACAAATGTTCGTGAGGATGTGGAGAAAAGGGAACCCTCCTACACTGCTGGTGTGACTGCAAATTAGTTCAACCATTGTGGAAAGCAGTCTCGAGGTTCCTCAAAAAACTCAAAAAAGAAATACCATTTGATCCAGGAATTCCACTACTAGGAATTTACCCTAAGACTGCAGCAGCCCAATTTGAAAAAGACAGTTGCGCCCCTATGTTTATCGCAGCACTATTTACAATAGCCAAGAAATGGAAGCAACCTAAGTGTCCATCAGTAGATGAATGGATAAAGAAGAAGTGGTACATATACACAATGGAATATTATTCAGCCATTAAGAAGAAAAGAAATTCTACCATTTGCAACAACATGGATGGAGCTAGAGGGTATTATGCTCAATGAAATAAGCCAAGCCAAAAAAGACAAGTATCAAATGATTTCACTCAAAAGTGGAGTATAAGAACAAAGAAAAAATACTGAAGGAACAAAACAGCAGCAGACTCACAGAACCCCAGAAGGGACTAATAGTTACCAAAGGGAAAGGGACTAGGTAAGATGGGTGGGAAGGGAGGGATAAGAGGGAAAGGGGGCATTACGATTAGCAAATGTAATATTTGGGGGGCGTGGGGAGGGCTGTACAACTCAGAGAAGACAAGTAGTGAATCTATAGCATCTCACTACACTGATGGACAGTGACTGTAATGGGGTTGGTGGGGGGGACCTGAGAAGGGGTAGTTTAATAACCATAATATTGCACATGTAATTACAGATTAATGATACCAAAAAAAAAAGAAAAAGAAAAACAGCTTATATGATTTATCTGAACATACTTACATCTCAGAATAAAGTCTTGAGAGATTTCAGTGAGACACAGCTGACTTTCCTGGAACTTAATGTGAGAATATCTTATGTAGAGAGTTTAAATTACTCGATGTTATTGCTGCATTAGCATCCATTTTGTGTGGCCAAGCCATTTTGGAGGGCCTTAAACTTATACTAGTCCCGTTACACAACTGCATGGACTAAATGACACCCTGCAGAGTCACAAGCAAATGTTAAGTTCCCTATATGACTTTCCCCACAAGCTTGCTGATCAAGTTTCCCCATGCCTTCTCTTTGTGTGCTCTTAGTTCAAAACCTCTGTGAAGCTTACCAAAGACCCACTCTCTTTGGTTTGACTTGATTAATCTGGCCTTAGCTCAGGAACCCCAAGGCATCTGTCCCAGGTCCTGCCTCTCTGTCAGCCTGAACTCTGCCTCGACCTCCCCATGGGGCCCCTGGAGGCAGGCCATGTACTTCCTCCAGGACCTATGAGTAATAAACTCCACTGCAATTTCTCTTGTGTTCCATTGTTGAACTGTTAAGCTGTGACTCACCATCTAGCACCTTGTATTCCACTTAACAAATGTTAATTTAACAAAGTCATATCACCTTAACAAAATCATGATACTAACTACATTTTGGTCCACCCCGGAGGAATGAAAAGAACAAACACTTGACGCAGAAAACCACACGGCATCAGAAACCACTTGAAAAAATGGCAGGCACACATTTACAGAGGAGAATTTGACAATTTTAAAGTGTTTTTCTCTTGGTTATGTATGAGTTATTGGGTGTTATCTAAACCTCAACACATTTTCTAAATTCAGTGTTCCCATTTTAAAGGTAAGATAGCTAAGAGACCCAAGATATCCTGATTTAACTATAAAAAAAGTCACTTCTATATTTGAGACAGCAACTTTTCCTCTAGTTTCTCTTGTGTATTATATGCAATATCACAATATGAACTATAAAGAAGGGTGAAATGAGGAAGGGTCAAATAACTGCTAGCAAACAAGTAAGGAAGAAAATAACAGGGGAAAAAGACAAAGATTCTTCAGAGATGACTCCATACAAGAAAACAAGTCTCAGGGCTTCTCCAAGAACATAGTTTTGATTTTTAAGGCTTTTGCCATAAAACTGTAACTTCCCCTAAGAAACTATTCTTACCCTATTGATATTAAAGCAATATAATACTTAGCTTAAAATTATTCAGCTGGGCCCTGTACTCCCTCTATATCTTGAAAGGGATAAATACTTCCTTTGTTGAATAGAAATAAAAATATGGAATACAATTCAGGCCAAAGGGCACTGCCTTAAAGAGTTTGAAGCATCTGTTTTTTTCTTCGGTCATTCAATGATGATATTTCTCCACAGCTACAATTTGTGACATAGGTTGTAGTGATCTTTAAAATTATATTCAAAGGTGCCATTCATGGGCCCATCTTCAACTTAGCCCTGTACCACTCAGGTATCATGGAAGTGTTCTGTAGTCCCATGACCGTGCTAAGGCTCAGTCTCTTGGTGGGCCTGTATGCCTGGGCTGTGACCTTCCTTGTGCTCCTCAATTACCTTCCAAACCACACCTGCTTAGGTGGGAAAAGAAGGCTAGAGGAGGCTGGAGGGTATTTTCCTCCCCACAGACAGTTTAGATTCTAAGAAGACTCCAACAGGTAAACTCTGGTTAAATAGTTTCTCCTGAGGGCAGGCCTTGTTAAGAACAGAGTGCCCTGAAGTATATCAAAATGGTTCCTTTTCCTCTCACTCCGCAAGAAGCAAGAGGGAAATTTTTGTCTGATATTCACCGTGAAGATCTAGTTGAACTCCTGGATATAAAATTCACAATAATGTGTGGGGGGAGTTCCTTTCTGCCTGGGTCCCCCCTGGAGTTTTTAACTCTCAGATTTGTCCACTCTGAGCTCCCAACAATTCACCAAAGACGTTTAGGTTTCCTACCCCAATACTTGTGCCCATGAAGGTTCCTGCTCATAGGTTTCTTCTCCAGTAAATTTTTAGAAGTAGCTTTTGCCTGACCTGGCCTCAGTAGAGACTGACGGCCTGACCATAGATCATAATGTCACTGCAAAAGTTGAACTGCCCATCATGAACTGGATGTTTTCCAATCCACCAACTCCTATTATTGGGCATGCGCAGCACAGTGAACTCCATCTTCAAACACAAGTGGTCTAGGTGACATGACTCAGATGGCCCAGACCCTGAATGTGCAGGTAAGTTGCATGAGGAAGCTGTCATCCATGGCCCCTACTCCTGACAGACTGTCCTTTCTCTCTTTCAGTAGCACCTATGAGTTCCCTGTGACTGGTTTACTGAGGAAAGAAAAATTTGAGTCTCCTTGCAGATACCACCTGAGAATCAACAGATGACATACTTCATCCTCACTTTGAGACAGCTCTGAATAACAGTGGTGCCTGAAGTCATCAAAGTAGGTAGAACTTCAAATAGACTTAGTTATTCATTTTGCCTGGAAAAAGAGATGGACAGTGGTACAAATCTATATCAGTTCACAGGCTGTGGCCAATGGTTTGGCTAGAAGGTTAGGGACTTAGGAAAAAGTATGATTGGAAAATTGATGGCAGAGCAGTCCCAGAAAGATGAATGAAGATAAAGAGACATCTCTGAACAGGTATAGAATGTCAAGATATTTGTGTCCCATGTGAATGCTCACCAAAAGATGACCTAAAACATAAAGAATTGAAATAATCAGGAGATAGGATGACTCAGTGTGTAGATGCCAGTCAGCCTCTTTCTCAAACCTTTCTGTCACTGCACAGTGGGTTCATGAACAAAGTGGCAGTAGTGACAGCTGTAGAGATTAGGCATAGGCTCAGCAGCATGGTCTTTGACTCATGAAGGCTGACCTATATACAGTCACAGCTGAATGCTCAGTCTGTCTGTATCATAGAACAATGCTGTGTACAATTTCCCAGGATGACCAGTCAGCCACTTGGTGTCAGCTAGATTACAATGGACCACTTCCATCATGGGTGGGTGACACTGTGTTCTCACTGGAACACACATTTACTCTGGAAAAAGCAGAATGTGAATCAGTAATGAGAAGAGTGAATGAATGCTTTTGTTTGTAGACTTTGCATCTTTGTCTTTGTAGTCTTTAGTTGAAGATCCAGCACAGTTTAAGGGTATGTGTACACATACCGGGTTGACAGAAAGTGTATTCTAGTAACTTAGTGATGTGTCAACATGGGTGGGCTGAACTACATTCTTAAGAATTCCCTTTATAGTAAGTTTCCAGTTAGGTAAAGCATAAGGGAGTTTCTTAAGTGAAAGTTAGAGAACATAAGGAGAAAGCAGCCACTTAGAGCACACATGAACCTTCTCAGTTATTCCCTCAAACATCAGTCTAGATGGTGCCATAAGGGAATTTTTCAGATGTAATTACAGTTCTAAATTAGTTGATTTTGAATTCATGAGAAGGGAGATTATCCTGGTTGGTCTTGAATAAATTCAGTGTGAGTCTTTTAAAGAGGAAATAGGCTTTCATGAAAATTAGGGACTCTAAACCATGGCTGGGGCTATTACTTCTCTCCTTTGGACGCTCTGGATCTTCCCATCCTGACCGCTTGCTTGTGGACTTGGGTTCATTAGTTTGCAACCCTGTAATAAACACACACACACACACACACACACACACACACACAAACTAATGTTATATGTACACACATATATCTCCTACTGGTTCGAAACTCTGGTTAAATCTTGACTGATAAACTATATATTCACATTTTTTCAGGCTTCCTTGCAAATACTTCACAGGGCACAAGAGGCCCAATAAGAATCAGTGATCTGAGGCATCTGTATCAGAGCAATGCTATAAAGAAGCATGCAGCAGATACAAAATGATGCAGCAGACATTCTTCTCCCACCTCCCACAAGGACACTCCATTCTGCAGTGCCAGAGCATGCGTCTAGCATCCAGTACCCTTTCAGTTGATGCTGTGCTGCAGCGTCCGGGGTCAACTAGCACTAACGGGAGTCCTCAGTGGCATGACTTTGTGTGTGATTATACCTGCATAGCCTTCTTTCCTTGTGACCACTTCTACCCCAATACTCCAATATTCCCAAGGCATCTGTTAACTGCACCATATGCTTTCAACACATTTCTTTTCATATTAAATAAGCCACCAGTTTCTCTTACAGTGAAGAACCTTGACTGGTATACTTGCCAACTTAGCTCAACTCCTCAAGATCAACTAATTTGGCTTAATTCTTTTCTAAGCCTTCGTGTTTGTTGTTGTTTTGTTTTGTTCACCCTTCCCTCCTTTTTACGTAGAGTGTTTAAATGTAAAGTCTCTGAAGTCAGACTAAATGGATTTGAGTACTGGTTCTAAATTTTAGCAGCTTTGTAACCTTGACCATAGCACTAACACTCCATATGGCCAAGCTTTTTAATATTAAAAAGTGGCATGATTGTAGCACCTAACATAAAGAGTAACCAATTATTAAATTTTCATCAGATAATACAAATAAATGACTTATTTGCTTTTTTTGTTGCTCTTCTACAATCACTTACTAAGCACCTGCTAGTTATTTATATTTTTATAATAAAACTTTATAGGGGAAGTTTTATTACATAATTACACTAAACCTAAATGTCCAATGTATTATAATACATCTGTAAATGAAATTTTGTTATATAGTATTTTTAAATCCTAAAAATAAACACATTTGTGTGAAATCTGTAAGTAAGACAGCATTTCCTTTTCCTTTCTTGGTGTGGAATTTTTCCTATTTGAGAGCAGTATGGTACAATTATATGAGACACTTATTAGAGGATTTAATGATATCATTATGTAAGTTGTCTTCACTGCTGTTTGCAGTAGTTGTTCACAGGTTTAAGTATTGAGTTTATTCACAAAGCATTTTGATGGGAAGCAATAAAATAATTCATGCTAACACATATAACATTTGAAGAATGCCTAAAATTAAATATGGCCACTGCTAAAAAAATGTAATGCAGAATCATAAAATACCTATGAAATTATGTAAATAGGCTGGAAAAAGTATTCCAACTAAACTTGACTACTAGTTTTCTGAAGGCTTGCCAAACTCCAAATAAAAGCTACATTGAGTAGAATGTTTAGACATCTGGATACTTTTTCTTTAAATTCCAGGAAAATATTCTGCATTTGGTTTGAAATGTGGCTACCTAAGTTGCTATTTCCACTACAGTCAAAATAGTTATTCTTTGCAATTTCCTGTTTGTCATATTACTTCTTTTCAACCAGCTGATGATCAAAGATACCCAAAATATTTTTTTAACTGTTTTTTTCTGCCTAATTTTCTAGTTAGTGCTTTAACAGGCTTGCATTGGCAAGCCAACTTTTCCTCTGACCTATTCAGGCTTTCAATCTTTAGACTTCACTCTGCTGCCAAAGCTATGCAATTTATTAAAATTAAATTGAACACTGCAAAAAATATTAACAAAGTTCAGCAGTTCACCAAATTTAATGTTGAAAATTATTTTTCCAGTCATGTTCATGTTGCAGAAAATTCTTTGAATACTGAATTTATCTTGGGAAATTTCAATTTATAATAAAACCAGGAAGTAGGCCTTATATTATTATGTGACTTTCTTCTTCAAAATCTTGTATGTTAACTTCTGGAAAAGTAAATGTGTTTAGTTTAGTCCTGTTACATAAACCACATTTGGTGTCCTTATTATTTCACTAAAATTCTCTCAGTCTGAGTCCAAGCTCAGTCAACATTTATTTAATCACATATTAATAAAACGCAGACAGTTGGGGTGGTATTTTAGACATGGCTTTACACAGTTAATCGAATTTCTGAATAAAGAAATTGGAATATACACAAGTTAAACATATGTCAGTGGAAAATAATGTGTCTTCACAACCTGTTCAATCTACTTCAATGTTATTTCTCACTTGCTTCTAAATGACAATCAACATGTGCACAAAAGCGACATGGTAGACATAAAAGAATGCTCCATCTAAAAATAGAAATATTTTTTGCTCGACTTTAAAAAATATTCAAAACTTGGACTTACAAGTTACCTATGTCCACTGGCTCATAAAGAGTATATTTATCCTTCATTACATCACATATTGTTTTCTGAGTGTAGTTTAGGAAATACTAAGCCCCGTACTTTGATTTTATGTCACAATAACATGTCATCACATAGCAACATCAAAGAATTGAACTGTTTCCTTTTTACATTTTGCTTATGGGAGAATAGAAACTATAATTCTTTGAGCTGTTTATTATTATGCCAGAGAACTAGTTCTATGTATGAGAAGAAATAAGTATATCTATAAAGTAAATGACAAAAATATAAATGCACCCAGACCAATTTTGTGTATACTCTTGCCGTGAAATGTGTCTCTGATTCCTTATAGAACATGTCTCTTTTATTTTAGGTTAATTTGTTTTTCATATATAAGAAGAAAGTAATTAGAATAAAGAGTTTTCATAGAATTTTAATTATCAAAAGAGGGTGTTTGATATAGATAGACTGGAGTATTAGAAAATAGCATAGATTATATTGACACTCTTCAATGAACATATTATCAGATAGTTTATTATGACCTTAATCTATGAAAATTAAGCTTACATAGATAATCACTGACTGTAAGAATTTACCTTGATATTGGAGACTTTAGTTCTATAAATACTAGTCATAGTTATAAAACTATAGTTAGTTCTATAAGTTCTATAAATTTATATTAATAGAAATCAATATAAATATTAATTTCTATCCTATTTCATAAACTATTTTTTTCTGGATACTTGATCTATGATATATTTATCTTGTAACAGACCAATGATCTAGTCAAAGCTACTTAGAAAATCCAGGTAGAATATTTTTTAAAAATAGGTTTGAAGATATTGGGAGTTGTCAGGTCAACCAGCACATCAGAGTCTAAGATTTTGGGAAGTAGAAAATATGAAAAGAGGAGAACCTATAGTTCAGAAGTCAATTTTTTCCTGGGGTAGTTGTTGGTTATTGGCATTATGCTGGATCCTAAGAAGTTAAACAGAAACCCACAATTAAGGGTCAAAGAAGGTTTTAACAAAGGCATAAATTTTGACAGTTATGTAGGGCTGGAGCAGCATAAAACAGAATCTGGACTACAAAAGCAGCTTTGATTGAAAAGTGAAATTCAAATAAGTGGACTTGATATCCAGTGTTGCTTCTTGATTAGAGAAATTCTTAAACTGTACAGCTGAAGAGCCCAAAAATCTAAGTAAAAATTTTCTGAAGAGCAGAATGGAACTTTAGCAATCTCACGTTCCCAAAGAGAAAAAAAATTAGCTCCTGCTAAAAGAGAAGGATCTCGGAAAGCTCCACAGCCACTCATTTGGGATCCCTGGTGACCTGTGTTCTCAGAGCCAGAGTAAACCAGACATGAATGAAAACTTATAAAAAATCTAATCCAACCTTTACTCAGATGATATCCAATGAATCAAGGTTACTTTACCCTAACTCTATTAGCTTATCAGAAGAAAGGATAAATCCTCTTAAGAGGAAGATCATATCATCAAAATCCTCTATTATTTATTGTACAGAATGCATGACATCCAACCAAAAATTACCTAGCATAACAAGAAATAAGAATACACACACACACACATACACACACCACAAACACAAAAAAATAGGAACCACAAAACCAGACAATAGAAACAGGCTTAGAGTTAACATTCACCAAATTTTAAGTAGCTGTAATAAATATGTTCAAAAATTGATGTAAATTTTCACCAAAAATTAGAATCTATAAGAAATAATTAAATGCAGCATCTATAAATTTAAAAAGTGAAACTATTAAAGTATGACAGATTTGGTAAAAAGACTGGACATAGCAAAAGAGAAAATTAGTGAACTGAAAGGTAAATAGCTGAAAGTATTCAGGACAATGCTCAGAGAGCACAGAGAAAATAAAATATATACAAGAGCATAGAAACAATATTGTAGCTGGAGTTTTGGAAGAGAAGGATAAAGAAACTAAAGCAAAAACTATATTTGAATATATACTGTCTGAGAATTTACAAAATGATGAAAAATATGAAGCCATATATTCAAAAATCTCTATGATCCTAAAAAATAAAAACAAAGAATACATATAAAAAGTAGATAGAGGGATAAAACTGCATTATTTTAAAATCATCAACAATAAGGCAAGTATGTAAACTCTGAACAGTAATAATGTAAAGTAGTATATAGTATGTAACCTTTTAGGTGCTGAAAGGTAATAACCAACAACCTAAAATTAGAAGCAAAACAAAAATATCTCTCAAAATTCAAGAAATCAAACAAAAAAAATCCATAATAACAAACCTCAGAGGCAAACTACATCAACAGGATAAAGATAGTGGGTATTTGGGCAAAAGAAATGATCTTAGTTAAAAACATGAAAATATTGAAAAGAATGCAGAGCAATGGAGATGGTAAATACATTGATCAGTGTAAAATATTGAAGATATTATATAATAATAATAATAACAATAAAGTCTCTTGGGTACAAAATGTATAAGTAAAATGAATGACATAATAACATTAAAAGGCAGAGAAGAAGAAACCATACAATTAAAATGGTCTAAATACTAGCATTGCTTATTAAGCAAAGACTGTAATACAGTAAGGATATGGTAAGGGTGCATTTTGTAATCTCCAGAAGACTGCAAAAGAGTGGTCAAAGAAAATATAATCTACAAGTTACTAGAGAAAGAAAATAGACTAATATAAGTATTTGAAAAAATAATGATAATATGTTTTATATATATATATACCCCATGCATGACACTATTCATATTAAGTATAAATGGACTAAATACTCCAATTAAAACATCAGCAAAATTCATAAAAATGATGTATTTTTCTTACAAGGGAAACATCTTAAATATAAGGGAACAGAAAGTTGAAAATAAAAGGAAAAAAAATGAACAAATGATAAAAATATTAAGCAGAGAAGTCTAATGTGGTTTAATCCATATTAGACAATATGGACTTTAGGGCATGATGCATAATTCCTGATACCTTTGGAACAACGTTAATTATTGCTGGTCATCTAATCATCAGATCAAATGAATAGAATTGAGTAAAACTAAAAATAACTGGCTAAATTGTGACAGAATCTAAATAGCATCTGAGCAAGAGTTGATGTCTAGAATATAATACTTAAGTACTGACATACCACAAAAATTGAGAAAATTGGAATGATATTTTAATCTTTCTTGATCCTTAAAATTATGGCATAAATGTTCTAAGTAATAGGATTTCATAAATTATTAATTCTTTACAGAAAGTAGACATTATAAATTAAGAAATTAGACCCAGATTTAGAGTCCAGACCACAACTTCTCTTTGTGACCCTAGCAAATTAGTTATCCACTGGAAATTGAAATAGTTTCAAGGACCCAGGTTGTCTAGAAAGAGGTCATGACCTCTGGGTGGGAATGTCCCATTAGTTGGCTAAAACTGCCCATATAAGGAGAGGTGATGACAGAAAATGCACAAGAGGGTTTCTTCAAAATAAGATGATCATGGCAGGGTCTTCTTAGGTCCAAGGTGGTGCTGTTCATTTAGACATCTCAAGTCTTAGTATTTGACGTTCACCATGTTTCTCACTTCACTATCATTTCCTCTAGCCTGAGGACAATTAATGACCATTTATAAACTATTACACTGTCACAAACAAGGAGCAGATAAAGACATAGATACATTTCTAAGATGCTAAGAAAATGCTTTTCATTTCTTTAGATTTGCTTCAAGCACTGCTGTCAGATAATGTCTCTAAAAATTTGATTTGATTGTTTGATGACCTAGGAGAAAACGTCAAAGAGGTATTAATACCAAAGTCATATATACCTGTTTTGTCATTGTACTATTATTATCAGGATCAGCACATCCTCCTTACTAGACATTCATGTTTACATAGTTTCCTTTAAATTAATCCAGGCTGATGACAAGTTTAAAATCCTGGGAGCTTTTTAGGCTAAAGAAGTATGACATTAACATAAGAAAACATACAAAGAAATATTTAATCAAACCTAAATGGAAATGGTAGGATTATTTTGTCAGTCTTTATTGGGCTAGCATTTGATTCATAGTCAACACTTGATTATCTGTAGGCTACTTTTCATCATTTCGGTTAATCTGAACTACATCTTGTCTTCACTTTCTTTTTGGCATTATTATTTAATTTCATTGAAATCCCTTGTTGACTTTTCTCCAACTCTTACTCATGATCATTTTCAATGCTGCAATAAGGAAATGCTGTTGCCACCTAAGAAACCCAAGCATATAATTATCTTCTCCCCAACTTTTCTTCCTGCAACCTCATCAAGGATAGATGTCAAGGAGAAATGGGAATCTTAGGGAGAAGTCATATTGAGGTTTTCACTCTTTTTGGGAGGTGACAATGCAGAAAAAGTAGAATAAATACATATATACAAATGAAAAAATATATTCATTTGCATATATGTATGTGCATATATATTTATATGTATAAGAAAACTGCATAACTTTTCCCATCTTTCTGATTCAATCCTGCAAAGTGTCATTTTTATCATATCTAGTGGAGGGCATGTTCATAGTAGTTACTGAGTCTTTTTCTATGTTGATCTATATCCATATCTATATCATCTATAGGTAACTATAGCTGTATATCTATATTTATATCTACATCTACAACTGAAATCAAACTCCTTATTGGGGCAGTTTTTGCTAGTTTTCCTGGCTTCAGTTCTATCCATCAAATTAAAAAAAAAATTGTTCCACTCTAACAGCCAGTGAACTAAACTGGAGAGATGAGGCATCAGTGGGATGCAGAGCATAAAAACGAGTGTCTGGCTGCAATGACAGGGTTGTCTTAGTAGTTCATGATTTAGTGAAATGAAACCCCTGTTTCAAGAATACAGATTACATCTGTTTTGTGATATAGGAATTTGGCCACTCCAAAAGTAAGGAAGGAAAATACTCACTATAACTTTAATCTCATAAGGATCACATAATAATACAAAATGAATGGGTCTTATCTATCTGTCATCTGTCTTTCTATTTATCCATTTATCATTATCTATCATCTATGTATATCTATCTGCCCACCACTATCTATCTCTCTCTGTAAATACATATATACAAACGAAAATACATATTCATTTGCATATATGTATGTGCATATATATTTATATGTGTATATGCATGTGTGTGTATGTTAATGTGTATATATGTATATTTTTATATAAGCATATTAGGAGAGTAATAAGCACATTCAGAACTAAAAGGATGAGAGCATTTGAAAGGGTCATAAGTTATTTACATAAACTATTCACTTTTTGAAACTTACAAAACACTGTCCAGAAGACATGGACTTATAATTATCAAAGCTTGACAAGGAAAAGAGTTGGGTTTGGTATATAAAAGCCTTTGAAATTAATAAAAAGAATATAACAATTTTAATAAAAACAAGATAATAATTCAGAAACCTAAAAGGAACTTAAGAAAAATAAATCAAATTATGTAAATATTGTTCTCCTTCACCTATAAACAATGAATCTACTTATTCAACTGAATATAGACTTATATTGCTGTGCCTTAATATCATTTCTAAATAAAGCTCTTTCATATATTAAAAACTACTCTTTTTATTTAAGTAACTTCAAAGTAGATTGAGATACAGACTGAAATATACCATATCTGATCTCTTAAAAAGGAAGCAAAGAATTATTATAATGATGTAATGAATAAGCAATGGGACAAAAATATTCATTCCTGCAAACTATTTCATTCACTTGCTCTACAAGTACTACTTTTCCTACTCTGTGTGCAGGCATTTTTGTATGTTTTAAATTTGGAATTTTTGAGTCTACAAACAAAATATATTCTAGGTATCAATTGAGGGAAATGGAAATTATATTATTATTTTTGTTATTCTAGGTACAGTCTGATAAATTAACTTCATCTGGTTTCTAGGAAACCACTTAACACCATAGAAGATTTGGTCTTACTTTTGCATAAGACCCATTGCTCATGAAGAGTTAATCTAGACCCTGTGGCGAAGTGCTCTGCCCTCAGGAAATTCTTTCCCTTCACTCCTCTTCACCATAGGAACAGGCCAATTGATACTAATATACATCTCTGAAACTGCTGCAATGAATAAACATCTCTTCAAATTACATTAATTTCAGCAGGTTGCAAAATTTCCTACTATGGTTTTTTTTTAGTCCATCTTTGTTCAAATGACAGATTTTCACAAACAAAACAGTTCTCTTAGACTTGCATATCAAAGCCTGAACAAATGTGGAATGCTATGGCATTTAAACATCTCGAAATAGGCCATTAAGTATGCACAAATATTTTGACTAATAGCGTTCACCTACAGTCTCTAATACTAAAAATTCTTATGTCCATCTTAACTCTCTATTTACAGTGTCATAATTAAATGCCACTGACTTATTCTTCCTATTGATCTTTAATACCTGTAAACAGACTCCCAGTAAGGCAAGCATATTGTTTATACTTCTAAGACTTTATTGTTCTTACTACTTTTTATACTCTATTGTCTAATGTCCCTTAAATATCTTGTGTTTATATAGATATTCTCCTCCAAGGAACTCAAAGTATTAAGAATATGGAATCTCAGCCACCCTCAGTGTCAAGACAGAAATAGAACTTTTCCTTTTATATATGACAGCTTAGAGGAAATTTTATACCAAAGGTTTCTACTGGCACTCTCACCAACTGAATTAAAGTTTTATGGTAATAATCAAAATTGAGATAAAAAAATAATGCATTTTTGAAAAAGAACTCTGTGACTGTGTTTTAACAGCATAAGCCATTTCCCCAGTTTATTCTGAAGTGTTATGCTTCTAACATAAATTTTACTTTTATCCATAGCCTTAAAGCAATGACGGTATGACTAAGAACCTTAAGATGTAAACAATAGAAAATGCCATTGTACAGTGTTCTCTTCTTTTTCTAAGGGTTTGTGTTGTCATGGAATTATTATGTTTCAGAGAAACTCAGATATTTGTGTTATTTTAATGTACTTAATGGGAAGATTAAAATCCCTGTAAGTATTGGAGATTGACATTTTAAAGGGAACTATAAGTTCAATAATGTCTCAAAACTCTTTGTTTGAATGCCTAACTATGGTCTCTCTCTGTGAGAAATCACATACTTTAGAATGCAAATATATTTTCATGGCAAGACAACACTTGGTAGTCTTCACTTCTGTTTCATTTAATGTCACTAAAATAATCAATACCTTGTAACTTATATGTAGCCATATTGTTATTAGGTCCTGCAATGGTGAATGAATGTGATGTTTGCAATGAAGGCAAAGGCAATTTTTATAGGGCATTTATTCATTTTCTTATTCATTCAATCAATAAGTGTTAAGTGACTTCCAGCTTTAGAGAATGTTCTAGGTATTGGATGCATAATAATGACAAGACTGATGAGATCCTTGAACTAGAGATACATTCTGTATGGTTAGAGTCTCAGAATCACAGATCTACATAAAGAAAGAGCATAAGAGAAGGATTAAGTGAAATTAAAATAAAAGTTTATTATTTTGAACAAACAGATAATAGTTTGTTCTAAATAATAATAGCAGCACTGTTATTGGCTATGTATACATGTGCGTGTGTGTACGTATACTTCTTCATGCTCATGTACAACTGAAATTAATGACAGCAATTATACAAGGGACAAGAGGGAAGAATCAAGATTATTTTGCTATTATAAGGTACTCACATTACCTATGAGAGGTATAGTATTACTTGGAATGAACTTGGATTTGTTGTAAATGTGTATTGCAAACTATAGGAAAATTGCTAAAAAGAGTTTTAAAATAAGTATAACTAATATGCTATGAAAGGAGAGAAAATGGAATCATAAAATTTGCTCAATTAAAACCACAATAAGCAGACAAAGACTTGAAGACAAAAAGGGAAACAAAGAATAGGGAAACAGATGGAAAATAAATAATAAATAGATTCAAGATGAGGGCATGAGTTGAGACAGAGAACTCCTCCCAAAACCACATATAATACAAAAAAAAAAATAGTTAATACAACTAATCCTAAAAAAGCAACAGGAAAGAAGGCTGCACCAGACTGCATACACCTGGAGAACAGAGCAGACTTCAAGAAACAGGGTAACATACCAAAGCCTTGATCTGGCAGGACCCAAGCCCTTCCCCCACAGCAGCTTACCAGCAGGAGGAAGAGAAACAAAGCAGGGAAGATATGGAAGCCTAGGACTGCTGAACACCCAGCTGTGGAGATCTGCTTTGAGAGCACAGACCTACACTGCATGGTGCTATGGAGATTGAAGGAGTTGGAAAGCTAAGACAGGTGGAATACTTGGAGAGACTGAGATTCCAGCCATTTGTGGAGGACAGTGATCCACATCTGGCAGCCCTGGGACAAAGGAAAGGCGGGTGGTCTGGGAGGCTTCCTAGCAGGGAGAAGGCTGCTGAAGGGGTGGGGTTTGCGTGGAACTTGCTGCATGGGGGAAGGGATAGGTGGACAGGGTTGTCTGGGTGTGCTCTCCCCAGCAGGTTGGGAGCTTTTGGGAGCTTCAGGTGCTCCATCCTCCTGGCTGGCTGCTCATCTCTGAGACCCCCCACTGCGATATGCAGCCTGCTGTGCCAGCCTCCTGGCCTGCTGGCACCATCTTGCAAACCAGCAGTCCCTGCCCTGGTGGCAGGCCAGCCAGAGGGAGGCCCTATCTACTCCAGCTACAGACGCAAAGCACAGAGGCTTACACCTGTGTGTTCACCACACTGGTTCTGACAGTGGAGAAAGGCATTGCAGGCAGGAAGAAGGAAACACTTCTTTCCACTCCCAGGGTACTGGTGCTACTCCCCTGCAACCCCCGACATCACTCCAGGTGCTGAGGAGCTCCAGAGACTAGAGCTTCTGGGCACTAGAGGGCACCACATACAAATATGAAATATCAAAGGAATCTGGTTCAAACAAAAAACTCAGAAACACTAGAAAAAGGGCCAAAGGAAACTAAACTAACTGATCTTCCTGAAAGAGAGTTCAAAATAAAAATCATAAACATACTCATGGAAGTACAGAAAAATATTCAATAACTCAGGGATGAATTTAGGACAGAGATTCAATCATTAAGAAATTCCATATCTGAAATGAAACATACAATGGAGGGATATAAAAGCACAATAAATGTAGTAGAAGAGACCATAAATGCAATAGAAACTAGAGAAGAGGAATACAAAGAAGATGAGGTACATACATTAAAAAGGATCTCTAAGAATGAAAGAATATTGGCAGAACTGTGTGACCAATCCAAACGGAACAATATACGCATTATAGTGGTACCAGGAAATTAAGAGAGAGGAAAAGGGATAGAAAGTGTCTTTAAGGAGGTAATTGCTGAAAACTTCCCCAATCTGAAGGAGATAGTCTCCCAGGCCATGGAGGTGCACAGATCTCCCAACACAAGGGACCCAAGGAAAACAGCACTAAGACATATAAAAATTAAAATGACAAAGATCAAGGCTAAGGCAGACTTTTAAAAGCAGCTAGAGAGAAAAAATATCTCATACAAAGGAAAACCCATCAGGCTATCATTAGACTTCTCAACAGGGAAGAAGGGAGTGGCATGACATATATAATGCAATGAAACAGAAGTGCCTGAACCAAGAATACTCTATCCAGAAAGATTATCACTTAAATTTGAAGGAAGGATTAAACAATTATCAGATAAGCAAAAGCTGAGATAATTAACCTCCCACAAACCACCTCTACAGTGCATTTTGGAGGGACTGCTATAGATGGAAGTATTCCTGAGGCTAAATAGCTGTCACCAGGGGAAATAAAAGCACAGCAAAGTAGAACAATTTATTATTTATTAATATTGCTTATTATTCTTTTGAATTATTAAGTAATCTTCACTAGTATATTTTTTACTACTACCAATATCTGAATCAATGGGTCATGGAAGAAACCTCTGTTTCACTGAGTTCAATCCCCTTGCCTCAGAATCAGACTACAGTTTACCCATTTGATGTAGAGGAATGTTCTTTTTCCAAAGTTTCCCTTAGAAATAAATTTCAGGCCTCCAGAGTCTTTTCAACCTTCATATTCAAGAATGACTTCATGATATCTACCTTTATGCTTCATAATGTTTTTTTATTGAATTTTGTCTTCATGTTAATAATTAAGATGTATTCTATTTTTTTTATCCATAACTTTTCACATGTAAGTATTTATGTTAGGATCAAAAGATCTCAGAGAGACATATTCTGCCAAAAACAGTTTTAAACCATATTACAGCATCTGCATTGCTTTGCACATCTAAGTTTTCTCAAAATAAAGTAAAATGGCTTTATAGTGAACCATGAAAAAAAAATACTAAGAACTAAGCAGATGCAAAATCAAATCAATCAAGGGATAGACAGAGTACAGAATATGATACCTAATACATAAAGAATGGAGGAAGAAGAAAAAGGAGGAATAAAAAAAAAGAACCTTTAAGTTGTGTTTATAATAGCATACTAAGTGAGTTAAATTAGACTGTTAGATACTAAGGGAATTACCCTTGAACTTTTGGTAACCATGAATCTAAAGCCTGCAATGGCAATAAGTACATACCTATCGATAATCACACTAAATGTAAACGGTCTAAATGCACCAATCAAAGACATAGAGTTACTGAATGGATAAAAAAAAAAAGACCCATCTATATGCTGCCTACAAGAGACTCACTTCAAACCCAAACACATACACAGACTGAAAGTAAAGGGATGTAAAAAGATATTTCATGCAACTAATAGGCAGAAAAAAGCAGGAGTTGCAGTACTTGTATCAGACAAAATAGACTTCAAAATAGAAAATAACAAGAGACAAAGAAGAACATAATGTAATGATAAAGGGGTTAGTCCAACAAGAGGATATAACTATTATAAATATCTATGCTCCCAACACAGGATCACCTACATATGTGAAACAAATACTAACATAATTAAAGGGGGAAATAGAATGCAATGCATTCATTTTAGGAGACTTCAACACAACACTCACTCCAAAGGACAGATCAACCAGAAAGAAAATAAGTAAAGAGACAGAGGCACTGAACAACATATTAGAACAGAGGGACCTAACAGACAGCTACAGAACACTCCATCCAAAAGCAACAGAATACACATTCTTCTCAAGTGCAAATGGAACATTTTCAAGAATAGATCATATACTAGGCCACAAAAAGAGCCTTGGTAAATTAAAAAAGATCGAAATTGTACCAATCAGCTTCTCAGTCTACAAAGATATGAAACTAGAAATTAATAACACAAAGAAAATGAAAAAGCTCACAAACACATGGAGGTTTAATAACATGCTCCTAAATAATCAAAGGATCAATTACCAAGTAAAAACAGAAATCAAGCAATATATGGAGACAAATGACAAGAATAATTTAACACCACAAAATCTGTGGGACACAGCGAAGGCCATGCAAAGAGGGAAGTCTATGTCAGTACAGAACTACCTCAGGAAAGAAAAACAATTCCATATGAACAGCCTAAATTCACAATTAATGAAACTAGAAAAATAAAAACAAATGAGGCCCAAAGTCAGTAGAAGTAGGTACATAATAAAGATCAGAGCATAAATAAATAAAATTAAGAAGAATAAAACAATATAAAGAATCAATGAAAACAGGAGCTGGTTCTTAAAAAAAAAACAAAATAGATAAACCTCTAGACAGACTTATCAAGAAAAAAAGAGTCTACACACATAAAGAGAATCAGAAATGAGAAAGAAAAAATCACTATGGACACCACAGAAATACAAAGAACAAACAGAGAATACTATGAAAAATCATATGCTAATGAACTGGATAAGATAGAAGAAATGGACAATTTTCTGGAGAAATACAACCTTCCAAGGCTGACCCAGGAAGAAACAGAAAATCTGAATAGACCAATGGCCAGTAAGGAAATAGAATTGGTAATCAAAAAACTACCTAACAACAAAACTCCTGGACCAGATGGTTTCACTGCTGAATTTTATCAAACATTTAGGGAAGACCTATTACCCATCCTCCTAAAGTTTTCCAAAAAGTAGGAGAAGAGGGAATAATACACCCCAACTTTTTCTACAAGGCCTGCATAACTCTAATACAAAAACCAGGCAAAGACAACAGAAAAGAAAATTACAGACCAATATCCCTGATGAACATAGATGCAAAAATACTCAACAGAATATTAGCAAACAAAATTCAAAAATACATCCAAAAGATCATCCATTATGATGAAGT
The DNA here is from genome assembly GCA_032199065.1 of Smutsia gigantea. Taxonomy (NCBI): domain Eukaryota; kingdom Metazoa; phylum Chordata; class Mammalia; order Pholidota; family Manidae; genus Smutsia; species Smutsia gigantea. Next base: position 259,238 of record JAVSCE010003967.1, on the reverse strand, counting down.
AGGATTTATTCCAGGGATGCACAGATGGTACAGCATTCAAAAATCCATCAACATCATCCACCACATCAAAAAAAAAAGGACAAAAACCACATGATCATCTCCATAGATGCTGAGAAAGCATCTGACAACATTCAACATCCATTCATGATACAAACTATAAACAAAATGTGTATAGACGGGAAGTACCTCAACATAATAAAGGCCATATATGAAAAACCCACAGCCAACATTATACTTAACAGAGAGAAGCTGAAAGCTTTTCCTTTAAAATTGGGAAGAAGAAAAGGATTCCCACTCTCCCCACTTTTATTCAACATAGTTTTGGATGTCCAAGCCATGGCAATGAGACAACACAAAGAAATAAAAAGCATCCAGTTTAGCAAGCAATAAGTTACACTGTCCCTGTTTGCAGAAGGCATGATACTGTATATAAGAAAACCCTAAAGAATCCACTCTAAAACTACTAGATCTAATATCTGAATTCAGCAAAGTTGCAGGATACAAAATTAATACACAGAAATATGTCACACTCCTTTTTTGAAATTTATTTTTGTATCATTAATCTATAATTACATGTGCAATATTATGGTTATTAAACTACAGACTTCATCAGGTCCTGCCCACCAACCCCATAATAGTCACTGTCCATCAGCACAGTGAGATGCTACAGAAGCACTACTTGTCTTCTCTGAGTTGTATAGCCCTCCCTGCGCCCCACAACATTATGTCTGATAATCGTAATGACCCTTTTCCCCCCTTGTCCCTCCCTTCCTGCCCATCCTCCCCAGTCCCTTTCCCTTTGGTAACTATTAGTCCATTCCTGGGTTCTGTGAGTCTGCTGCTGTTTTTTCTTTCACTTTTTTCCTTTACTCTTATGCTCCACATATGAGTGAAGTCATTTGATACTTGCCTTTTTCCACTTGGCTTATTTCACTGAGCATAATATCCTCTAGCTCCATCCATGTTGTCGCAAATGGTAGGATTTGTTTTCTTCTTATGGCTGAATAATATTCCATTGTGTAAATGTACCACATCTTGTTTATCCATTCATCTACTGATGGACACTTAGGTTGCTTCCATTTCTGGGCCACTGTAAATAGTGCTGCGATAAACATAGGGGTACATCTGTCTTTTTCAAACTGGGCTGCTGCATTCGTATGGTAAATTCCTAGGAGTGCGATTCCTGGGTCAAATGGTATTTGTATTTTGAGTTTTTTGAGGAACTTCCATACTGCTTTCCACAATGGTTGAACTAATTTTCATACCCATCAGCAGTGTAGGAGGGTTCCCTTTTCTCCACATCCCTGCCAGCATTTGATGTTGTTTGTGTTTTGGATGTTGGCCATCTTCACTGGTGTGAGGTGGTATCTCATTGTGGTTTTAACTTGCATTTCTCTGATGATTAGCCATGTGGAGTATCTTTTCATGTGCCTGTTGGCCATCTGAATTTCTTCTTTGGAGAAGTGTCTATTCATGTCCTCTGCCCATTGGATTATTTGTTTTTGTTTGTTGAGGTGTGTGAGTTCTTTATATATTTTGGATGTCAACCCCTTATCAGATATGTCATTTATGAATATTCTTTGTTCTACTGATGGTGTCCTTTGCTGTACAGAAGCTTTTCATCTTGATAGAGTCCCACTTGTTCATTTTTGCTTTTGTTTCCCTTGCCCACGGAGATATGTTCATGAAGAAGTCGCTCATATTTATGCCCAAGAGATTTTTGCCTGTTTTTTTCTAAGAGTTTTATGCTTTCATGACTTACATTCAGGTCTTTGATCCATTTTGAGTTTACTTTTATGTAAGGGGTTAGTCAGTACTTCAGTTTCATTCTCTAAATGTAGCTGTCCAGTTTTTCCAACACCAGCTGCTGAAGAGGCTGTCATCTCCCCATTGTATATCCAAGGCACTTTTATCAAATATTAATTGACCGTATATGTTTGGGTTAATGTTTGGATTTTCTATTCTGTTCCACTGGTCTGTGGGTCTGTTTTGGTGCCAATACCAAATTGTCTTGATTACTGTGGCTTTGCAGTAGAGCTTGAAGTCAGGGAGCATAATTCCCCTTGTGTTATTCCTCCTTCTCAGGGTTGCTTTGGCTATTCAGGGTGTTTTGTGGTTCCATATGAATTTTAGAACTATTTGTTCCAGTTCATTGAAGAAAGCTGTTGGTAGTTTGACAGGGATTGCATTGAATCTGTAGATTGCTCTAGGTAGTATAGCCATTTTGACAATATTTATTCTTCTTAGCCAAGAGCATGGGATGAATTTCCATTTGTTAGTGTCCTCTTTAATTTCTCTTAGGAGTGTCTTGTAGTTTTCAGGGCATAGGTCTTTCACTTCCTTCGTTAGATTTATTCCTAGGTATTTTATTCTTTTTGATGCAATTGTGAATGGAATTGTTTTCCTGATTTCTGTTTCTGTTAGCTCATCATTAGTGTATAGGAAAGCAACAGATTTCTATGTGTTAATTTTGTATCCTGCAACTTTGCTGAATTCAGATATTAGTTCTAGTAGTGTTGGAGTGGAGTCTTTAGGGTTTTTTATGTACAGTATCATGTCATCTGCAAATAGTGACAATTTGACTTCTTCTTTACCAATCTGGATGCCTTCTATGTCTTTTTTTGTCTGATTGCCATGGCTAGGACCTCCAGTGCTATGATGAATAACGGTGGAGAGAGTGGGCATCCCTGTCTTGTTTCCGATCTTAGATGAAAAGCTTTCAGCTTCTCGCTGTTAAGTATGATGTTAGCTGTGGGTTTGTCATATATGGCCTTTATGATGTTGAGGTACTTGCGGTCTATAACCATTTTGTTGAGAGTTTTAATAATGAAAGGATGCTGAATTTTGTCAAATGCTTTTTCAGCATCTAGAGATGATCATGTGGTTTTTGTTCTTCTTTTTGTTGATGTGGTGGATGATGTTGATGGATTTTCAAATGTACCATTCTTGCATCACTGAGATGAATCCCACTTGGTCATGGTGTATGATCCTCTTGATGTATGTTTGAATTCGGTTTGCTACTATTTTGTTGAGTATTTTTGCATCTACGTTATTAAGGGATATTGGTCTGTAATTTTCTTTTTTGGTGAGGTCTTTGCCCGGTTTTGGTTTTAGAGTGATGCTGGCTTCATAGAATGAGTTTGGAAGTATTTCCTCCTCTCTATTTTTTGGAAAACTTTAAGGAGAATGGGTATTTATTTCTCTCTATATGTCTGGTAGAAATCAGAGGTGAATCCATCTGGCCCGGGGGTTTTGTTCTTGGGTAGTTTTTTGATTACTGATTCAATTTCGTTGCTGGTGATTGGTCTGTTTAGTTTTTCTGTTTCTTGCTTGGTCAGTCTTAGAAGGTTGTATTTTTCTAAGAAGTTGTCCATTTCTTCTAGGTTTTCCAGCTTGTTAGCATATAGATTCTCATAATATTCTCTTATAATTCTTTGTATTTCTGTGGGGTCTGTCGTTAGTTTTCCTTTCTCATTTCTGATTCTGTTTATGTGTGTAGATTCTCTTTTTCTCTTAATGAGTCTGGCTAGGGGTTTATCTATTTTGTTTATTTTTTCAAAGAACCAGCTCTTTTTTTCATTGATTTTTTCTATTGTTTTATTCTTATCAATTTTATTTGTTTCTTCTCTAATCTTTATTATGTCCCTCCTTCTGGTCACTTTTGGCCTCGTTTGTTCTTCTTTTTCCAATTTCAGTAATTGTGTCTTTAGACTATTCATTTGGGAATGTTCTTCCTTCTTTAAATAGGCCTGGATTGCAATATACTTTCCTCTTAGAACTGCCTTTGCTGCATTCCACAGAATTTGTGGTTTTGTGTTGCTATTGTCATTAGTCTCCATATATTCTTTGATTTCCGTTTTGATTTGGTTGTTAACCCATTGATTAATTAGGAGAATGTTGTTAAAATTCTCCCTGTATTTGTGAGCGTTTTTGTTTTCTTTCTAAAATTTATTTCTAGTTTTATAACTTTGTGATCTGAGAAGTTGGTTGGTAGGATTTCAATAGTTTTGAATTTACTGAGGTTCTTTTTGTGGCCTAGTATGTGGTCTATTCTGTAAAATATTCCATGTGCACTTGAGAAGAATGAATATCCTGATGCTTTTGGGTGTAGAGTTCTGTAGATGTCTGTTAGGTCCTTCTGTTCTTGTGTGTTGTTCAGTGCCTCTGTGTCTTTACTTATTCTCTGTCTGGTTGATATGTCCTTTGGAGTGAGTGGTGTGTTGAAGTCTCCTAAAATGAATGCATTGCTGTCTATTTCCTCCTTTAATTCTGTTAGTATTTGTTTCACATATGCTGGCGCTCCTGTGTTGGGTGCATATATATTTATAATTTTTATGTCTTCTTGTTGGATTGACCCCTTTATCATTATGTAATGTCCTTCTTTGTCTCTTGCTACTTTCTTCATTTTGAGGTCTATTTTGTCTTATACAAGTACTGCAACACCTGCTTTTTTCTCTTTGTTGTTTGCATGAAATATCTTTTCCCATCCCTTTACTTTTAGTCTGCATTAATCTTTGGGTTTGAGGTGAGTCTCTTGTAAGCAGCATATAGATGGGTCTTGCTTTTTTATCCATTCTGTTACTCTGTGTCTTTTGATTGGTGCATTCACTCCATTTACATTTAGGGTGATTATCGATAGATATGTACTTATTGCCATTGCTGGCTTTAGATTCGTGGTTACCAAAGGTTCAAGGGTTGCTTTGAAAGAATGGAAAAATTTTAAGTTTGCTTTGAACCTTGGCCTGGGTTGCAAAACAGGCCCTGAGTACAATAGTTTGTAAAACAGGCCCTGAGTGTAACCACAGAACAAATAAGCCTGTAAAGATATAGTTAAGAATATTGAGGCCCTGTGAGACTTTAACCTTTAACCGAAATGCTTTTGCTATCTTGTTATCTGCAACCGACCTCCCCGCAAGAGCTCCATGACCTCCCCCCATTCCTTCCCCTGGTGTGGTTTTTGAAGGTGTGGGTTTTTTTTTTCCTTTATAAGCCTCTGGAGAATTCGGCTCGGGGTCGAACTCCTCTGCCTTTGCGTGGGTTACGAGTCTCGACCCCAGCGCGCTGGCAAATCAATAAACCTCTTGCTGTTTGCATCAAGACTGGTCTCCTGCGAGTATTTGGGTCGTCGCCTATCCCGGGTCTTGAGTAAGGATCCACTCCGGTAGTCTTACAGCTTCTTTACTATGTAACAATCTAACTTAACTTTCTTGTTAAGTTATTGTAAACACCATCTGATGTTTCTTTATTTCTCTCCCTTCTTATTCGTCCTCCTCCATTCTTTATATACTAGGTGTTTTATTCTTTGCCTTTAGTATTTGGATGGTCTGCTTTCTTTGCTGTGATTGTATTTTCTCTGTTGACATCTTTTTAGCCTTAGGAGTGCTTCCATCTACAGCAGTCCCTTTAAGATATCCTGTAGTGTTGCTTTATGAGAGGCAAACTCTCTCAACTTTCGCTTGTCTGGAAATTGTTTAATCCCTCCATCATATTTAAATGGTAATCATGCTGAATACAATATTCTTGGTTCAAGTTCCTTCTGTTTCATAGTGTTAACTATATCATGCCATTCTCGTCTGGCATGTTAGGTTTCTGTTGAGAAGTCTGATGATAGTCTGATGGGTTTTCCTTTGTAGGTGATCTTTTTTCTCTCTCTAGCTGCCTTTAATACTCTGTCTTTATCTTTGATCTTTGCCATCTTAATTATTATGTGTCTTGGTGTTGTCTTACTTGGGTCCCTTGTGTTGGTAGATCTGTGGGCTTCAGTGGGCAGCGAGACTATTTCCTTCCCCAACGAGGGAAAGTTTTCAGCAATTATTTCTTCAAAGACACTTTCTATCCCTTTTTCTCTCTCTTCTCCCTCTGGTACCCCTATAATGCGAATATTGTTCTGTTTGGATTGGTCACACAGTTCTCTTAATATTCTTTCATTCCTAGAGATCCTTTTATCTCTCTCTGCCTCAGCTTCTCTGTATTCCTGTTCTCTGATTTCTATTCCATTAACACTCTCTTGCCTCTCATCCCGTCTGCTTTTAAGCCCATCAGTCGCTTGTCTGATTTCTGCATTGTCTTTCCTCACTTCTGTCACTTCCTCCCTCCGCTCTTGCACACATCTCTGTAGATCCATCAGTATGTTTATGACTTTTATTCTGAATTGTTTTTCAGGAAGATTGTGCATTTCCATCCCTTCAGGTCTCCTCTCTGGCGTTGTCTGGTTGATCTTATTCAAGACCATATTCCTCTGTCTTTTCATGGCTATAGAAGTGGTCGCTGGTAGGTGCCACGTATGTCAGCTGGGCTCTTTAAGACTTTAAAAAGAAAGAACGAAAAAAAAAAAGAAAGAATAGAAAAAAGAAAGAGAAGAAAAAACAAAAAACAAAACAAAACAAAACAAAACAAAAATCCCCACTGGGAGTAGATTCTGTGGGGATGTTGTAGGTGATGCTGTTCCTCCACTATTCTGCACCCGTGGCTGCGCTGCTCCACAGTGTCCTTAATAGCTCTGGCCGGGGTGGAAATGAATGGGAGGCTGTTGATCCCTGTGGGAAGTCTAAGGACGGCCACCCTTTCCCAATTGCCAGCCAAGGGATCTGAAACTCCCGAAGACTCCCAGCCTACCGTGCTGAGTGTCCCGTGGTGATCCGGCTCCTCCGCTGGGCTCCTGTCTCTTTAAGACTGCTGAAAAAAGCGCTCGCTTTCTTTTTTCTTTTTTTTTCTTCCCGGGAGCCGGCTGCAAGGACCCGGGTGCATTCCCCACTCAGGTCCTGCACCCTCTGTCTCTCCAATCTCCGCTACACCTCGCGATGTGTGTCACCGCTCCCGGTGCAGATCACCGGGGCTGGTTATTTCTCTGGCCTGTGCTTCCACTCCCTCCCTGCTCTGATTCCTCTTTTCCCACCGGTGCGCTGGGGTGGGGGAGTGCTCAGGTCCCACTGGCTCGCGTCTCTGTATCTTACCCACCTCACGGGGTGCCATGTCCTCTCGGGTGTAGCTGCAGGCTATGTGCTGTCCTGTATCTTCTGGTTTCTTTTTTAGGAATAGTTGTACTTGTTGTATTTTCATAAATACATATGGTTTGGGGAGGAGATTTCCGCTGCCCTACTCACACCACCATCTTCCCAGAAGTCTGACTCAACATACGATGTTAATATACAAAAATCCATCACTTTCCTACAAAGCAGCAATGAGCCCATGGAATTTGAAATTTAAAAATATACCACTTACATTAGTACCGAACACATCTAACATAATAGGTACGAACCTATATAAAGAAAATGGCAAAACTCTGATGAAAGATATCAGGAAGAACTAAATAAAGGCAGAAGTATTCTATGGTCATGGATAGGAAGACTCAACATTTTCAAGATGTCAGTTCTTCCCAACTTGATTTATAGATTCATGCAGTACCAATCAAAATCAGAGGCTGTTTTGTGAATATATACAAACAGTTTCTAAAGTTTATATCAAGAGGCAAAGATCCAGAATAAACCAAGTTCATGATGAATGGAAACAAAGTTGTAAGACTGATACTACCTGACTCAATACTTACTATACAACTAAACTTCTCTGTACGAAAGTATAATGATGGATACATGTCATTACACATTTTTCAAAACCTTTGTAAAGTACCACAAGAATTAATTCTAATGTAAACTTTAATGTGGGTGGTTATGATGGATTAAAGTTACAATTGATTAATTCTAAGAAATGTACCACTCAGATGGGGGGTGTTGATAAGGGAGTCTACGTGTGGGGCCAGGGAAACCTCTTACCTTCTGCTCAAAATTGCTGTGATCTTAAGACTTCCATAAAAAATAAAATCTATTTAAAAATAAAACATAAAGTAAGGACCTTATAATTTTATAAAAAGGTAAGCTCAACTAACAGATACCAAAAAAATAGGCAAGAAGTATTAGAAACAACAGTCAAAAATACAATGAAATCTTCTGCTGGAGAAAACTTGCAGTACAAAAGAGCTCATGCTCTTCCAAGCAAAGTTACATTGGGACAACATTTGTACTGAGATCATGGAGTCACTATAGATGCATCATCCTTTAAAAAGTTCTTACCTCACTGCAGACAAGCAGGTATTTGCTAACTCATAGGCAAGTAGCAATGGTCTCTTAGTACCATTCCAGCATTCATCATCAATACCTCATGACAGCAAAGAGCAGTGGAAGAAATAGTAGTTGACGGATGATATAAACCAGAGACCTACACTTCTAGCCACAGTCAGTCTTTCTGGATGGAATTTGTAAGTGCTTCTGCTTGCTTGGACAAAACAAGGTAAAAATGATGAAGAATAATGTGGAGGAAAGAGAGTGAAATTGCCCATATGCCAAGTGGGCCCTTGAATAGATATCAGTTTAATGTGAAAGCTTCAAAATATACAATCTTTCTTGAAATGTGATTATAATGGAGCAATCCATAAGAATCCATAATATCACTTCATTGAAAAATAAGGCCACAGCTTTTTGTTTTGTTTTGCCTTTAAGTTTTAGATATATAAGAATTTATGTTTTGAGTACATAGAAAACTAATTGCTTGTAGATAAAGCTCCGAATTACATCTTCACCTTTAATGCATTACAGAATGCAACAATTAAACAAATAAAATCCAGAAAACAAAAGAACTATGGAGGAGGCACTTAAATGTAAATATAGAACAAAAGCGTGTAACATGAAAGAGATAGAGCCCAATCCATTAATATACGGCAATAAATGTAATCAGTCAAAATCCAAACATATACTGATTTAGGTAACACCTAAAATAAAATAAAATGACTTATAAGAGTTAAAAGTACCAGTAGTAAGTGATATGTCAAACAAACGTAAACAAAATGAAAAAACTATATTGCAAGGGATAGTAAAATTTTTGTCAGAAGAATTAATGGAGCAAGAAGATTATTTTCTATTTAAGAACATTCAATCCATATATGTTATATAAGCTATGATAGCATTGAACACTTAAATGTGCTATATGCCACTGCATCATTATTATAAAATACTAGGGGAAATAAGCATAAGTAAAAATTTTATGGGGGAATTTTAACATCATACACTCACGCTCTAGTAGACTTACAGGACAAAATATAATTAAAGACATAGAAGTAAATAATGTAATTGTTAAGATATAATACATATCCATTAAATTTTATATCTGCCAAACCTTGTTTGTAAAGTGTTAATAAATTATTTTAAAACCAATCACATACTAGACCATGAAGAAAACGTCAATTCATTTTAAAAGTTATAAATGACAAAGGTAACATTTTCTGCAAACAAAACAAAAAATGATTTATTTAATCTGTAAGTCTTTTAAAGAAGAGATATGTTAACATATGCAACTTGTTTGGGGGACTAGCTCTAAAAGTTTTAAATTGAAAAACAATCTTTGCTTACATGCATTTACTAAATAGCTGACAGTCAAATTCTCATGGTTAAATTCTACACATTTTTTGCATGTTTGTTCTTATCAAACACAATTGCTAGTACCTGTGCTTATTTGTTTCCAATGCTTGTTTTCTAGCATAATATCTGTTTTCTTCCATCCCAAGTAATTAAACTTATATTGTCAGGACTGTTTTATATCTGTTATCCATACACCACTGTCTAGATTTATTCCCCAAATATACACTGATTGATATATACTGATTGACCATCTTTGTCAGTCACAGGGCTAAATACCTTGTTAAATAAATGAAGAAGCATGAGCTAATTCAAGAGGTATAGAATGGACTGCATAAGTGCAATATCAGCCTGAAAATATTATTACAGAAGCATAGGCACTGAGTCTTGGGAGGATGTGGGAGGTTGTCTAAGTACTGTGAACAAGTAGTCATGAGTTTGGGAGGTAGAAAGAATGCCAAGAAAGAGACAATACATGGACTAAGTGTGAACAAAGCAAGAAGGAATCATGTAGCTTGGAAAGAGGACACAGAAGGAACTGTGTTCAAAGGCAGGGCTGCTGGATACCATTACACCATTACTATGCTCAAGCTCTGGTGCCTGTAGGAGAGCAGCAGTGGTCTAAACCTGATTGAAACTCATTGGGGACACTTGTTTACACTCCACCTAGCACACTTTGGGGCATAAAGTAAACACCTAATAAATCCTTTTTTTAAATTAGTTAAATGGTCAGATAATTATATGATCTTTTGTGTTTAATGCTAATAGTAATAATTTTAATATCATTCAATATCTCAATTCTAAGTTCACTTTTGTCTTTTCGCAATTACACATTCAAATTTCTATGTGCACCCATTTGTGTAACATTCATTTATTAAGAAATTTATAAAGCATTTCTCATGGAACAAAAATTAAGCTAGGCTTTGATTTTTTGAAGGTGAATCAAAGGACACTTCTCCAGCATTCTCCTTGATGTTTTAGCCTAGTGATTTATTGCTTTGCATGTTTCCAAAGTAATTGTAAACACTACATAGTTAGAGTAGAAAACCAAGTAACTTTGGTATAGTTAGTGAAGTCAATAAATTCTAAACAAAACATTAGGGAATGTGAGGAAAAAAAGGCTACCTGAATTTTTCATATTTCTTGCTAGGTTAGGTATCATTAGACCAGGCCCAAATTACCATGTCAATAAAATGTTTTTCTTTTCTTCATATTAGTTTTTATACACAATTATTGTCTAATGATTCTGTTTGCTCACATTAGTGAAGCAACAGAACGTATTTAGGTTAAATAAGAATTTTTGGTGTTGCTTCTGAGGTAACACATTCAAACATTTCCCATTTCCCACCCTTTCTGATGTATTCATTTCTTATCAGATATAGGGTAGCCTCTGAAGAAAGCCTCCTAACGTGCAGAGAAGCAGAGAGGCAGAACTGTGAACAGTCATAATGTCTTTCGAAGACAGACTTCAACATATTGGGAAGACAAAGGACCAGGGCTCAGGGGAAACTTTTATTCCCCTACCACATAGTACATATGAGGAAGCTAGTATCAATATCTACATCATAAGCAGAACAACACACATACTTAGCATTTGATTTTGCAGGGTCCATGAGCATCTGCTGGCCTCCCCCAGCTGACCAAGTCATCGGAACACAGGCCACCCTAAAGCTTTTCACCATCTTTATTTGGGGTTTTATGTATTTAGCTTTATAAGCATGAGTTTTCATCTCCAAATATCTTGTGTCTTCTAATGTTCTAGATTAAAAAAAAAAAGCAAAGACTTTTCTCTGTCTTAACTCAGATATTTGCACCACAGTTAGTTGTAGGAACAGTATACCAATATTGTCCCACCAGATGACTAACCACTTCTGCTTTTCATCCAGAGGGTATATGTGCCAGATGTGGTGAAACTTTGTCCATGGTGCATGGCATTCAAAATTCTAAACCCAGCCAAGAGTAAATATTGAAGCCCAGTTTATAAACAAACTTCAAAGAATACTGTTGTTAACTTCCTCTTCTTTTCCTCCATATTTGTCTTAAGTGTCTTAAAGATTAAAATTCTCAATATTTTCCCAAAAGGCTAAGTGTTATTTGAGATGGTCTACTATGAAGTGTGCAGGTAATATATATATATTTTTTTATCATGGGGGAATGTATCATATAGCAGCCAAATTGTGCCACCTTCCCAGGGAAAGTGTTTTTCTCCAAGATTTAGCCAGTGTGCTGCGTATCTACCAATAATGGGGTCAAAAAGCCTCACTCTGAGAGGGGAGAGAGCTAGAGAGGGAGAGACAGGAGTGAGAGAGACACTAAATCATTCCCAGTGTTACATCTGTCTGCTTTGGGATTGTCAGGGTTGTGCTACAATGACCAGTTAGATATAAAAATCATCTTTACCATACTTTGTATCTTAGAGTTTTATAGTTTCTAAATCATCATTTGCTGTTATTGTTACACTATTGAATGTCAGTTCACGATTAAGATGACATGAGCAATACATTCAGAAGTTACAGATAGTTAAGCAAAATGCAAATGGGAATTTAAAGTAGAAAATATTTAAACCAAGATCTTAGGTTGGGTGTTGTAGAATGTCTTTATCTGAGTATGTGTGGCCAATACTCACTGAATTGTAACATTAGCGTACAGTTCTAGTTAACATTTCCAAAAACTTAATTCCATCAGAGCTCTTTGAGTGGAGGGAGTTTAACTGTCTCCTGAAGGTCTGGTACCTCTCACCTGTGCATTACCTGCCATGATAACTTTCTTTTAAAACAGCAAGAAGGAAAAAAAGAAACAAAAACATCAACCAGAAGTGTTTGTCGGCAAGATTCCTTAATGTCCATTTCAAAAGTCACAGATTACAGTTTAAAATGGAAGTCCCCTTTTGAACAAAGAAGGAAAGGTTAAGAGAAAATAAGAGTCTGCAATTATTGATGGACAAAGCCAGCTCGGGTTGCATCTGTCCTGTAGCGCCCCCACATGCACCAGTCGGATATTGCCTAAATCTCTGAAAATGAAAAAGAGCTCCAGTCAGAGCTCTTCATGCAACTGCTATGTGAACCAGCTTGATGAGCATAAAACCTCTGTTTTTCTCATTCAATGTACTTTATGGACTGCTTGTCAGGTCGTCTCTGTGTGGTTTGCTCAGCTAATCCGAGAAACATGTACAAGTCGTACAAATTATAATTTAAGAATAGGAAATAAAGTCAATTGAACATTGATTGTTCTGTCCTCTTATCCCAGTACCTGGTAAGAGAATCCAAGTGTAATAATTGTGAGCTCAAAGAATTTTTGTCTTATTGCTTTATCTTTGCTGGTAATTAAGTTAGTGGTTTCAAGTTTAGCTTCTGTCTCTCTCTCCCTTTCTATCCCTTTCCAAAGGCTATTTCCTTGACAGACCATGAGCACTATGGTCTACCTCCCTTCAGTACTTACCCCTTAATAAATTAGGGAAAGAATTACACAAATAGAAGCAGACTTCTTATTAAGCAAAATCTATGATTTTCTTTGAAAAAGTGCCAATAGAAAGAACATAGTAGACCTGAATTTTACAAATATAATGATTCCCTGATTATACCTTGCTAATAATAGAGTCGTGTTTCTATTTTATATTCTAGTTTTTCCCAATTGGTGATTTAACTCATTTCCACACTCACACCCTTCTGTGTTTGAGCAGCAGCATAGTACTAACTTGTTTGAAATTTCTCTCTCTTAGATTGCTAAGGTACATAGCAAACTTCCACTCATTCTGAGCTGGGCACTGGTACTGAGGGCTTAAAAATCCTTTGCATGTATACAGATTTCACCATCCCTTTTTTCTGCATGTCGCTATTCATTCCTAAGCATATTTATCTACATTTTGTTAATTGCAATTTAAAATTCCATCTTAAAAGATGTACAGTTATACTAGTAATTTTGAAGGCAAGTGGTTATTTCATTGGGCTGTCACTCTTTCCAGAAATCAAACCCTCTGTCACATATAAATAGATTGCTTGATATACATGCAATATCCTGTCGGCATCAGACACTCCTTTCTTTAATCTGAATGACATGGCACATAATAAAATGCTCACTCCAATATATGTCTGTTGCATTTTGCCTAATTCTTGGCTTAGTTTAATATTAGTCATGAATATTTCCTCCAACTAGCCATGAATTTGAATATATATAAGGCACAGTTTATGTTCATACTAAAACACAAGCTTCAACCTTATGTTTTATTGCTTATCCATTTGTGATTAATTAAGTCCTCTCAAAGAAGGGACTGAAAGCAACAGGGACAGGAACTCTTATCTTTATCCACAGGTCAGGTTGAATGTGCGTGGGAGAAATTCAACTGCTGTGCTCTACTTTCCCTGAGCATCAGAGCTGAGAGTTGGAGAGGTCTGCTCAGTGGGAGAAAAATAACAGAAGAAACCATATTATATCTCCGGATTTCTTTTAGGCTAAAAAGCTACAATACTATTTCTAATGCCTGATAATATTATGTCTATTTTATATTCCTTTTTATCATAGGTACAGATGGGTTCTTTATCCTTTTTTCTTTTTTTTATTTAAATACCTTCAAATTAAATTCATGAAAGAAGAAAAAGCCATTACAATGATGTGTATGCGAGTGCACATATAAAAATACACATGCACACACACTCAAAACATGCAAACATACATGTGTGCATGTACATGCTTGGGTGCATATATAATTTTATAAATTCAAGTTCTAATACCTTGATATTTTTCTCCTGGATTAAAATAATTATAAAACATTTGGGGAATTTACTTGACCCACTCAACTTTAACAAAGAAAATTAATTCAAGCACCTTTTCTTTGTTACTTTCTATTATGTTTTTAATGTGTATCACATTTCATCAACTATAATAGTGGATTAACACTCCTTATTTTTATGCATCCCATAATGTCTGTGATTCCAGGACGGCAGTGCCCCAGTGTCATGTATAAGATGAGAATCTGCGTGTTGGATGGCTTGCATATGTTGTTGTGACAATCTTACCTAGAGATCTCAATTAGGACCATATCCAGTAAAAATCCCATCATAAAATGACTTTCTGTCCTATAAGCTTAAAAATCTTACAGGGCAAAGCATGTTCCTCTTGAACATTGTAATGTTTATTAAATATATCTCTGCAAATGAGAAAGATTAAAAACATTGCCATCCACCATCCTTTAAAATTATAATGGATTTTTCTTGTTTGTGTCAATATATTTAACGTGTGTGTGTGTGTGTTTTTTCTTGGTTTTGGACACCCCACTTGTCTTCAAGATTGTTTTTCTCTGGTATATTAATTTCATGTGATTATATGAAATACATTATTTCATATTTAATCTTTGTAACAAAATTTTACACCATTTTCACAAAGAAATAGAGCACACAGTGTTTATATGATGGGCACCATGGAATCCCAATGGATGTAGACAATGGATAAAATGAACTACTGGCTAAAACGGATTAGATGCCAAAGTAAGTTAGTCCTTGCCTAATTCTATAAAAGTATGTCAGTTAGGGACTTACTTGACCTAAGGAAAAACAAGTCTCGAAACAATATGTGAGCCGATTACTTATTCAAACTGATTATGCTGTAGCCACTGCTCCGTTGGAACAAAATACAGTCATGTAAATTTAGGCCATTCCGTTGGCCAGTCTGCATACAGAAACTGCCATTACAAGGTATTTTATTCAATGACACCAGCAACATAGAGCAGATTAATTATAAAACAGAACTGTGCAACATAAATTATATCCCAATTACATTTCATTTCTGTAAGAATTTTACATTATTCTTGTGGAGTGCTTCTGCTATGCTCGAAGAGTTTCATGACAAAATTGTTCTGAAATCTTGGGATCATCTATAGCTATAGCTTAATACTACGGGTTTTATTAGACAATTATTTATGACATCTAAGTGTTAGGAGATTAAACAGATCTAAAAAGTCAAATATTTTGGAAAAAAATGGAAAACACATATCCACCAATCTGAGGAGCTAAGCCCTTGTGCAAGAAACCACTGGACACGGATGTTAGAATCACTGTTCCGTGGGTAGGTGCTGCAACACTCAGATGAGAGGATCCAAAGGGGGTGAGAAAGGAGTTTAGAATTGGAAGTGGTACTTCAAAAAATGATGGTGGGTCAAGTATTGTATGAGCACTAACGTGAGTACAGAGTATAATATAGCAACTTGTATTTTGAAAAGCTGAGCAGAGTCCAGGTAAGCCTATTGTTCCCCACAGGCTGTTCGCAGTTACTGTTAACACACTTCCCTGCTTTCACCAGAGCCTTCAGGAGCTGTGACAGTGCTTGTAAATGTGATGCTCGTGACAAGTCCGTCTGCTTCTAAAGCATGTCAAGAAAGAGGAACACTATTAATACTACTAATGGAGAGATTATCTTTAGCTCTGAATTTTTTCTCCTTTGAAAATAAAAGTGGGAGGTTTGTTTTAACACCCTGCCCTTTTCGTAAAGGTTGCAGAAAGCAATTGAGCCTCTTGCAGAAGCCTTCCTTTTCAAGTTTTCCTCTTAATTAAAAAACACTGCATTTACTTGGTTAAAAGTGAACTCTTCACTAGTGCATTTTAAAGATACAACAGAATAGTAATAAAATTAGCAGTAATCCTTTGTCAGAAGAAGAACATATTTGTTAGACTGTCTAGACAAAGGGACAATTACCTACTTTTAAAGGACCCAATAAAGAAGCAACGCTGTGTCAGAGCTTCCTTATTACAGCTGTTTCTCCGGCAGGGATACCATAAAGGCTGCATAATAGCCAATTAGACAGAATTAATGAACAGATTTCGGCAGAAACATACATAAGCAAAACATTTAAAAACCATTCAGGAATGGAAAAAAATCAAGTTGTCAAGACAAAATAAATATGCTGTAGCTTTGATATGCCACTGTACTGCGTCTAACCTGATAGGCTGTGTTTAGTATGGACACGTTAAACGTATGACAAAGAAGATACTCAGACTAAGGTCCTTTTGAAAATGAGGGCCAGAGTGCTCCATGTCAATTTCAATTAACTCTCAAAAATGGAAACTTTTTTCGTATTTTCATGAAATATGGCATTCCATGGAATACATATGTCAAGTATTTCGTAATTCTTTGGAAGAATTACCTCCCTAAGAACTTACCTGCCCCATTGCACAACAAGAACCATTTTATGTTCTTTCTCCCTTTTATGCTTTTTAAGGCTAAGAGGTAAACAAATCATTTTATAAGACAAAAGTAGGAAGGTCAACTTGTTTTCCTTTATCTGGAATGGTTACTGAACCCTGGTGTTTGTTGCCTGCACATGTTGGCATTCCGCCCGCCTTTCTCTTTTGTCATGAATTTCAGCTGTGAGTGTGTTCGTCTTTAAAACTAAGCCTCACTGTGTCATATGTTCAACGCTGCTCCATGCAACTCAACACAACTTATCACACTCTGACAGCTAATGTTTAAAAGAGAACACACACGTATTTTGAGGTTTGATAACTGCTATCAATCTCGATAATGGGTATCCAATCCAAAATTGTGACAGATATCTAGTGGATTGAGTATCTACCATGAGCAGCTAATGCTGAAGTAAATGAATCAGTGAGGCAGTTACTTTACACCTATAATTAAAAATAAAACAAATAAATGCCACACAAATAATGGAGGCCTGAGAAATCTATGTCATAGCTGCAAAATGCACCAAAGGGTGAAACTTACTGGCACCAGTTTCTAATTTAGCTTTCTTCTTTTGATTTTTTTAAATAGAAGAGTGTGAGATTTTTCCTGAAGATTTTTTTTTAACTGTTAAAATTTCAGCGTTTCCTGTTCAATTTGTCATTGCACCTACTTTTTACAGAAGCTGCCAGCAGAGATATAGTGGCCCCTGAAGCGGAATGGCTTTGATACTTAGATAATGCTCTCTTTTAACAAAGTAAATCAAGGTACACTGACCTCTAAAAACCAAACTGCAGAGCAGTGCATAATGGGTAATACTATGTAAATTGTCATGCATGCAGTGGAGGTGTTATTACAGCAAGACCAAATGGCGGCAGCTAATGACCTTGACATTTGATTTCTAGGTTCATTTTATTTTATTTTTCCTGATTTGAAAATATATCTATCTGAGACAGTGTCTTTACCACACTGATGAGTCTGAATAGAAAGTGTGAATTTTTCTATAGTGACTATTGTACTTTAAATCAAACAAATTTAAAGAGAGTAGCTGAGTAGCCCCTAAATCACTCAAAAGAATATATATTGTGCACAAATTAAATTGTCATTTTCAATTTCAAGATTAATTTCCTTATAAAATTATCCTCCTAAGGAAAATGTGATGCACAAATATTTGGCTTTGGGCTTTAAATTGCTTAGACATAGAAAAGAGAAAGAAGTATAGGCATAAATACATTTGTTCTGGCTTCAGTGTGTCCATCCCACATTTAGTAGTAAATTATTTGGGGATTGAAAGGACTGCACTGCGTATTCTTAATAGCCATTTGTTCTGGGAAGTTCAGTTATTGAATATTGTGGCATCATTTTTGTACTTCAAATGAGTTTCATCACACAGCTGGTGCATTTTTGTTGAGGTGGAAATAAAATGAAAATGTTTCACTATGAAGTCTTCCCATAGCTCTACATAGGATTTTAAAGATAAATCATAACAAGAGCTCCAAGAAAATATTTATTGCTCTTCCTAAGCATTAGGAGAAATGCTTGCTCTGGACCTGTCATTCAGAGCAAATCAAGATACTACTGTGTCAGACATTGCTAGATGAATCACTAAAGCATTGTCAAGAACAGCATACCTGGAGAAAAGATTCAGTGGTATCTTAATTCATTAACAATTTAAATTATTTAGAATTTATTGGTATAAGTAAGCATGAAGCAATTTTTATTGTGCTGAACTCTAATGGGTTCAAATAGCTTTAAATTATTTTTCCTGTAAATTATATGATGTCTTAAATTATCAGGTAACTTATTAACACTGGACCACCTCTCAAAAAAATTACATTGGAGCTTGTGTTGCTTACTCAAAAAATTTGCATTTCTTCTATATAACTACTTCTTCAGAAATTGATGTCACAGAGAAAATATATATACACACACTCCATTTGAAGTATTTTTCCTTTTATTTAATCACAGGATAAACCAATTGCTTATGAGGCTGACAAAAATACTACTTGATATGTTTTCTTCTTCTTAAATTGTCATTAGAGCAAAATGTTATTTTCTATTTTAATAATTCTAATCCATAGGAAGAATTTTGTAGATGGAAGGAATGTCTGCTTCCTATACTGACTACCCTACCCTATGTATGCCCACTTGGATTTATTTTATATCCCATTATTGGTTTAGTTCAAGATAAAATAAATTGAACAATGAATAGGCTACAGATATTTCCCATGGGGTAAGGGCACTTGATTTTATTTTCCCCTATTCCTACATAATATTGCAATAAGTGTCTTTTGAAACTTATGGCAAACAGTCTATGTTGCTGCTCTTTCTTTTATTCCAAAAGACAGCATATGCATAAGTAATGTTGGACATGAAGACTTTTTCATTAAATATGTTTGCACATTAAAATTACTTGGGTAAAATTTTAAACACATTTTGGTTAACATAACCCATGTGTGTGTACTTCTGCAGCATAGATAATCCCCCTGCACACTTCCTCGAAGAGGCTGGAACAAAGGAGCAGCAACACAAACCAGAGAACAATTCTGCATGATTTTCCTTTGCAGTCATTTTATCAGGGACAAGGAATATTCCACAGTGGTGCCCAGATGAAGCTGCATGCATTCCCTAGCATGCATTGTAGAAGAAAATGAAAAACCTAATAGCATTTTGACGTATTCCAGTTAGGTTTTCCATTAAGAGAAAAAGGTGGTATGTTCACACCATTTGTCAGGAAAAGAAGAAATGAAGAAAATGTTGACAATTTCATTACACTTTGGTTATGGGGTGATCTGAACTTACCTATTGTAAGATAAAAAAAAGTGTTCCAAATATTATTAGTTAAACATTATTGTTTATAATTACTTTAATGTGTGCTACAACTATAGAGTGGATATAACTGAATAAGCTCATATTTAAAAGGAGATATTTTATATCATTTACAACCTTGCTCCAAAATTTGTATCCTTTTGAATGCCATAACATCACACCAGGTCACACACTGCTGGACATTTGTCTGATAAATCCAGTCCTGAAAAGAGGATGTACAGATACCATAAAAGTGCTTCTAAGTATATCATTCTTTTCTTGACCTATATATTTATTCAGAAGATCTTTTTCCTATTTCTCATATTTTTTTCTTTTATTATTGACTATAGGACTCCTGGATTTTCTGCTGAGGATATTTCCCTAGGGAGAATAGCTTCTGTCCATTTAAAATCAAAGTTAAAAACTGAACATTTTTCCAAGGTGCCAGGGAAACAAGTATAGATTCATTCCGTTCAACTGGAAATTGAGGATTACACACACAACTTTATTTATATTTCTTTACTTATTATTATTAACTGATATTCGAGTTTTCATATTAAAGCACATATGCTAAAGCATATTTACTAAAATACTATTTGATTCTGTGATTTTGAAAAGAAAAATTTTAAAAATGTATCAGGTTTATACTGTAAAATATGAGTACATGACACCGCAAAAATATAAGAAGCTTTTATCTGATTTTTAGTAAAATGGCTGGTTTAGTTTTAAAAATCATTATATAGTGAATTTATTAAGTGTTTGCTACCTGAGGATAGCTTTGCATATTAATCATGTCTCACAAAAAAAAAGTTCTAACAACTATTACAGCATGCATGTGTGGGGTCTGAAGCTCTAAATAGTACAGAGAACACAGAATGGTCTACTTGTAGCTCAATTCGGGAAAGCTGAGAGGTCAGTAGGAAACAGCAGGTATGAAAAGAGGCAGCAGAGAATGAAAAGTGGCAGAAGAGCTAAGGTAAGTGTGGACTAATTTCCCTATCAATATGGAATATCATATTCACTAACACTAATATCATCTTCTACCAGCTGCATAACATTTGTGTGGTGAATCTTGTTGGTATATTTAAATTTTATTTGGTACTTCTTTCCTAAGGGCAATTAGCAGACTCGCAGATTTCTAATCAAGAAGGGAACTCAGAAGGCCATCTAGGAGGGCTTTCAGAGCCCGGCCCAGAAGGCAGGCGCTGTGCCTGAAGAGGCGCTGTGAAATAAGCCATCAGTTTTGTTTTCCGACCAATTGTGTAATAAATGTTAAAATGTTGACTTTGTTACAAAGCAAAATGTCATTATTTCAAGTTAATCTCAATGAACGATATATATTGGTATTAAAAAATATATATTTATATATATTTATACTGGTTTAAAAACATATGAGCTAAATATAAAATAGGAAATTTGGGGTTTGTTTGGAAACTGTGATAGTGGTACTAAGTACCACATATATAAATTAAATCACTTGCTCAAAGTCATAAAGGTGGTAGATGTTGACACACTTCTTATTTTTAAGTCAAACTGAATGGATTTATGATCATAACCACTACATTTTATTTTCTCCCACAGTACAACCTAGACTCCTATTTGTATTAACAAGCTTAGAGAAATTGCTTTTTTCTAATAAGCAATTAAAATGAAACACATGTGGCAAAACATTTAAAAAATTTTAAATGTATTCATTTAATGTCTGTAACATTCTTTTTTTTTTCTATCTTTTTGTCCAGGTGAATTTGAGGGGAAATCAAGTGAAGCAATTAGGAAAAAAAAGAAAAAGGCAGGCAAATTAAAGAACATCAGCAAAAAGAAAGTCGAAAACCAATTATTTAACATATATTAGCATCATTGATATTGTGTGAGACAGAGTCGGTCAGACTACTCGACTTAAGGATATTAATGTGCTTCTTTTTCCAAAACATCCAGCTAAAGGAACTAAAATGTTGCACAGTCAGGAGGACAAAATCCCATCATTGTGACAACCTCTCCAATGTCCTTTCCTGGCTTCTCAGCTGGATTTTCAGGTCTCTTATTATTTTTAAAGTTAGCCTGTGGGAGTCCCAGTTGCTAATTTGAACATCTATTCAATTTATAACAATTTTAGTTGAATTTGCTATAGTGCAATACTGCACTTGAAGGTAGAGCCTAGGAAATAATTTTCAAATCCAGTGCTATTGTGAAAAGCTTGCTTTCAGAGTAGATTAGAAGCAAATAAAACAATGAGAAAAGCTAATGAAAGAGCTTTCTCATAATTTGCTAATTTTTTTTCCAAAAATAGCTCTGTCACTGTTACGCTCTCAGAGAGTGTGTGAGAGAGAGAGAGAGACGGGCAGAGAGAGAAATGACACATCCTAGAAAGGCTCTCAATTCTTTCTGCAAAGAAAAAATAAGCAGCCGGTTCAAATAAACTGATTTCACTGTAGGGAATAAAATATGAGATCCAAATGTAGCCAGTGATACTACAAAGGATGTGCCACTGCAAATGGTCAGCTTTCAGCGTTTTCTAGCTTCTGACAGTTTTCCCATCCATGGACAAAGGAAAAGTGAATTAGAGACATTATAGTAAAAGGGCCAGGATGAAGTCTTTCAACCCCTATTGTAACTCAGCACAATAAATGCAAACTTTTCCTCCTTAGGAGGGTATCGATGCAGAGAGTGGATGGCAGTCCTGGATTGGACGTGGCAATAGTATCGAGAATACCATCACTTTCTTTTCCTTCACACTCTCCTTTCCTGTATCAATGTTATGTGGACAAGAGCATTTCACACTTAGGCAATCATCTGTGACAATGATCAATGATAAAGACTAGCATTTGTGGAGCACTCTACAGTATATGGGGTTTTCCTAAACATTTTCCCTTTTCTTTCTCTGAAAACGTCAATATTATGATCATTGTTTTGCAGATGACTATATTGAGAGTCAAAGAATTTATAAATCTAAGTCCAAGTACCCAACTTTTTCCACCCCATTACCCAGTTGTCCAATTGTATTTCTCATCACCAGTCCTCACGTGTAAGGAAATCTAGGAGAGTTTATGCCTTGCTACTACTATCAACAACGTGTAATGTAGTCCACGGAAAATTACCTGACACAAAATATTACTTATTCCTGTAGGATATTCCAAACTCTCAGTACAGAAAATTTTGTGGAGAACCATGGGGAGTAAAACATTTAAAAGCAATTATAGGAAAGAGAGAGTAATTTGGTGTATTTCTATCTTCTGGCAAACTCTGTCCTTCTCTACCATGTGTAAGCATCAAGATTTATACCATCAATGTCTTTTGAGCTTAAGCTGATTAAAATGTTTTTCTTTAGTAATGTCTGAAGAGGTTTTATCACTCCAGACTTTTTAAAAAGACTGCAAAGATCAACGGAAAATGCTTCATCAAAACAGTACCATATAAAATGTTCTTCTTGGTTAACTTACCATAATGAAATAGTAACCAGCACTAAGTAGTATATGAGTTTAAGAACATCCAGGTCTTTCTCACTTAGTAAATAGTGAAAACTGGAGCACAGGAGATATCTGTGTGTAGTCCTGTTTCAATTCTTTTGTCAATGAAATTTCTCGCCAGCATTATCAGTAAAAAAAAGTCTTGTAAAGTCATGGAGGGGAATAGGTGGTCACAACACAAGTTTCTAGAAGAAATTAATAGTTGATATATACCATCAAGGGAGATAATAAGCCCCAAAAGTATACTCCGTATTGCTTACTGTCACATCAATCCCTGTTGGTGAGAGGCAGACACATAAGGCACTGTTCTTGATTTACTTCTGTAATTTATAAAGTACAAGAGAACAGGAAGATGCATATATATATAAATATAAATACACGCACACATACAACTCTACGTATACAAAGGAGTGCATGTGGTTCTTCAAGTTTTCATTAATCTCCATAATATGTTCCCGTGCTTCACAGGTAAGGAGGCCAGTTTGTGCTGATTGTTCTAGCATCCTAGCGTTAATGGATTCTTTGTTTCACAAAGCGTCAGAGATCAGACAATTTTATATATACACATTCTGTTGATGGGAATCAAGGAAAATAATTTGGCACTTGGAGCTTAAAGAGCTGTTTATCAACTTTGTTGAAAAGACATTTGAAATAAAAGAACATCAGGACGAGTGCAAATAATTGGTGAATCAAGTCAGAATAGAAACAAACTCTAAATAAAAGTTTAGGTTTCACATGGAATCAAGCAGACCACATATGCTTGATTTCCTTGGGTATCTGAATATAACAAGCACAAATTCAGTGTTGTCACCCTGTGCAGGAATTCTTAAGGCAAGAAACTGAATCTAATAGTGTAACCTTGTGTGAAGTGAAATGTTTGCCTAAATCCGTAGATACTGGACATATTTCTTCCACTTAATAACCAAAACATCTAAGAAAGCTATGTGGGTCAGTGGCTTACATCAGCAATGCACTCATTTACAGGTATGTTTCACTGAGTGAACCCTCAGACCTTTCAGAAACATACATATTTGGAAATAAAAACAACAAGTCACTTCTAACAGCTAAAAATTTGAGTTTTACACATAGTTAGACAAGGTCAGCCTGGGTATTGAGATTTGTAACAGTTGTCTATTTGCATAACATGCCCCAATGTGTCTTTAAAGTAAACTTAGTGTAATCTTGACACCAAGAAGTTTATCATCCCATAAGAACAGATCACCAGTTACGTACTGAGGAAACCAGAAGGTTGAACTGAGGCACAGGTCACCTAAAAGAAGTTTATCAGGATAAAAGGAAAATAAAATTTAAATGTAGCTCACAGTTCTATGGTCTCAAAACATCCACCCATTTAAAACAAGGTCATGGTGTCTACTCACAAGTATCTGCTTAATTGTTTCTGGGAGCTCTCAAAACCTTTCTGCAGTCAACGTGTGCTGGCTTCTCTGTTCTTCCTCTCCTGCTCTGTTCTCTACTTGTTTGCATGCTCCATGAGCAGAGACACCTGGAAAGCCCCAGATGCTTGCCACCACATCTTGTAGTCATTAATGTATAAACCTAGTCGTTATATTCTGATAATCCCACAACCTCCAATCATGGGACAAACGGGCAATACCGGGTTCTGGAAAGACGGAAAAATAATCCTTTGGCTTCTAAACCCTCTTGACTAGTTCTATTTGCATTTTCCTCTAACTTCCCAACTCTATAGTGAAGTTAAAGCCACCCCAAGTCACTTAGTGTGGTACAGAAGGCTTTCTATTCTAGCTTACGCTTCTCTTTTCCTTTTCTTCTCCCAATGCCTCACTACCAGCAGGAGAGAACATCATCTCTATCCATCTAGCTGCCAGACAAGTCTTTTATGCATTTATGATTATATAGAAAGAAATTCAGTCACTTGTTTGAAAGGAGGATGTGACCTCATCTATACTAGTTAACAAGGAGTCAGATGTACCTTGTGATTCAATAAGGCTAACAAAGCTTCAAAAAAGAATAATGTGAATTTTACAGATGTGTATAATCATTCAATACCAAAATATTTTTAGATTGAGCTATGACCCTGCAATCTGTGTGTCTAAAATTATTACCTTCTGTTTTGCTAATATTTTAAAAATAGAATATTTACTTTTCCTGACTTCTTAATAGAACACAATAAATAAAATTTAATTTGGGGCTGATTATGATATATATATATATTTTTTATTACCATAATAAGAGATACCATAAGGATCCTCTCCACATCTGTAGTTTATTAAAAGACATTCAGTTAATGTTGTAGACGTGAACTACATGATCCTACATAAGGGATCACAAGGTGTTTCTTTTTCTGTGGCTGATGCTACCCACAGTTATGTGTTAGTTAAAACACACTGAAAATTAAGAATAAGTAATTGGAATATTCAACACTTCAAGATGAGAGTCTTAGGAATCACTTTTGAAATGACAGAGTAAGGACTTCCCAAAAATATGCTCCTCCACAGAAACAACAAGAACAGTGGCAAAGTGTTAAAATTAACTTTTACAACTGTGGAAACTAATCAAAGGCTTGCAACAATTCAAAGAATGTCTCTTCAAGAGAAACAGCTGAATCTCTGTACAAAGAATAAGCACCGTAAGCATTGTGGCATTTTTGTCCTGTTTTCACTTTTTCTCCTCAACTGCATGAGAATCTTGAATGTCAGAAGCCTTGTAACCAGGGTAGATGTGAAAGTTAGCAACCTATCAGTCACTGTAGGAGGATGTGGGGTTTGAAGCCTCCCCAAAATCACATCCTCAGAGAATTGTCAATATTTGACAGTTCTCTAGCTCCTTAAAAAAGCACCATTCAGCGCTGATCTTTACCTGATGACACAGAACATGTTCACTGAGAAAGCCTTTCATACAGAGTGTTTGTCAAAACAAACAAGGCAATTATTTTTTGCCTGCAAAAATGTTTTTTGCCTAATGGTTAACATCACACATGCCAGCGGTGGCAATATGAGATAGGGAAAACAAGAGGCTGGTCAAATGTTTAAAAGGAATATATGGGGAATGAGATGGCCATAGGTGTCTTTAGAAAATTCTGATGTACTTCTGTGGACAGAGAATTCCCTGTACACGTCTAAGGCTAAATGCATGCCCGGGAAAGACCTGGGAAGGCCCTGGTCTCTCATGCCTGCCTAAGCCTCAAGGCCCTGCCCAAGCCATAAATGCAGCTACAGCAGAGTTGCAGGCTGGTGGTGGACATGTGCCCCAAGCACACACAGAGGTCGTGGTGAAAGGGTGGGAGTCTAAGGTTTTAAAGCATTAAGGAAATCTCCATCAAAATATCAGCTCACCATGAGGTTAACTGAGCAGAGATGGCAGCACAGGACAGTTATGATTAGCTCAGAGATATCAGTAAATAAACAGAAGGGAACAAAAATATCAAGAACAAAAAGCAACTGTTAACTCTGAAGTAGGGAAGGAAATCTAATCCCCCAAATTGTCACATTATTATTGAAAATATTCAGTTTAAACAACAAAAATAAGACATACAAATAAGTAGGAAAGTACTGCCCATGCCCAGGGGGAAAAAAATCAATAGAACAAGTCCTTGAGGAATCCCAGATGATGACCTCCTTACAGAAGACTTTAAATTAGCTATTTTACATGTGTTCAGTGAATCAAAGGAACTGTGTCTAAAGACCTAAAGGAAAATAAAGGGACAATGTCTTAGGTTTAGGCAGAGCCTTGAGGTTTAGGCAGGCATGAGAGACCAGGGCCTTTATTTAGCCTCAGACATGTACATGGAATTCAAATAGATATTATCAATTAAGAAATAGAAATCATAAAGAAGAACCAAAGAGGAAATCAGAAGGTGAAAACAACAATAACTGAAATGAAAAATTAGCTAGAGCAACACCTTTTAGCTGACAGAAGAATCAGCAAATCTAAATACAAGGCAATTGAAATTATCCCGTCTGAGAAACTCGGAAGTTGAAAATCCTTGGAGATAATATGTTGAACCACCTAGAACAAAATACATGCATACAAGATTCCCAGAAAGAGAGAAAAAATAAAGCAGAAAGAATAACTAAAAATGAAATAATAACTGAATAAAAATAATAATTAAAAATTTCCCAAGTGTGATGAAAAACATCCAAGAAGTAATATGAACTGCAGTTAGGATAAACTCACAGGTCCACACCTAGACAAATTGTACTCAAAGTACTGAAAGAAAAAGAAAAAGAATTTTCAAAGCAGCAAAAGTAAAGCTACTTATCATGCATGACAATCCTCACTAATATTACCCATTGATTTTGCATCAATAATCATGGGGGCCAGAAGGAAGTGTAGCAACATATTCAGAGTGCTAAAGAAAAATAATGACAACCAAGAATCTTACATTCATCAAAGCTATTCTCCAATAATAAAGATAAATTAAGAAGTTCTAGATTATCTGTTTTAAGTAATACTGCTCAACAAGAAATGTTACAGGGAACACTTTAGGCAGAGATGAAAGGGAATTTCACAGCACTAAATCCATACAAATAATAAAGACCACCAATAAAAATAATTACATAGGTAAATATAAAGCATGGTATAAATGTATGTTTGTTTGAAATACTTTTCTTCAACCACATGATTTAAATGACAATTACATAAAACATATCTGTGTGGATGCGCTTATAATGAATAAAGATACCCTTTCTATGACAAAAGAAACACAAAGATGGTGGATGAAATGGAACAAAAATAGATCACATTTTTGGTATATTTTTCCAATTTAGTTGAAATCAGTTTAAACTAGACAAATTTCTTGAAAGACAAAAACTTCAAAAATTGACTCAAAAAATATGAATAGATCTATAATAAGTAAGATGATTGTATTAGTAATTAAAATCTATACAAAATTATGCCTCTGGTTTCACTGGTAAATCCTATCAAATATTTAAGGAATAATAATACTAATCATTTTAAACTCTTCCAAAAAATAGAAGAGGAAGGAGCACGTCTTAACTCATTCTATGAGGCCAGGATGACTCTGACACCAAGACCAGACAAAAGCATTGCAAGAAAAGAAAACTACAGACCAGTGTTCCTTAAGAAAATAGAAGCAAAAGGACTCAATAAAATACCAAAAAACCAAATCAAGCAGTATATATATATATACATATACTGTATATACTATATATATTTATTTTTATTTATAATTTTTATAAATATTAAAATAAATAAATATTTTAAATATATAAAATAAATAAACAACCATTTATATATGTATATATATAAATAAACAACCATTTATATATGTGTATATATATATATATAAATAAACAACCATTTATATATATATATATGTATATATATATATATAAAGGCAAGGTTGTTTAACATCAGAAAACTCAATAAATATAATACACCATAATCATAGAATAAAGGACAAAATGTTATGATCATCTCAGTAGATACAGAATTCAAAATATTTTTGTGAGAAAATCCCTCAACAAACTGATAATAGTCCTTATTCCCCATAAAAAGAAACAAACAAAAATACTATTTTCACTATGACAATAAGAAATTTGGAAAATGGCTTGGTAGTTCCTTAAAATCTTAAACATAAATTTACCTATGATCCAGAAATTATATTCCTAGATATACACCCAAAAGAAATGAAAACATATGTCCATACAAAAACTTGTACAAGAATATGCATAGCAGCATTATTCATAATAGTCCAAAGTGAAAGCAATCCAAATGTCCTTTAACTGATGAGTAGATAAACAAATGTGGTATATCCATACAATAATATTTTACTTAACAACAAAAATGATAAAGTACTGATACAGGCCATTGTATGGATGAATCTTGAAAACACTGTATTAAGTTGTTATGACTTTGAAGGATTTCAGGGATGTGCAAGGATAAAAACATATGACTGTGAGGTGCTACTAGCACATAATGAGATTTATCTGCACAATGTTTTGACAGGTTTGACTTTGGGGAGGGAGTGGGGACAGGAGTCCTTCAGAGTATGAAACTTCCCAGAAGCTAAAATACGGGGACCACACTCAAAAGAGGAGAAGAACAAGGGAACTTCCAGAGGAAGGGAGTAGAATCAGAGGGGATTTACGCGTCTAAGGGTGTCGTTCAGGAGCCCCTTTGGGAGATTCTGGACCAGAATTCCCTGAAAGGCAACAGTAGCTTGGGGTCATTATAGCCCTGGGTTTACCCTACTTATGGCTAGCTGATGTTGGGTGCATCCAGACAGGCTCTAAAGGTAGAAAATCTTCTCATTTAGCCTCTATTTAAAATAAATAGATATGTAGTAATTTGAATCTGATGCCAGTGAGTTTTTAAGCTAATGGGGTGCCCACCTGCTACAAAGATGCAAACTTCAGGCTCCTTTACAAGCCATCTTTGGCTCACTTATACAACACAAGGAGCCAGCAACCATCACATATCATATGATTCCATTTATCTAAAATGTCCATAATAGACAAATCCATAGAGACAGAAAGTAGATTAGTGATTGCCATTGCCATGAACTGGGCAGAGGGATAAATGGGAATTGATTGCTAATGGATGCAGGGTTTCTTTCTGGAGTGATGAAAATGTTCTAAAACTGGACAGTAGTGATAGCTGTGCAACTGAAAATACTGAAAAAGGGTGAATTTAACACTTTAAAAGGATGAATTTTACAGTATGTTAATTATAGAAAAATGAGGTTGTTATATAAAGAGAAACTTCCTTAAAGCTCATATTTTTTAGTGTTTTTTTTTTGAAGATAGAAGTTATTTCAAAAATTGGCACAGACTACATATCCACTGCCCCTTTTAAATGTGGCATCTTCTCCCAAGTTTTGCAATGTCCACTTAGCCTTGCTATACTCATTTATGTTACCTGCCTGTCCCCTGCAAATATCTAAGCTTGTAACTTAGTCTACATACTAAAGCTTTTCTTCTTTCATTTCTTTTTGTCTTTTTAAAAAGTACTTTTAACCAACATTTTTACTTCCTTAATCCCAACTATTGCTTTCACTTTCTTTCCCATATTTTATCACTTATTAATACAATTCTACTTTAACAGCATTATAGCAAAAGGTTGGAAAGTGCTGTGAATTTAACAACTAATATCTTTATTTTTTTTTTAACTTTTTTATGTCTCTTAAACCAGCACAGAATTGTAGAATTAAATAAGGCTTCAATGATATCATTGTAATAAACTTGTAGAGAGACACCTTAGCTTTCTTCCTTTTGGTTCCGTGTCAGTTCAAACCTATGCACCTAAACATTAGTGATTTTGAATCAAAAAGAAATAAAGTAGAAGAACTGAAAGAAGAATAAAATAAATTATAAATGGGAGTTGAAATACTACATATGTGGTAGACAATTTTATATAAATTAAAATAATATATTAAATCTTTTATCACAATGATTCATCAATTAAAATACTGAAAATGAGAAACACGTGCTCCTTCTGTTTGTGCTGGGGCAGCGAGACATTTTCATTTCTCACAACAGCTCAAGTGCCCCTTAAATACCTTCTCTCCCATCACATGTTCTGGGGTAACAAAGTTCTGTGATGGTCCTCAGTGATCCCCGCCTCCAAGTACCCACACGCTTCGGTGGTACCCCCAACACAGAAATAGACTGGTGTGCGTGAGTAAAAGGATATACTGAAGTAATGGTGTGTGACTTGAAACTAGGTAAAAAAAAAAAATGCACCTTCCACCTTCCTCTTTGGGAGAAGTCACATGCCAAGCTTCAAAAAGTCCTGTGTAGTAGCCCACATGGAAAATACTGAGTTCTGCTGACACCAGGACCAATTTACTATGTGAGTGAGCAACTGTGAAAGCAAATCTTCTAGGCCCTAACTTTCAAACACTGCAACTGCAGCCAGTATCTTGAAATCTCATGAAAAGCACTGAAACAGACCCACATCAATGACTGGTTATGTGAGAGAAAATAAAGACTTATTATTCTTTAAGCCACTGCGTTTGAGGGGTCATTTGTTATGAAGCTATAGGTAACTAATACAGAATTTGGTACATGACAATGAGGTGCTTACTGCCATAATGAAACCTAAAACTTATTCATAAATTGAAAAAATTAATTATTATTGAGCAATCCATAATACACTGGGCCAGTTAGAAAATAAGACCATTCTGTTGCTTTATTGCCATTCACAGAAACCTCTTATTTTTTGTTCTGTGTTTTCATCAGCACACTTTAGTCACAATTAACAAGAACCCAAATATAAACTGTCTTTAAAAAGACAGAGAGGGAAAACAGTGCTCAGTTATCTTAAAATATCAGACACTGAGGGGGTCATAAGCATCTTCAGGGAGCCAGGTTTCTTTTGATTCCCACCTTCCATTATTTGAATTTCGTTTTAAAATAATCTCTCTTTAGAGTCAAAGGAAACAATCAGGGCAACATTCCTCCTCATTCACTTTCCATAAAAGAGCTTAGTAACTCTAAATTCCTAAGAGAGGAAAGACTGCAAACCACACACACATCCTGGAGACAGAACTGAGGAGAATAAACTCATGTATCATGTGGATTGGCTTAAACTGTGTGTGGTTCTCTGCTGGAATAGAGTAGCAGTGGAAAGGGATCTACTAACTTTCTTAAAGAAATATGAAATTTCTAAAAATAATTGGGGACTGCACAATTGAAGATTACACCCTGACTTTGTATTTCATCTTAAAGTTTTTCAATTGCCTTTGCTAATGAAAAGGGCTCATTTTTTGGCCTTGTAGCTTGTTTCTTGGATTTGAAGACAAGGGAGATATATTTTTTGCTCAAAGGAGAAGTGATTCAGATATTATATGGCTTAAATATTGTTTCAGCACTTGCTCTTCAATCTTGATCTGCTTTGTGCTTTCATATACCCGCCATATGTAATTTAATCTATGGGGAGGAAGGAGTTAATGTAAGATGGCCCATGATTTATTTCTCCTGAGTTAGGCAGAAAAACAGATATGAGCAGGATGAAAAGAGGATGGGGCCCACCAAGAAATCTGGGAGTTATCAGATAAAGCCAGAGAGCCAGAAGGGACTCACAGGGTTAATACCCTTTTGCAATGTGAGTTCATTCCACATGCTCTGAATCTGGGCTGACCTTGAGACTTGCTCTAGCTAATGCAGGTGAGATAGAGCTGAGACATGGGACATCATGATGAACTTTTTCTGCCTATGATGAAAAATGCTGATATATAAACAGTATAGTAAGAAGAGGAGGGACTCCATCTTAAGGCTAAGATTCCATTTTAAAAACCAAGGAGTTAGGAGGTAAGATTCCTAACATATTCTTTGATAATCAGCCAACAACCTATCTTAAGGCAGGGCAAGCAGTCTTAACTGATACGTTCCCAGTGCTTGAGGATAACCACTGTCTTGGAGAGGAGCTGGATCAATAAATTCCTTGTGTTAAGTTTATCCATCAGAATTATCTGGAGGACTTCCTATGGATGGTGACATAATGTCTGTCACTGGAGAGAGACATCCTGAGACCCCAAGTCAAGCCTATGTATACTAGCCCTCTGCCTGATTCTTTTTTTTTTTTTTTTTTTTTGGATTTCCCAATCCTGCTTTAATATACCTTATTCGAATCTATTTTAACACTTAAACACTTTTTAAAAAACATTCTGGATTCACCCTACACGAATAGTTTTGTGCCCTTTTTCACGTAATGTTCCACCGCAAGCCTTTTTCCTTGTGATTATTGTGTTTTCTTTTTTTTTTAATATAATTTATTTTATTATCATTAATTTACAATTACATGAGCAATATTACGATTATTAAACTACCCCTTCATCAGGTCCCCCCCACCAACCCCATTACAGTCACTGTCCATCAGCGTAGTGAGATGCTATAGAATCACTACTTGTCTTCTCTGAGTTGTACTACCCTCCCCGTGCCCCCCCAACATTACATCTGCTAATCGTAATGCCCCTTTTTCCCTCTTATCCCTCCCTTCCTGCCCATTTTCCCCAGTCCCTTTCCCTTTGGTAACTATTAGTCCGTTCTTGGGTTCTGTGAGTCTGCTGCTGTTTTGTTCCTTCAGTTTTTTTCTTTGTTCTTATACTCCACATATGAGTGAAATCATTTGATACTTGTCTTTTTCGGCTTGGTTTATTTCACTGAGCATAATACCCTCTAGCTCCATCCATGTTGTTGCAAATGGTAGGATTTGTTTTCTTCTTATGGCTGAATAATATTCCATTGTGTATATGTACCACATCTTCTTTATCCATTCATCTACTGATGGACACTTAGGTTGCTTCCATTTCTTGGCTATTGTAAATAGTGCTGCAATAAACATAGGGGTGCATCTGTCCTTTTCAAATTGGGCTGCTGCATTCTTAGGGTAAATTCCTAGGAGTGGAATTCCTGGGTCAAATGGTATTTCTATTTTGAGTTTTTTGAGGAACCTCCATACTGCTTTCCACAATGGTTGAAATAATTTGCAGTCCCACCAGCAGTGTAGGAGGGTTCCCTTTTCTCCACATCATCGCCAACATTTGTTGTTGTTTGTGTTTTGGATGTTGGCCATCCTCACTGGTGTGAGGTGATATCTCATTGTGGTTTTAATCTGCATTTCTCTGATGATTAGCGATGTGGAGCATCTTTTCATGTGCCTGTTGGCCATCTGAATTTCTTCTTTGGAGAAGTGTCTATTCATGTCCTCTGCCCATTTCTTAATTGGATTATTTGCTTTCTGTTTGTTAAGGTGCATGAGTTCTTTATATATTTTGGATGTCAACCCTTTATCAGATACGTTTTTTATGAATATATTCTCCCATACTGTAGGATGTCTTTTTGTTCTACTGATGGTGTCCTTTGCTGTACAGAAGCTTTTCAGCTTGATATAGTCCCACTTGTTCATTTTTGCTTTTGTTTCCCTTGCCCGGGGAGATATGTTCATGAAGAAGTTGCTCATGTTTATGTCCAGGAGATTTTTGCCTATGTTTTTTTCTAAGAGTTTTATGGTTTCATGACTTACATTCAGGTCTTTGATCCACCTTGAGTTTACCTTTGTGTATGGGGCTAGACAGTAGTCTAGTTTCATTCTCTTACATGTAGCTGTCCAGTTTTTCCAACACCAGCTGCTGAAGAGGCTGTCATCTCCCCATTGTATATCCAAGGCACTTTTATCAAATATTAATTGACTGTATATGTTTGGGTTAATGTTGGGATTTTCTATTCTGTTCCACTGGTCTGTGGGTCTGTTTTTGTGCCAATACCAAATTGTCTTGATTACTGTGGCTTTGTAGTAGAGCTTGAAGTCAGGGACTGTAATTCCCCCTGTTTGATTCCTCCTTCTCAGGATTGCTATGGCTATTCGGGGTCTTTTGTGGTTCCATATGAATTTTAGAATTATTTGTTCCAGTTCATTGAAGAAAGCTGTTGGTAGTTTGATAGGGATTGCACTGAATCTGTAGATTGCTTTAGGTAGTATAGCCATTTGGCAATATTTATTCTTCCTAGCCAAGAGCATGGGATGCATTTCCATTTGTTAGTGTCCTCTTTAATTTCTCTTAGGAGTGTCTTGTAGTTTTCAGGGCATAGGTCTTTCACTTCCTTCGTTAGATTTATTCCTAGGTATTTTATTCTTTTTGATGCAATTGTGAATGGAATTGTTTTTCTGATTTCTCTTTCTGTTAGTTCATCATTAGTGTATAGGAAAGCAACAGATTTCTGTGTGTTAATTTTGTATCCTGCAACTTTGCTGAATTCAGATATTAGTTCTAGTAGTTTTGGAATGGAATCTTTAGGGTTTTTTATGTACAGTATCTTGTCATCTGCAAATAGTGACAATTTGACTTCTTCTTTACCAATCTGGATGCCTTGTATGTCTTTGTTTTGTCTGATTGCTGTGGCTAGGCCCTCCAGTACTATGTTGAATAACAGTGGAGAGAGTGGGCATCCTGTCTTGTTCCCGATCTTAGATGAAAAGCTTTCAGCGTCTCGCCGTTAAGTATGATGTTAGCTGTGGGTTTGTCATATATAGCCTTTATGATGTTGAGGTACTTGCCATCTATACCCATTTTGTTGAGAGTTTTAATCATGAATGGATGCTGAATTTTGTCAAATGCTTTTTCAGGATCTATGGAGATGATCATGTGGTTTTTGTTCTTCTTTTTGCTGATGTGGTGGATGATGTTGATGGATTTTCGAATGTTGTACCATCCTTGCATCCCTGGGATGAATCCCACTTGATCATGGTGTATGATGCTCTTGATGTATTTTTGAATTCGATTTGCTAATATTTTGTTGAGTATTTTTGCATCTACGTTCATCAGGGATATTGGTCTGTAATTTTCTTTTTTGGTGAGGTCTTTGCCCTGTTTTGGTATTAGAGTGATGCTGGCTTCATAGAATGAGTTTGGAAGTATTCCCTCCTCTTCTATTATTTGGAAAACTTTAAGGAGAATCGGTGTTATTTCTTCTCTATATGTCTGGTAGAATTCAGAGGTGAATCCATCAGGCCCAGGGGTTTTGTTCTTGGGTAGTTTTTTGATTACCAATTCGATTTCATCACTGGTGATTGGTCTGTTTAGTTTTTCTGTTTCTTGCTTGGTCAGTCTTGGAAGGTTGTATTTTTCTAAGAAGTTGTCCATTTCTTCTATGTTTTCCAGCTTGTTAGCATATAGAGTCTCATAATATTCTCTTATGATTCTTTGTATTTCTGTGGGGTCCGTCGTGATTTTTCCTTTCTCATTTCTGATTGTGTTTATGTATGTAGATTCTCTTTTTCTCTTAATGAGTCTGGCTAGGGGTTTATCTATTTTGTTTATTTTTTCAAAGAACCAGCTCTTGGTTTTATTGATTTTTTCTATTGTTTTATTCTTCTCAATTTTATTTATTTCTTCTCTAATCTTTATTATGTCCCTCCTTCTGGTGACTTTGGGCCTCATTTGTTCTTCTTTTTCCAATTTCAGTAATTGTGTCTTTAGACTATTCATTTGGGAATGTTCTTCCTTCTTTAAATAGGCCTGGATTGCAATATACTTTCCTCTTAGAACTGCCTTTGCTGCGTCCCACAGAAGTTGTGGCTTTGTGTTGTTGTTGTCATTAGTCTCCATATATTCTTTGATTTCTGTTTTGATTTGGTCGTTAACCCATTGATTAATTAGGAGAGTGTTGTTAAGTCTCCATGTATTTGTGAGCCTTTTTGATTTCTTTCTAAAATTTATTTCTAGTTTTATACCTTGGTGATCTGAGAAGTTGGTTGGTAGGATTTCAATATTTTTGAAATTACTGAGGTTCTTTTTGTGGCCTAGTATGTGGTCTATTCTGGAAAATGTTCCATGTGCACTTGAGAAGAATGTGTATCCTGTTGCTTTTGGGTGTAGAGTTCTGTAGATGTCTGTTAGGTCCATCTGTTCTAGTGTGTTGTTCAGTGCCTCTGTGTCTTTACTTATTTTCTGTCTGGTTGATCTGTCCTCTGGAGTGAGTGGTGTGTTGAAGTCTCCTAAGATGAATGCATTGCTGTCTATTCCTCCTTTAATTCTGTTAGTATTTGTCTGACATATGCTGGCGCTCCTGTGTTGGGTGCATATATATTTATAATGGTTATATCTTCTTGTTGGACTGACCCCTTTATCATTATGTAATGTCCTTCTTTATCTTTTGCTACTTTCTTCGTTTTGAAGTCTATTTTGTCTGATACAAGTACTGCAACACCGGCTTTTTTCTCTTTGTTGTTTGCATGAAATATCTTTTTCCATCCCTTCACTTTTAGTCTGTGTATATCTTTGGATTTGAGGTGAGTTCTTGTAGGCAGCATATAGATGGGTCTTGCTTTTTTATCCATTCTGTTACTCTGTGTCTTTTGATTGGTGCATTCAGTCCATTTACATTTAGGGTGATTATTGATAGGTATGTACTTATTGCCATTGCTGGCTTTAGATTCGTGGTTACCAAGGGTTCAAGGGTTGCTTCTTTACTATCTAACAATCTAACTTAACTTTCTTGTTAAGTTATTGTAAACACAGTCTGATGTTTCTTTCTTTCTCTCCCTTCTTATTCCTCCTCCTCCATTCTTTCTATAATAGGTGTTTTATTCTTTGCCTTTAGTTGGTATTTGGATGGTCTGCTTTCTTTGCTATGATTTTTTTTTTTCTCTGGTGACATCTTTTTAGCCTTAGGTGTGCTTCCATCTAGAGCAGTCCATTTAAGATATCCTGTAGTGGTGGTTTATGAGACGCAAAATTCTCTTAACTTTCGTTTATCTGGAAATTGTTTAATCCCTCCATCATATTTAAATGATAATCGTGCTGGATACAATATTCTTGGTTCGAGGCCCTTCTGTTTCATTACGTTAAATATATCATGCCATTCTCTTCTGGCCTGTAAGGTTTCTGTTGAGAAGTCTGATGATAGTCTGATGGGTTTTCCTTTGTAGGTGATCTTTTTTCTCTCTCTAGCTGCCTTTAATATCCTGTCTTTATCTTTGATCTTTGCCATCTTAATTATGTGTCTTGGTGTTGTCTTCCTTGGGTCCCTTGTGTTGGGAGATCTATGAGCTTCGGTGGACTGCGAGACTACTTCCTTCCCCAGCGAGGGATAGTTTTCAGCAATTATTTCTTCAAAGACACTTTCTATCCCTTTTTCTCTCTCTTCTTCCTCAGGTATTCCTATAATGCGAATATTGTTCCGTTTGGATTGGTCACACAGTTCTCTTAATGTTCTTTCATTCCTAGAAATCCTTTTATCTCTCTCTGCCTCAGCTGCTCTGTACTCCTGTTGTCTGTTTTCTATTCCATTAACAGTGTCTCGCATCTCATCCATTCTGCTGTTAAGCCCGTCGATCGCTTTTTCCTCAGTTCCCTCACTTCCTCCCTCATCTCTTGCACATTTCTCTGTAGGTCCATCAGCATGGTTATGACTTTTATTCTAAATTCTTTTTCAGGGAGGCTGTGCATTTCCATCCCTTCAGACTCCCTCTCTGGGGTTGTCTGGTTGATTTTGGTCTGAACCATATTCCTCTGTCTTTTCATGGCTGTAGAATTTGGTCACTGATAGTTGCCATGTATGTCAGCTGGGCTCTTTAAGACTTTAAAAAGAGAAGAAAAAAGAAAGAGAAAAAAAGAAAAAAAAGGAAAAAAAAAGAAAGAAAGAAAAAAAGAAAAAAAAGAAAAAAAACAAAAACAAAACCAAAAACAAAACAAAACAAAACAAAAAAATGCCCACCGGACGTAGATTCTGTGGGAATGCTCTAGGTGGCGCTATTGCCCCACTATTCCACAGCTGTGACTGTGCCGCTCCGCAGGGCCCTTTATCGCTCTGGCAGGGGTGGGAACGAATAGGAAGCTGTTGATCTCAGTGAGAAGTGTTAAGTATGGCTACGCTTCCTCAGTCGCCAGCTAAGGCGTCTGAAACTCCCCAGGACTCCCAGCCTGCTGGGCTGAGTGTGCTGGGGCGATCCGGCTCCTCCGCTGGGCTCCTGTCTCTTTAAGACCGCTGAGGAAAGCGCGCACTTTTTTTTTTCCTTCCCGGAGCCGGCTGCAAGCACCCTGGCGCGTTCCCCGCTCAGATCCTGCCCCTCTGTCTCTCCAATCTCCGCTGCACTGCGCAATGTGGGTCAGCGCTCCCCGCACAGATCACCGGGGCTGGCTACTTCGCGGGGGGTGCTTCCACTCCCTCCCGGCTCTGAATCCTCTCCTCCCGCCGGTGCGCTGGGGTGGGGAGGGCTCGGGTCCCGCCGGGTCGCGGCTCCGTATCTTACCCACCTCTTGGGGTGCCGAGTCCTCTCGGGTGTAGCTGCACGCTGTGCGCTTTCCTGTGTATTCTCGTCTCTCTTTTAGGAATAGATGTATTTTCTGTGTTTTCGTAGATAAATATAGTGTTGGGAGGATATTTCTGCCACCCTGCTCACACCGCCATCTTCCCGGAAGTGTTCTCTGCCTGATTCTTGAAAGCTTTAAAAGACAGAATCCTAATCCCTTAAGTGTGCCTCCTCTCTGAGGCTGCCCACACCCACCTTTCTTTGAGTGTATCACTCTGTCCTACTTCAGATAAGTAGGGACAGGCTATTGAAAGCTCTGGTTTAGGTTTGCAAGTTCCCATTGCCTGGGTGACCCAGATGGAACTGCAGCTATGACATGCTCCTTAGAAGCCTGCCCAAAAATCTCATTTATATGCCTCTAGGAATTTCTCAGACGTCATCTCACCCCATCCAGTGCTCTGCAGCTCCCCCAAATCCTGGGGTGGTAGGGGCTAAATTCCCATGCTGCACAAATTCAAGTGGACACTGGACGCCAGGTGACACTGGCTTTGGGAGTTGGCAAGGGATCTGCCCTATGCCAAGCAGGAGTTCAATGAGCTTCCCTTTCCTCCCTCATTTTTTTCCTTCCTCTCTGCTTTATTTAAGTAAATAAATGTCTGTGTCTATCTTGACTCTGGCCTACTACTCCCTTGGAGTATTATCATATAAACCTGCCTTTATCTACCTTGACTGTAGCCTGCTCCTCCTTTGGAGTGTGTTTGAATAAAACTTTCACTCTGCTTCACTACTGTGTCTCTGCCCTTCTTTCTTGCAGAGGGAACAAGAACTGAGGAGAATAATCTCAATCCCCAACACCCTAATATGGGATGGCCTAACTCCGGGGAGAAAATATGCTCCCAGCCCAGGGCAATGAAACTTTGAAGCAGAAATCAAAGGGAGAAATAAAGTGGGAGAAACCCATTTATTGCTTACAAGCAGCCGTCTACTCCTGCTAGCCTGTGTCTCTCACGACCTGGCTAAAAAGACCCCACCAACACCAAACCTCTTCTGTCCACATGTGTACTCGCTCCCCCTTCCCCACCTTGTAATCATCCATTGATTTGGAGATGGTAGCTTCTCTCCACCCCTTGGAAACACCTATTGATATGGAGATGTACTAAGGCCAGATAAGAGATTCTGGAAATATTGCAGTTTTACCCACAGATGGGCATAGAGGAGGACTGTTCATGGAAGAAAGAAAAGGAGATGAGTTATAAAGTTCTAATCTCTAACATAATAACTAGATCTCTAGGCAAATAAACTAATAACATTTGTTAGGTAGAGAATCCTAACAGCCTAACAGTTTTCCTCGTATAGGCTTGCTTATGATTAATACACATAGAACTTATTAATTGATGAAACAAGGCACCCTGGAGAATGTCATATATCAGATCCTTTTCCATGCCCTAAACCTTACAGCATTCTTATGGAATATGATTGCTGTTACCCCTCATTCCGCAGACTGGGATTCAGAGTAATTAAGTAGTTTGCCTAGTTTATACACCTATTAAGTGCTAAAAGCACAATTTGAATTCATACAGTTTGGGGCTTGAAGTGTTGTTAGCAACCACTATACTATTTAGAGAATACAGAATATTTTTCTCATTGTGATTTTTCTTACTATTTTGTCTATACATTTGAGACCTACATTTCTGGTCTTAGTGGATTTTAGAGGTCTCAATTCTCTGTTATCAACACTAACTCTAATTGTCCTCAAAGTGCATGTTTTAGTTCAGAAGAGTACCTACATTTTATTCACTGTTTGAGCTCAAGTCTTCCTTCTGAGAGTGCTACAGTAAAATGAGACTTACTGGCTGCGTGGCCCTAATCTCTGTAGTACAAATGTGTAGCAAGGAATTCTAAGAAACTACTTCTTTTTCCTCCTTGTCTTCTCTCCCTCCTCCCTCTCCTCCTCTTTCCATGTCTCACCTTCCTTCTCTTTCTCCTTCTTCAATTACTACTACAAAATATCCCTTGATTTGGCTTTTCTCTTTAGTGATTTGGAAGACAGAATGCCGTGCCTTCTGTGGAAATGCCAGGTAACTTCCATAGCAGCAAACTAATTATTTATGAAATAGAACTCAGTCAATTCAAAGGAAATGCAAAACAACTCATGGGCCAGAATGTTTCAGTGTTTCTGCTTTTCTTCATGTTATAGAGATTCATGTATTTTATCCTGATTTTTTCCATGATTAAATTACCTCTTTTCATTCCCCCTCTCCCTCTCATGCAAATAGTTGGATTTGAGAAATAAATCTTC
This sequence comes from Smutsia gigantea, assembly GCA_032199065.1. NCBI lineage: Eukaryota > Metazoa > Chordata > Mammalia > Pholidota > Manidae > Smutsia > Smutsia gigantea. The sequence continues at coordinate 218,400 of JAVSCE010003967.1, read as the reverse complement.
CAAAGACTCTTAAGTCAACAGTAACAAAGAACATTATTTTGTTTTTTAATTAGAAGGCATGTTTAGTTTGCTTCCTCATCTTTCTCTGCTGTTGTCATGGCAGAAGCCAAGTTATTGAGACAGTCATTATTTCTGTTTCATAAGAAATGAATGCTAATACTTGGTAATGAGGCTTCCATTTGCATGAAGATACCAGCTCATCAAAACCAACTGACAGTCAAAGCCGAGATAACTTCCACCTGCTGGACGAGGAGTAGAAGCTCTCTAATTCAAATAAACTAATAACATTTGTTAGGTAGAGAATTCCTTTGGATTCCTCTGCTGGATTCCTTTGGAAAGGGTCAGTTGTACAAAATATTCATATCTTTCTGCCAGTTCTGAACAACAGAAAACAAAATCAAAACTGCTAAACCCATTTTCATTAGGATTTATACTCAGAAACATAAGGGTTGGAAGCTCTCCATGGTTATCATAAAAGCACTAACAGAAAAGATGGCAATGTAAGTATAATGAAAAACAATAAAACTGAAAATAGAGATATTCGACTAGCACACTGGTACACATCATGTCAGTAATTAAAAGTCCAGAGATACTAAAACATAATAACACTTAACTAGAGTTAGCTAAATTACACATCAGCTGTTAACACCACAGAAACATCAACAGAGGCATTTCTCATCCATGTTCATCAGTATTTGCTTTAAGGTTAATTTTAAAAATTAAGGTACAGAAGGTACATTATTAAGTATGGGCATTGGAAAAAAATATCTGTGTTAGCAGAACAGAAAACATAATTTGAAGTTAAGAGTTAGGTGGCCATATTGAATTGTCACTCTTTTGAGACTAGAAAGATTTTTATGACATTTGCTTTTCCCTGAGTGGTTAAAATTTCTCAGTAGGATAAGACATGTAATATTTTGTGACAATAGCTTTCTTTAGGCTGTATTGGGCATAGTGTCTTATGTTTTAGATATGGAAAGCTTATCATCTAAAGAAATCAGCATTGTAGAAAAATGTATTAAAGCAACATTGCATTAATAAAAATATATCTGCACAGAATCTCTAATTAAAAGGATTCCAAGGTACAGATTTCCATCCTACAAATTTTTATTTGCATATACTCTGATAGGTCTCTAATTAAATCAGAGGTTTTGGAGGTAACTAAAATAATGTTAATGAAAACTTCCTATGTCTGGATTTATACCCTGCTGATATCATATTTCAACATTTCTTTTCTTTTTTTTAAATTTTTTATTAAGGCATTATTGATATACACTGTTATGAAGGTTTCACATGAGAAAACAAGGTGGTTACTACATTTACCCATATTATCAAGTCCCCACTCATACCCCAATGCAGTCACTGTCCATCAGTGTACTAAGATGCCACAGATTCACTATTTGCCTTCTCTGTGCTACACTGTTTTCCCCATGATCCCCCATGCCACGTGTACTAAACATAATACCCCTCAATCCCCTTCTCCCACCCTCCCCACCCGCCCTCCACACCCCTCCCCTTTGGTAACCACTAGTTTCTTCTTGGAGTCTCTGAGTCTGCTGTTATTTTTCAACATTTATTTTCACTGTCAGAAGTAAATTTTAGTCCACTCCACATTTTTTCACCTTTTAAAAAAATTTATAGACTGGAGAAAACAATGTAATTATATGATTCCTGATATAGATAACATAATTAAAGAAAACTCTTAAATTAAATAATTCCTGCTGAGATTACTTAGAAAATGTATCACTCTTGACTCAACAAAGGCCAAGTATATTTGAAAGTATTTGTCATACTCAAAGTCTGAGTTCCTTACTGAGTGATATAGCTAGTATCGCATCTGCTTTTATCATCTTGAAGGCTTAGGGACTTTCTCTAATAGATTTTATCAAATTGTTATTCATAGACAAAGATATGTGGAAACTTTATATGGAGTATAAAAGAGGTGGGATGAAACTTTTCTCTTGTATTGATTAATTAATTTTTTTTTTTTGGTGCGAATGTTCCTGAGAAGATATGAGAAAAGAAGACAAGCATGGTGGTACCTGTTTCTCCTTCTGACATGAGGGCCCTTTTTGCATCAAGTGTGAAGAGTAGTTTGGATGGGCAAAATGAACTGTGAGAACCCAAGAGACCGAGGTCTTCACTGGACAGACAGGTCCTCCCTGTACCCTGGCCTTTCGCCTGCAGGGTGACCAAGCCATATGACATGCTGTGAGGAACGGGGAAGTTCAGCCATGCCCACAATAGGACTTTGAATTTGGCCACTAGAATGGAGTCTGTTGCCAGGCAACCCCAAACAAGCTGCTAAGGTCAATTTCCAGAGGCTATATTGCTGTCAATGTGCTCCATTTTTCTAGCGGTAAGTATTTATTTCACAAACAGGCTCTCTGTGTGACCTATCTGAATTCTAACTTAAAAGTCATCTGCTTTTAATGTGTTTTAGATATTGCAATACATTTGTTTGCAGTTCTATGGGGTCAGGGACCATTTCTAAATGGTTTATATCATCTATTCATTGACAAACCCATTTTGCTACTTAGATGTTCATCTTAAATCCTCAAAATTTTTAAGTACAGATTGACTAAGTGAATGAATGAATGAATAAAATGGGCCCCATGTTTCCTCTACTTAATAAAATTGAACAATCTTTCAAATTCTTGCTAAAACACCCTCTTTCCACTGCAACTCAAAACTAATTAATCAATTCAAAACACTTTACCATGCAACAGTAGCAAAGATACTGGGTAAAGTACATTATACTCATTTATCTCGCTTATAATTTCAGATTAATCATTTATTGCTTTAAATTATTAATTCATTTTTATATATAGTTCATATCTGTACTTGGATTATTAAATGCTGAAGTGTGTAGTCTGAATCTTACAAGAGACCAATGTTTACATGTTGACTATCTTGTCATTTAATGAAGACTTTTCCCCTGTAGAATATGTCACTAGTTTTGCTTTTACTCACCATTTCCTAATAATTAACTCAATGTCCCTATTGCTGCTTTCTGGTGGAGAGACTTCATTTTCAATCATATATCTTTTTGTGTGTGAATATTTTTGTGCATTAAGGGAGATGAGGCTAGGGAACTTGGTGGGGAAAAAAAGAAAGGGCATATGTATAACCAATTTTCTCTATTCTATTGCCAGCAAATAAGAGTCAAAAGTGTCAGCTAGAGGTGAACCACTGTGTTGTATATTTGAAAGTAGTATCAAATTGTGTATCAACTATACTTCCCATCCAGGGAAGCCCTAAAAAAAGAAATTGTCAGTTAGAAATTAATATGTGTTTTTATTTTAAAAGCATGCTTATTCTATCAAGTACTGCCTTTTTAACAGAATTTAATCCCGCAAACTTCTATATTTTTTTAAACCTCGTTAGTCAAGGCAACAATCTTTATTCAGACAAATTACTATCTCTGCAAAGAATCACCCCATGGCACAATTCCAAGAGAATCTTTTTCATTTCTTGTTTTGTGTAAGTAGAGTAATTCCACCGCCCAACCCATGGACAGACAGTAGTGTGAATGATATTGAAGATGGAATGTAGAAGCCTTGCTTTTGAGAAAGAAAGTCACATAAATCACAGTCTGTGAGTTTGTCACACCTTTTTCTTGCTTTCTATGATACATTTTATACAGATATATTAGCACATAATTTGTAATCCACAACATTTTAATCATTTGATTATAAACTATCCTCAAAGTAATTTATAATGTTATCTTCTCAGATATATCCTAGCTCTTGGTGCATAGTAGGTATTAAATAATTATCTGAATATTTTGCCCATCATAAGAATTACCTAACAGCATTATGTAAGTGCTTGTCTGCATCTGGTATAAGCTTCTGTATGCCCATATTCTAATTCTAACTATAACTAAAACTCAGCCAGAAAAGCAGTTCTTGTAACCAATCAAACATTCCAAAAGACAATAGACTTATTTAAACTACATAGTTTGCAATTCGTGCAATACAGTTTTCTCTCAATATATCAGACCGGAAAATTAATAAGGTGAAAATATATCTACTCAATGCATACTTGCACTATTGTCAATGTCTAAATATTTTATTTTACCAAGAGAAAGAGTTTATCTTATTTTGCTATTATCCAATATAATCATTATACACTGTAGATTATAGGGATTTTACCTGTGAACAATATACTTAGTGCATATATTTAGTAGTAGTAGGGATAGCACCTAACGGAAAGGTCTTCTGGAATAATCTCATAGTTTGTAGTTCTGAGTCAGTACTTTGCTAGTAAAATGTACAACATTGTCCAGATTCATTAAAATTTCTAGAATATATGCTTGGGTATATATTTTTTATTTTATTAAAATAGTTCAAAAATATAGAAAATAATGGAGTACATTCACCCGTGTATCTATCTTGATATATTTGCTCACCTTTCCCTCCCCTTCTTATGATGTAGCTAAGGCGCTTTTCCTATCACATTCTCCAACCATTTTTTTCTCAAAGTAACCAAAGTTTTGAATTTGGTACACTTTCTGTATTTTTACTACTGTGAGATAAAAAAAAAAAGAAAAAAAAAGTATATATATATTGATCTCTACCCTGGTACCTGGCACAGAGCTTGTAAATCCTTTGCAATTCCCTAAATGATAAGAACACTAGGAGCATATTTTGTTCTGTTGAAGTGACTGAGTGGCTCCTGGATGGGGGCCGGTCACCGGAAAGACTGAGCCATGATTAGAAGCTTGGAACTTACAGCCCCACCCCCCAGTCTCCAGAGAAGAGAGAAGGGCTGGAAATGGAGTTACTAATCGATCATACCTGCATGAGGAAGCCTCTATAAAGTCCCAGTAAGATGGGATTCAGAGAGTCTCCTGGTTGGTAAACACATCCACACCACCTCCAGGGGGACGAAATCTCCTGGACTTGGGCCCCTCCCAGACCTTGCTCTCTACCTCTTCATCTGGCTGTTCATATGTATACTTCATCATATCCTTTAATAAACTGGTAATGTAAGTACTTCTCTGAGTTTTGTGAGCATTCCAGCCAATTAATGGAACTTGAGCCTCTGATTTATAGCCACTTCCAAAAGAAGGTGTGGTTATCCTGGGGACCTATTTCATGCAATTTGCATCTGAAATGGTCAGTATGTGGCACACCTGAGATTCAGACCTTGGCAGACAGACTCAAGAATCATGTCTTTTAACCACTTTCCTATACATGAAGTTTGATTTTGTTCAAACTTTACTACTATTCACAAATATTCACTACTGTTACAGATTGACATAATAGTGAGCTCATGAGAGAAATACAAACCCCTGAAAATCAAATTCTGTACCTTTGATCTTTAATGTTTCTTAGATACTAAATCCCTTTTAAAATCTGAAAATACTATGGACGTTCCCTCAGGGACTTGTATGTATACACACACCAAAAAAAAAAAATATATATATATATACACACACCACACACACATACATATATAGATCTACATTGTTTCATGTTATATTTTAGAGTTTCTTCAAGGCAGCCGAAATACCAATTTATGAAAATAGAAGTAAATAAATACTGTGTATATTAGTCCTTTTCTCAATACTTTTAAAATTCATTTTAATCAATTCTGGTTTTAGTTACAAATCATTATGAGACAGATTTATTTACCTGGTTTTTCTTACCTCTTTAAAATACAGAGCAAAATTTTTTATCAGCAAATTGTATAAATAGTGTTTAGGTAACTTCCAAAAGCTATTGAAGTTGCCATGTGGCTTAATTAAATGTAAACATCTTTAAAAGCATAAAAAGGCTGCCCAAGTATTTTGGGGATGAGGATATTTTTGTGGGCTAGTTTTAAAATGTTGCTATTTTCAAAAAGACTATTGTTTCTGGAGGGAGAGCTGACCACATTAAAATAATATGCTGTACTTGTCTTCCTTGCCTCAATTAGGATAGTTACAAAATCCCAAAGAATTAAAAAAAAATGGAATTGATTCTTGCAGGAAACCCTGGTTTCTTTCTCCACTCAAGGTTCATCAATTAACACTTTTAGAAATAATATGTTGAGTGTCAGAAGTAAGTTAAACAGAGTGATATTTCATATCAACATTCAGAGAGATTTTGTAAATTTCCATTTTATTAATATAACTATTAGCCTGACCGTTTCCAGTGACAAATAAAATTTCAATGCAAATTAAATAGGGAAATTGAACACAACTGGAAAATCTAAACCTAGTCTGTCTCCAGGCATGGCTTGACCAGTGATCCTAAACAATTTTCCACAGTTTTTCTACCCTTCTCTGTATTGCAGCTTCACCTTCAAACTAGATTCCCTTGTAGTGGACGTGACTATTTGCTGCCAACTGGATAACATTGCTTCCTTTTTCAATCCAGGAAGAGGCCACTTCCTATAACCAATAAATAAATGTCTACGCTTCACTGTGATTGGATGATCCTGAACCAATCATTGCCTCCAAAGAGTACCACATAATATTAATTATATAAGAATTACATAGGACAATATCACACATTTCAAGCATCAAAAAACATATAGTGACAAATGCATGTTTGTTGTTTTTATTGTAAGACGTATGTACCATACATATCTGAGTGCTGTTAGTATGACAATTATGGACCCTTGGCTTTATAATCTACCTAAATTGTGTATTATCAAGTTTATCTATAATTCCCTGTACTTAACTATGAATTTTAAATCTTCTACTTGTCCCACATTCACTATTTTGTTAATTATGACAAGGGAGTGCAAGTCAAGGGTAAGATGACAGTGACAATTCGCTTTAGATTTTTAGTGTGTGATCTTGTGAGAACAAGATGCTAATATCAGTTGTTGAGTATCTTTTGGAGAAGACATTTCATAATAGACATCTTAACAGGGTACCTTTGAAGACCTCATTCTCTGCTGTTTGAGGAATTGAAATGGACATCATGGACATAACAAACCAAAGATCATGACCTTAAAATTTTTAGATTGTATTTAATAAGTCACTCTTTAAAAATTTTGTCATGTTTTGACAGAGTAAGACACTGCATTTATCAAGAGCATTCTCTCTTACCAAAATTTTGAAACTTTTAGCAGCTGGACCATTCTTGATAATAAATTTGAAAGTGAGGGTAAATAGGGGTTGTCATAACTAATCAATCAATCAGTCAATCTCTTTATAACTAAAGTAACATTTCATGTCAGTAGTAGAAAGAGCATATTATTTCCCAAAAACATATTCTACTCACCAGTCACATTTTAGAAAAAAAGTTTTTACTGCCTAAGTGACCTCTTTCTATTTTTTTAATGCCCATTCAGTAGACCCTCCATCTTTGTCAGGCAAAACAATTTTTTTCAAGAAATTCTTTATTTAAGCAGTGAGGAAGTTAAAGTCTGTGGTGCATTTTAGCAATCATTTTATTGAAGAGAGTCTCTCTGAAATATTTATTTTAGACCTTCAGATTTAAACATTGGACATTTGCCTCTCTGGATTATCTTCAAGATCAAATAATAAACAATTTGATTTGACATATTTCCGGTTTGGTGTTTTATACATCTGTTAAAACATAACAAACAGGGGTAGCACTTGATGAAACTCTGGAGAAGGTTGTATATAAATAAACTGAATTTCAACTTGAAAGTTATTAATTGTACCTTGGTATTAACATAGATATAGCATATTTATTATAGTATCTTTCTGTCAAACAACTCCAGTGTTTTTTAATATCACACAATAATATCTTAGGTAGGCAAGGTATGTCATAGCCAATGTTAACATCACTGTTTTACTAAACACTCATCTAGCATATTAAATGTCATATCTGAATTTTTTAAGACTAAATTTAATTACTCAGAGGCAAAATTTCCCCACTTATTTTTGAAGTATTTAACCTTTAACATAGGGTCAGTTTCTTCTTACCTCCAAGGCTTTGTCCTATTTTTAAGCTTTGTCCTATTTAAAGAAACTTATTTTCCATTCAAATAAGTGCCCTTATGCAGATATATTACTTTCCCAGCCTATAATAGAGATAGTAATCATCCACTTTTTTTAATTTCTTAGTAGATTTCTTAGTAAACTATCTGTAGTATATTTCGTAGGTTTTAATATACACAGGGCACATACTGACACCTAAAACAGCAGATGAACACAGTAATATACTAAAGAGTCCACCTTAGATAACAACTCCAAGTAGTTTAATTGCCTTCATGACAGTTGATTCTAGGGTTTTTTTTGTTTGTTTTTGGCCTGGTTATTTCCTAAGCCATTCAAGGTTGGCAATCCAAACACCTCTACTCAGAGTAAATAAAATAACTAAATAAGGCTTACTGAGGGCAAGACTGGGCCTCAAAGATTTCATTATGAATGTTATATCGCTACAGCCATCCTGATCTCTACTTTCAGAAGGTTTTTATGAAGCTGCAAGCAATAATATGTCATCATTTCTGAAGTCAAATCAGTCATCTAGTCAACAAGTATTTCTTGAGGAACAACTTTGCATCAGACACTTTTCTCAGGCCTGGTGGACAAGACAGGCATGGACCTTGCTTCATGAGCTTGTGTTCCAGGGAGGTGCATGGATGGATTAGATTGAGTATTCAGAGAAATAAAGAAGGAAACAAAATTTTGTTAAACAAGATAATTTAGGGAAGTGGTAAGTGTTACTAAAAAGGAAAATATACGGTGACACACTAATGAGAAGTGTTTTAAATTTGGTGGGAGATATTAAAAATGAAATCTGAATTATGCAAAGCACTTGTCTATATGACCAGCTGGAAGCAGAGCATTTCAGGCAAAGGGAATAAAAAATGGGAACCACGGAAGTTCAAAGTTTTCTTAACTTTTGAAATGTCCTGAAAATATATTCATGTAGTGTTTTAAGAAATGTTTAAGCAAATGATTTTTAAAAAGTGGATTAAGACTTTAGAAAAAAGTGTAAAAAGCTGTCTTTGGGTCTATTGTTCTCATTCAATCCCATTTTAAGAAATTTGTGTATCTACGGGTTATGTTCAACCATAATTCACTACCTATGTCTTCATTGGAAAGGTGCTCAATCACCTCAGCCATCGCAAACTCCTAGGTGACCCTCTAAAATACCTTCATAAACTATTTTTAAAAATATGTTTGCTGTTCCCAACCCACAGTAAGGAATACCTTCTATGTTACAACCGAGTAAACACACACACACACACACACACACACACACAAAGGCATATGAACATATAGCTAAAAATTATGTTTCACAAAAAAAATACTGTGTGTGGCACACTGATTTTTTTATCATTTCAATTTTGAAAAATGATGATCATAGCCTATTAAATTGATTTCTAGATGCACCAATGGTTTTTAACCCAGAGATTGGAAATCATCTTCTAAAAGTCATTCAGCAATGTACACACTCTAATCTGTATATTGAAAACAAAAAAATAACTAGGCAATTACTATAGGATAATTAAAGCTATCTATCTTTACAAAAAAAAATTAGTATAGTTCTTCAATATTTTGACAAACGCTACTGTTGAAAAGAGAATAAAAACAGCATTAACTATTATATGGTGGCATGTAATTTTGTGCTTTCTAGGAAAGCAGTGCTTATATATAATGGGGTAACAGAAAGAATTGCATATTTAAAAGGAAAGTTGATTTTCTTTCTAGTTGCTCTTAGCCCCAAGTAGTGATCTTAATTATCCCCTACATGAAGAAATGAAGCATTTAAGAATTTAGCAGTACAGAAATTTTAAGAAAATTATAGTAAAGAGAAAATGGTGTTAGTTTAAAATTTTTAACAGTGTATCTAATATTTACAAAATAAACTTCTAACAATAATACTTGAAATTTTTATTTAAATTAACTGCTAAATTTTTGACCAACTCAAGTAGGAACACAGATTATTCTGACACAAAGTCTCACACGAACAAATTTTGACTTCAGATTACATATTTACACAAATATTAGATCTTTTGGGATTTACCAACAATCCACAATAAACATTTACAGACTCAATGTAGACTTAGAAGGCTATGTGGCAAGGTCACATCGTGAATCCCACAGACTTCCCCAATCTACTGATTGTACGCATGTGGCCTACCACATCCGAGCTTCCAAATTCCTTCCGGCAGTAATCTGCAAGCATCTGCCCTTGTCTTACAGAGAAGAGTTCTACCACACTCAGGACCCTTAAATAGAAGACACTCCCAACACATGGGTTATATTGAAGTTTCCTGACAACAGAAACTCTCTTCCCTAAGAGAAATTCTAGAACACAATACTGCATATCTGCATACATGTTCTGAAAGCACCTTATGTAGAGCTGAGAAGATGCTCTATAGATGTCCTTTCACTTTTCCCCAATACGATCTTCGCTTTAAGTTCTAGTTGGACTGCAGGTGTTAATCACTTCAGGTCTTACGGAGGAAAGACTTTCAACAAGTTCATGAGGTTCATTTTGATGTTTTAAAAAAGAGGTGTTCAAATATTTTCATGTTCGACCACATGATCAGAAATCCACATATATAAGCTTCTTTGTTTTGTTTTTCAAATCAGCTTTATTGGGGTATAACTTACATAAAATAAACTGTGTCAATTTTGAATGGACAGTTCTATATGTTTTGACACTCTTATACTTGTGTAACCAAGTTAAAATAATCAAGATCAGAACATTTACATTACCCAGAAAAGTTTGCTCATGTCACTTTGCATACCTCCTCCCTGGTAAGGCAAATTTACTCATTCATCTGATGAAGGGACATTTTTGGTTTGGGAATATATAAGCTTTGTGATTTCTCTAAAATTTAGTATACTTATAGAAAGTTTTTTCCAAAGCCATACATTATGGGAAACATGTTAATTCCACAACAATCCTACCAAGTAAATTTTGAAAAACATCCTAAGGTGTTTTATTTTATTGTATTACATTAACATAATTTAGAAGAGAAAGAGAAAAGAAGAATTATTTATAGTCATCAAATTCTAGAAAGTTTCATTCTCAAGCTCTTTCTTTATTTCTTGACAACAATTCGGCAGTTTTTAAAAGTCAGGAGAAGCTCAGGACAATTCAGCAACAGTAAATGAGTGTGGTCTCATATTCCCGTGAACTCAGAGCATTTTAGAACTAAATTCTTACTCTTCCTTTAATAATCTGCAATGCCCTTATTTTTTCCTCACAGATTACAATTCAGCATGTTTAAGCATTTTGCTACATGAGTAACAGCCTATAAAGCCCTCAGTCTGAGGAAGCAGCTAAGTAAATATCAGTTGGTTTCCAAGAATTAGTCATATGACATATTAAAAATAAACTAAATGCCCATCCTCTGGTTCATCTTAATTCAAGTATCCCATAAGTTGGCACTGGTTAAAGGCAGTTACAAAAAAAATTTAGAAGCTTAAAACTTTTTCTATCATCTTACTGTGAACTTGATTTGCAAACTTCTCAACACAAAGACCATTGACAGAAACTTGCCTTTTGAACTGAAAAAAAAGTGTTTAAAACACATCTACATTATTTCCTTACAGGAGTCTGTTTGTGGTAAGTGAGCCAGTTTTTTCATGTTTAGACCAGGCATGTCAAATTCTTCCCTGGCAAATAGTTAGATCCTACCAGAAGGCATCTAGATAGTAGAGACAGTGTTTTGTATGTTAGATGTTCCTAGCTTCCGGGATAGAATTAAATCAGAGGAAAGAATCAGGAATTGATTGGAAATATGAATTTGAGAGGAATCAGAGTAGAAAGAGGGGCAGAGACAATAAAACTTTTGCCCAGGTAGAAGGAGCTGATGACCACATCATCAAACCTTTTTAGGTCTAGATTGATACTGTAACCCACACTCTATTTCACTCATTTAGAAGTCTTTATCCAGGCATGTTCCAAACCTGGTTTTATTAAAATCATGAATAAACCATTTCAATTTTAAAACTCTCAAAGAAGAGGAAACACTGGGAGATTAAGGGCTTTAATAATCAAGCACATGCTTGGTTTGTCATTTTTTGAAAGTACTCATTCTGCATGCAGCTATCCATTCTTCTTTCCAGCTTCAAGTTATCCACACATTTGATAAAAGTGCCCTGCAGTTTTCCATCCAAATTATTCATACATTGTGAACAGAAGGAAAGAGGATAAAGTCCTATGACTCACAATGAGATTCCTTTTTCTAGATTGTTAATGGTCAGCAGCTTTGGGCAAATTCATTTTCACTGTTTCCAATCTATCAAATTCATACGCATTGAGTCAAAGTTTTTCATCACAAGAGACCTTGCCAAATGCTATTACTGTGCTCTAATCTTCTCATATAATAACACTGTCTAGAAAGAATGAAATTTGGGCCGAACTGTTATTCGTAGTGAACCCATGCTGGTTTCTAGTTATCATCTCTTCTTCTAGACACAAGAATGGCTTTAATTTCTCTACATCGTTTTATGAGAAAATGTGAAATCTGAAATCCTTTTCATAAGTTTTCTTTATCTCATCTGTCACTCATAAAAAATACATCATTAAAGAAGAATTCCCTAGATTTTCTACTATTTGCATCAATACATCTTTTCCCCATTACAATAGAGGAAGTACAGTTTTCACCTAAAAAGTCAACTTTTTCATTCTTACATCTAGACCCCATCACGGAAGCCAGTAAGAGAGGAAAGTGGTAAGAAATGAAGGTGGAGGAACAGGCAGAGGGCAAACCCCAAAAGGGACCTATGTTTTAAGTGTTATAAGAGGCCTTTTAAAGTATTTGAGCAAGTGATGATATAATCTGATTTTACTTGATTGAATGAGAAAATCAAATTCACTTGACTCGGGATTGCCTCTTCCTATGCACATGACTTGTTTCTTACGAGATTGCCTGACTGGAGGAGGTGGCAGGAGAAATGTGGAATACAGAAGGCCAACCATGGCTTTTACTGATGCTTTTGCATGAAGCTCAGTCACTGGTAGTTTTAAAATTCATGTTTCATTCTGCCCACTGTTTATTTCCAATGTGCTTTGTGTCCTATATGATATTTAATATGAGCATTGCTTTTACAGAAAAGGAAACAAAGAGGAAACAAATTTAGACTAGAGAGGCTGTATCCAAGCACATCCTCCTAATGCAGCCGTCTGTCTCATCTGACCCCAAGAGAGAATTCTAATAATGTTATCGTTTGAGTCCCATTTCAGGCACTTTGCATTTTTATATATGCTAAAGAATTCAGCAAGTCATCCAACTGGCATAAGCACTAGGAAAACTTCCTTCAGAGCACAGGTGTACAAGCAAACAAATTCTTTCTGTGCTTGAAAATTGATCCTTCAATGTAGCAAAGTTCTCCGCAGTGTGCTGAATGAGCAAGAAGAGGTGGAAGGGCACACATCTGTCAGGTGGAGGGAACAGATGGTGATCACCCTTTCTCACCTTCCAGCAGAGTCAAGAATAGATGCTGCACTCTGAACTGTCTTTTCCAGCCACATTACAAATTTTGGGTTTATTAATAGCAGAGATAAGTCATTCTGATGTATTTTTCTGTTTAAGAAAAAAAGAAGAGGTGGGGAGGAAGGAGGGAGAGAAGGAAGGAAGGGAGGAAGGGAGGAAGGAAGGAAGAGACGGAGGGAGGGAAGGAGGAAGGGAGGGAAAGAAAGAAAGAGAGAGAGGAGAGAAAAAGAGCAGCAAGCCATGGAGTATCAGACAGTTGTTAGGGTTAAACAAGTTAACTAGCTGGTTAGTTCTGGATGCCATGGAGAGATAATCTCATGTTGCTGAGGCTGTGTAAGGGGCAGTGGGCTATAAATACATTAAAAGCCAAACATCATCAGGAATATATCAGAGCAGTGTTAAATGAATAGTTAAACACATGGATGGAAGTCCTGCAGTACTGGATGAACTCTCTTTGTGACCATCCGCAGGCATGGGTGAGTTTTGTTCTGCCACGGAGTCACCAAAGCTAAGATTCCATGTTAGAAATTAAATCATCACCGAACTCCCGGAGGCCACATTTTTCAACTGCTATTAAAACCTGAAGGGTAACTGAGTTGCATCAAACAGAGGTTAATAACAGTTTTGTTTAAATGGAATAGATTATTTGGCATCGAAGCCATTTCAACCTGCTGTTCTTCACAGCGTATCTCTCTGCTTCTTAATCTGTGGACCTTAAAAAAAAAGCCCTTTGACTTATCAAGTCACTTTGATACTGGTATGTCACCCTTTTCAACACTCAGTGCTTTCTTCAGGCAAATACTGGAGCCACAAAACTCACACTAGACGCAATGTCACTACTTTGCTTTTCTTTCCAATACTGATATTACACAGGGCAAGCCAAGCAAGGAAACCCACATGGCACTCCAGCTTGGATGTCTTACAGGAGTCTCAGACCCTCTCTGTAGCCTTCCTTTGTGCATGCTCAGTGTGGGCAAAGGGCAACCCCACCCACACCCTCCACCCTGCCAGCTCTTTCGAGCTAAGGAGACTTTAGGGTTTGGTGGTGATAAATTTAAGATGTCCCAAGCTTTAATCAACATTCTTCTTTAATCCCTCAACTAAGAATCCCATGTGTGAAACACCATTTCAGATCAGGCCAGTGGTAGCCCCCTAAACTGGTATTGAAAGCTGCATTACAATATTTTCTTTTGCAACACAACCAAATTAAATTTTCTGTTGACAATAGCTCGCATGTTATCATTTTTAAAGCCTCCTCGCTGCATGTCTATCCTAACTTCTGTTGCCCGAAGAGTAAAAATGCCTGCCAAGTCTGGTTTAACCTAACCCCACAATACTCAGTAAATACAGCTTATGCTTGTTATGTTTCTCAGTATGAATCTTGGATCTTCCTCCTGTTTTTTTTTCCCCCCACTGGAAGAAGAGATAGGAAATGTATTAAAGTAAATTTTTGGCTAAGCAGTATTTTCAGGGGTAAATAGAAATTGTTTCTTTTACAGGCATTGCACATTAAAGTAAAATCAGCTGCATTTGAAAAACCTGTCAGCTTTATTTTGTACTGGTATTCAGAATCCTCTCCTTTTGACCAATATTATATAAAGTTCCTGTGGGAAGATAATGTGCATGATTGCATGCTTGTCTTGTTAAAATCCGTGCCTTTTTATGCAGTCATGTTTGCACCTATGAATTATGCATGAAAAAAGTATCTCATTACATTTCATTTTCTTTACAGTGGCATCCTCTCTTCCAGACGGACTCGGGCTCCCATCAGCCCAGCTCCCCAAGCCCTGCAGCTTGGCTCCATCTTGATGCCTTCATAGTATTTTAGACAAAAGGGGCGTGTTTAACTTGTCACCTCATGCCTGGTATAAATTATTCACTGGAGCTTTGCACAGATTTGTGAGATAACCAGCCAGGACTGGGAAACTTCACAGGCTGTGTGTGGGAATCTGACAAAGACATGGGAGGCCATTTCTCTAGCAGTTGTCCAAGGCAGAGGGAAAAATGGCTTAAGCTCCACCGCTCAGCCTCATTTTAAAGCTTAAAAATGTTTCACTCTCCTTCATAAAATAGAAATTAGCAATAAATGTTTGCTACGTGGATAGGTATGTTTCAATATTTTAGTATTTTTCTTAGAAGTAAAGGTCAAAGAACAAAGCCCTGTGCTATTTTTCTCTTTTCTCTTTCTTTTTTTTTTTTAAATAAAGTCATTGGTCTTCCATACCTGACAAGATGAATTAAATGTGGAGAAAAGATCACAGAATTTAATCAGCCCAGTCATTCAGTATATGTGGTCGAGAATAATCACTCAAAGGAGTATACGGAAAACTAGGTCAGTATGTTTGTCTGTGTGAGTGAGTGAGTGTGTGTGTGTGTGTGTGTGTATGTGTGTGTGTATTATCATTCTTAACTAAACCTATATTTCTCATTTCAAACATTTCCTTAGAAGAAAATCCAGTTAGCAAAATATTTAGTTTTGTCTACATCAAAGTAGGCCAGTCACTATAATAGAGTTACATTACATGACAATAAAGGGTCTCATAAAAGTAGCCCAAGTAATAACCCACAAGGAATCACAGCTAATATCAAAAATGTGATTAATAAATTAGCTTATTTTTCATAGTTGACTAAATATTTTATTGGAATCAGTGAGAATCATGTAGGTAACCGAAAGCAACTTTCTATGGGTCTAGAAAGGTGAAATGTGCATTGGAGTTTATTTCTAGGCCAGCAAGACTTGCTCAGCTTCCTTAAGTTTTTCTCATAAGAATGTGGTCACGGTGACAAAACTTTCATATCCCAACTCTCATATATTCTTTCTGAGTCAGAATTGAAACCTTCATAAAATGAAACCCAATGAAATGATTCATAAGCTCATTGCTCGAAGAATAAGGATAGTAAGGCTTATGGTTCTGACAATGCTCTTTCCAAATAGGTCCTCTAATTGTGGATTTTTCTGATATGTGACTTCATTATGAAAGTTTTACACTTTGTAAAGCACGTATTTTTCTCTCTCACTTCCATTTTCTTAATAATTATATGTGTAATATATTTCCTAAGACAGGCATATACATACTTATACATATAAATTATATTTCTATGTATTTCACTCAGTATAAGTAGCTCGTACACTCAGTGGTCAGATATGCTGCTGAGAGTTGGTGATGTGACTTAGAAGAGTGTACGCAGTGTTTCAAAAGTCTCTCATCCAATTACCATCATTAGGGTTAAGCTCCACAAAGTCATGGGTTTCTCCATGTTCCTCCTTACTTCAAGGAATCTTCATGGTGATCACTTAAGAGCAATAGTAATATGAACAGTGCTTTTACATCTTCAAAGTAGTATTTATTTAAATAACTATGTGTTTTTGTGATAAATCTAACATTTTCCCTGGTTCTGCTGCTATTTTTTCCTGTGGCATCCACCTAGTCATAACTGAGATAGAGATCTAATGGTCTGAACCTCAGTCTGTTATTATGTAAGTACAAAGAAAGGACCTGGCATTTGCAGCGGATTGCAGTTTTCTTTGAAAGCTTATCATTTGACATAGTGATTGGCATTAAAAGAATACTATTTAACTGTTGGCTGAATTAACGGATGATCTATTATTATAGGTGGCTCTATAACACATTGGGAATGACACAGAATATATGAATGCAGTTCAATATCAATATGAGTGAGGGCGGGTGGATCAGATTCTGATTTTCCTTTCAACCACTGCTCTGTTGTTTCCCAGCAACAACTACAGATTAAGCTCCTGAGAGACGATTTGTTATATTCAGTTTGATTTCCAGGAAACTTATTCAATGAAATGATTTGAATAGCTATGGCAAAAGATTTAATTATTGGTTTGTAGTCATTTGCTTGAGCACTGGCACCAGAGTATTTAATATTATCGACTGTAGAGTAGGTTTAATTTTTTTCCAGTTTCTCCCCACTCTTGCCCACTTTGAATGTAATTAAAAACATTCAGGGGAATTTCTTGAGAATAAAACCTATTCTAAACATTGGGGTCATATTTGCTTGTTTAGGTTATTTCTTGTGTAAATGGTTTGTTTATATTCTTCAGAGTGTCCACCCGAAGGGTGCTATTACTCTGGGCAGAAAGTATATCAATGCTGTGAGTGTGAAGCATGTGAGATGCACTGCTGTCTATGGCTCTATTCTACTTGGTCTCTTTTCTGTACCAAATCTACTCCCGCTTAGTGAGAGACAATAGACAGGTAGGAAAGTTAGAATAGAGAAGAGATTTTAATGATTTCACCATCACGTATCTATGCCCTGACAGAAAATCTCCAACAATATATTTACCTAGGAAGGGATGCTACAGAAGAAATGGTTGTGTTATTACATACTGATAATTTTATATTATAACATTTTGTTGTAGGAGTAGAAAAAGAATAGGCTTTTCATGTCTACCCCTTAGGAACACCCTGGCACACATTTCTCAGTTCATGAGCATTTCATCACTGGAAAAGAAAGCCCCTCAAATGATTACTTTCGGATTCATGTGGAATTGAAAAGACCTTATAACTAAAATAGTTTTTTCTCTTACACTGTAGTTTTTATTATCTGCCTTCTACCCAAAATATGCTATTTCTGTTCCTGCTTCAATAATATGTGTAATCAGAAATTTAGGCTGCAAGAAAAAAAAATATTCTACCTAATTTTGTAGTCTAGAAATAGAATTGATTAATTAAGGGAATGATTTATCAATTACAGGACATAAAGTGAAATAATCAGACCAAGGAAAAGTATACAATGCATCTACCCTGTGCTTTTGTTTGGCTAAAATATGAGGTGCTGGTACTCTTATCTTGATTAATTCCCAAATGCCTCTCTCACTTATTCCAGGACCTCACCTCTTTTCTAATCACATTGCCATGTAAACTCTTTTGTCCCTGACAAGTGAGTTATTTGCAATGACAATATTAATATATTTGAGAAGAATTGAATCAAGTTGCTTTCAAAGAAAGATACAGTTATGGGGTCAGAACATATTATTTCAAGAGTGTACTGTGTATATTAGAAATGAAAAAAGCTTACCTAGGCTTGAATAAAAACTAAATCTGACTTGGAAATCATAAAAGAAGTGACAGCATGGATCTAACTATGCTGTATATATATATATATATATTAGAGATAGGAATAAACTTGTCATTAGTATAAATTAGTGATATGTCTTAGAAATTTACTTAAAATGTAATTATCAGTAAATATAGATTATGAACAGATACTCAACAGAAACCTATAGGAAATGTTTAAAAGAAGACTTAGAAGTTGTGGGTAATGTCTAACATAGGAGAACTGAAAAAAAAAAAGGTGTTTGCCACTTGCCAGTTCTAGCAATCACAAAAGACTAAGTCAAATAAAACTGCCTTTAGTTACAGCAGGAAAGAATTTCTATTGCCATGTCAGGATGTATTTCTCCCTTCTCTGAACTCTAACAGCATGTATTGCCTGAATCAATCTTTGAGAATAAATCAAATATCACTTTATGACTTTGCTATTGCTGTATTAAAATGTTATTTTGCATCCTGTATTGCGCTTTTACTTTATCCTTTGATTGTGAGCTTGAGACCAAATGCTAATTATTTTATTCCTTACAGGACAGAGCTCAATTTCTTTTACATATCAACCTTCAAGGATATATTATATGTTTCTAATTTGATTGATTTGATCTTCACACTTGGTGTCTTGAAAAATTAGAGAAGTAAGTGTAGTTTTGAATGATCTAAGGTTGTCATGCTCAGAATCTGAGGAATGGACTACATGAACTCTTTGATGCCCCAAGTGTTGTTTATAATATATAAGGTATGATTACCAGTCCCTATAATAGCCTCTAAAAGAATAAAAATTGAGGGTTAAAAGTGTAATGAAATGCAAATGAAACTGTCCTGGAAACAGAACTGCATATTTTATTTGTTTCTTACAGAATCTAGGACATAGAGAGTGTTAATATTAAATACTACCAACAGTATTCTAGGTTTAAAATAATGGTGGAAATAATTTGTAGTCAAATTGCAGTTGCTAGTTTAAAAATGAATGCTAGGAAATATTTTGGAAACCAAATTTGGTTGCATAAATTCTATATTAAGAAGAGTTCTAAATATTTTCTCTTCTCTTTCCATTTGCTGTATTTCTTAGCTTTGCCACACACTGAGTAAAATTTAAGCCTTTTGTTAACTTCGCATAGTGGCTGTACACCCAATTTCAACTCACATATGAGTAAGGTTCAAGATTTATACTGAACACTCGTACCTAAGAGAAATCTCTCTTTTTTTTCCTGAAGATTTCTTCCTTTTAATGAAAAACAAGTAAAAGATATTAAAAGCTTACGATTTCTAAAGTCCTTTTGACATTTACTGTCTTTCAGGTAGATGCTATTTTAAGTAGCTTTTTAAAACAAGGCATATTTTGGGTTGTGCTTAAATAAGGGACAGAATAGTGCCGTGTAAATATCACTGGACTTGAGCTCTAATTTTGCTGTATCCACTCATTCTCTACGGGACCTTGCACAAGTCACTTCACCTATTTGGGCTTTGGTTTTCTGAACTGTAAACGAAACTGTTGGATTAGAACATCTTTAAGGTCTTTGTCCTTGTACAAATTTCATAATTACATCTCAAGTTCTCAGGTTCCTCAGTTAAATAATGGGATTTATGATAACATCTTTTCTTTCTTTAGGTTTGTTTTGAAGATCAGAGTAATTAATTTGTTTTTTGGAAACCATATATATATATATAAAACCTTGGAAAATTGTTGTTATTCCTATCAGTCACAGTGGTATTAGCAACTTTAGGAGGATACAAAGCTATCTTGAGAATATAGAGGGATTCAGAAGAGCAGTAGTCATTGTGTGGCCTAACCTTTCCTGAAATCTTCCAGATGAATTTGTCCTTCAGCTGGAAGTTTTGTTGAAGAAGCATCATCAGCAAAATGATCATCAGTCTTAATTTTGTACGTGATGCATGAGAAGCCTGCAGTGCAATGACAGTCTTATTTCCTGAGGTGTTTCTCCATTAACTGAAACTGCTTGGAATGTGAAACATAGCAACAATTCCTGAGTGAGCTTCCACTACATGTAAGACATCTTACTAAGCACTCTCAGGAGATGTTTAATAAATAGCTCTCACCTTCAAAGAACTTACTATTTAATTCAGGAGAGAAAAGGAAATTTGGAAAAATTAAGTCTTATTAAGAAAATGTTAGAAAAGTTGCTGCTGCAAGGCTATTCATTATGGTCAGTCAACACAATTTCATAGGAAATTGGTGTAGAATTTCTGAGGAGAAAAAGATTGCTTTAGCTTGAGGTGTTGGTTAAGCTTCTATAGTGGAAGTGGATTGTTAATAGAAGTCTGTGTTAATAGACCATGTGCACCAAATATTCCATGTACTCTCCTACTTTCCCTAGCCTTCATTTTATTTAGGTTGGAGCCATGGAAACTTGCCAGAGGACTTTGAGAGAAAGTGACCTGTATTTTTCCAGCTGAAAGCAGTTGGGCGTCCACGGGTCTGCTCCATCATTATCTTCTGTCTTAGCCTACAGAGTCATATAGCCCTCCAGATGGCCCAGCTGCAGGCTGGAGGGAACAACCTGGGCCACCTGAACCACCTGAAGGAAGGGGAATTTTGGTTCTGATAAGCTACTGAGATTCTGGTTGATTTGCTGGAGCAACTAGCAAATTAATTACTCTCACACAAGGGGTGAGTAAAATTTGATTAGGTAGAGGAAGGGGAAAACATTGCAGGCATTTGGAATCATATAAACAATGTGTGGGCCTGGAAATGTAAAAATATTGTCCAAGATGATTAGTATAAATATACACTCACATATACACACACATACACACACACATTCACACAGACATTTCACTGAAACATAAGATGTAAAAGATGCAATAGTTTACTCTAAAATGTAAGTTAGGAAAAATTGATGGAAATTTTATTGACAGATTAAGGAACATGGGTTTATTTGCTAGATTCCAGGCAAATGAAGATTCCTGAGAAGCATGGAGAAGTTGTCAAAGAGGTACAGAGACTACAAAAAAGAGAGAGAAGCCAGACTTCTAAATAGTTCATTGAAGAGGTGAAACCTAGTGTGTTAGAAATAGGAATGAATATAAAAGGAAAGAGACAAAATATGTACATGAAAATGCTCAAGTATTTTCATTATTATATTTATGTGATAAATATTCATTGATCACTGTATTTATACATAATAAGCCTGCTGAATAAAATGGAAATGTTATATATCAAGTAAAAATACAACAAAACATCAAACATGTTTTCACAGAAGTTTAAGAATTTTAATAATACCCACCTACAAGTAAGGCATATATTATTGTGGAAATAAGTGAATTAATTAAGAAAAGCTTGCTAATATTTTAAATCTTTAGTAATAAAATAATATTTAGTATTTACAGTATTTCTTTGAATACAGTTGTTTTAGCACTAAGATTTGGCATTGAACTTTTCCTCATTGCATATAAAAATAAATAAAATATGTATTTGCATACAGCAAACATATCACATTCACAAGTACCCAAATCAAACTGAATTTTCACTGAATATATTTTTAAAAAATTCCTGCCAAGTCAAACATAATATTGTTAGAAATGTTAGGTATGAAGATAGACATGAGCAGCTGAGGAAGGGGAAGGTAAGGTTCAAGAGAAAAAGAATACCCAGATAAGTTTCAAAGAAAAGTCCGGCCAAACCATGCCCAGGTAGGGGGTCCCATCTGAAGACAAAAAGGGTTTTACAGGAGATAACTTCCTTGCCTATCAGGACCAGGCCAAACTGATCCCAACCAGATCCCAATGTAGGCACAACAGAACAAAACTAAGAACTGCCCAAACCACACCTCACCGTGGGAAAGGACATGAGCGCTGAAAGGAATGGCTCTACAGGTGGACCTATCAAGCAAATAGCCCCACCTTAACAGCCAAAGCGATGCCTCCTAGCCAGGATGTAATGTGGAGTATAACAACGAAGCAAAACTGAAGGAACAAAATAGCAGCGGACTCACAGACTCCAAGAAGGGACTAGTGGTTACCGAAGGGAGGGATGCAGTAAAGCATGTGGAGAGGGAGGGAGAAGGGGATTGAGGGGTATTATGATTTGTGTGTGGGGGGTCATGGGGAAGACAGTGTAGCTCAGAGAAGACAAATAGGGACTCTGTGGCACCTTACTACACTGATGGACAATGAGTACAATGGGGTACGGTGGGGGGACTCGATAATAAGGGTGAATGAAGTAACCACATTGTTTTTCATGTGAAACCTTCATAAGAATGTATATCAATGATACCTTAATAAAAAAAAAAAGGCCTCACACTGAATGGATAAAGAGGCATTTGTCTACCTTAACTCTGGCCCACTCTTCCCTTAGGAATGTATTCAAACAAAACTTTTGCTCTGCTTTGCTATTGTTATTTGCTATTGTGTCTCTGTCTTTCAGATTTGGCACTTGGCTTTTTTCTTGACAGGAGTAAATAGGTCACACATTTGAAATTGATGTTTCCTATAAGAAATAAATTTGCATAGAGGAACACTCTGAAATAAACATATAGAGGTTTCCCCGGATACCCTATTGTAAGCTAATGGGCCTACAGGCGACTACGAGCAATGAGCTGTTCTATACCACTGGGACCCAATGGGGAATACATTGTTACATTGTTTCAGTCTCAAGCACCCTGTTTTGTAAGACTTTGTCCTTTTCCAGGGCCCACACTGTACTCTAACTGGGCAGGATTTATGCCCTGCTGCCTTCCTATCTCAATTGATTCTACTTATTTAGGAGTTTACTTATCTACCTAAAAGATTCCTAATCATCTACTCACAGTTTCAACTCCTTTCAGTAGAATATTCCTCACTGATTAGCCTTCAGGTCATTATTTTTAATTATATTCTATAAAGACAAGAAAGGTATTTTACTTGTAAGTTAAACATACACACATGCCCCTCATGTACCAGAAATAGACATTAAGACAATTTTTAAAATAAAATGATATTCCATGTTTTGCATAGTTAGGTGTCCATCTGAAATTTCTAAATTTATAATCGCATGTTAATTTTCTCAGCATCCCTCACTTAATTCTAACATAAGGATTATCATTTATTTTTTACAAGATTAAGACACCTTTTAAACATCAAAAATCTTATTACAGTTTTGCAAATTGAGCACCAGAGCCAAACAGCACACACAGAAGTAGATGTTGCAATTTCAACTTCTGTCCTTGTTGGGGAGGAAGAAATTTCCTCTGCCCTTCAAGGTTCTCCTAACTAGTCTAAAAATTAATTTGACATGAGACAGATTAGCAGGAGATAAAAACCCAAAGTTTAATTACATACATATGGGGAATCCACAGGCATAGATTCCAAAGATAGGGAGAATGAGATATATATGTCGTCCTGGACCAAAGAGAAGGGAATGGGGGTGCGGGGTGTCTGAGACTTTAAAGGAAAAGAGAAGCAATTCACAGGAATATGAAAAGAGTAAATGCTGGTTCATACAGAAACAATGAGGCACAGTGAGGAATTTTAGCAGACTTTGCTACCTCCTTCCTTGTGCACCAGAGCTGGTTTACATTACAATGTCGTTATCTGTGTAATAGCTCTCCTTATGGAACAGTTCCTCCATCTAAACTCTTTTTATGCAATGGGGTGGGGGTATCAAATTATCTCCCTGAGTCTTTTAGGTCTTGATGGTGTTCAATTCAAAATAAAGTGCATGTCACAATGGCACATCTTGGGGCAACCTGCTCTTAGATTCTACATCCTCAAAGTCATAGCTACCATCTAGAGAAGAACTGATTTACAGTTTATGTTATTGAACAAAATGATTTCTTGTAGAAAAACTCAAGGGTGTGACATAATATGACCGTGCGTACACTGCTTAAAAAAATTACTTCAAGGTATATCTACTCAACTGGACTTGCAAACATACAAAAGATGGCCACTTACCTTACTGCTTAGGTATACACTGCCGTAGGCCAAATTTTGTAGCTTTTAACACTTTCTTCAATTTGACTTAAACCACTGCATAAACTCATGAGAGAAAAAAAAATTTGTGCTTATATTTTGAAGTACAAGCATGTATGGACCTTTAAGATATTTTACACACTGTATATTAATTTGAGATAAGTAAAATTTCCAAAATTTGTCAAGTTAGTCTCAAGATGCTTAAAATGAAGATATGTGAAGACAGGAAATAGAGCTAGTGGACCCTCAGTTTATTGTGAGTGAAAGGCTGAAGGCTAAAATGGAGTTTACTTGGAAAACAGAAAAATCTCAGACACAACTTTATCATGGATTGTAAAGGAATACAGCAAATAAGAAGATCTACTACAATGACTGCATAAGACAAATAAACAGAATTGTAATATTCTCTAAAGAATTCACTTAACTAAATACATTACATGTTTTCAGAAGCAGTTAGAACTGACACCTGCTGTTCAGTAGAATGGCACGTTTCGAAGCTTTTTTCCTTCTTTTCAGTAAGCTAAAGAAGCACAATATCTAATTGAAATCAAAGCACTTAAAATATTCAACTACACTGTTTGAAGACTTTATAATGTACAAAACTGGCTAATATTTTATCTTTAAAAGTAGGTAATCTAATGTTAAGGAAGTGCTATATAGGTATAACAATATCTCATTTTCCAAAGGTATCCTGTTGTTTGTAATTAAAATCTGACTAATGTTTTTGTTGAATTTCATACCTGAAGAGAATGTTTCATTAAATTGATACATGGTTTATACCTTTTTCTTCCAGAATAAGTGAAACAGGAATTAGCAAATTTAATAACAGTATAGTTTCAGAGAGAAAAAAAATGATATATATATATATACACACATGAATTCACAAGATCCTAAAATTTAATACATTGTAGAGTCACAATGCAATAATAGTAGTAGTAGTAGTAGTAGTAATAATAATAATAAGCCAAATAGCTAGAAAGATTTTATAACTTCATTTTTTTTTAAGAGATCAAACTTGGGTGTACCATTTGACAAAACACGTATCTTTGGATAAGCAGAGACTGTGATTGTGATCAAAATATTACTTTTCTCTAAACAAAGTAGGAAATTCACCTACTTTTGATAATTTCCAAAAAAAATCACACATGATGCTCAACTGAAACTATTGGTTACTGTTTCCTTCTCAAAATGTTTCCTTCTTTTCACTTCTGTGATACCCCTTTCTTTGGTTTCCTCTTATATTTTCTTGAGCTGCCATAACAAAATATCACAGGCTGGGTGGCTTAAACAAGAGAAATATATTCGACACAGTTCTGGAGACAGCAAATCCAAGACCAAGGTTCTAACAGAATCAATATCTGGTGAAGACTCCTATCCTGAGATGCACCTTCTCACTGTGAGACACCTTCTCACTGTGTCCTCACATAGAAGAGACAGAAAGAGCTCTGGTGTTCTTCCTCTTTCTGTAATGTCATTACCTTATGTTAAGTCCAAGGGGGATAAAATATGTTCCCAGCCCTGGGCAAATAACCTCTGAAGCCAAAATCAGTCAAAGGGAAAACTAAAGTGGGAGATATCGTTTATTGCTTACAAGCAGGTATCTACTTCTGCTTGCCCATGTCTCTTGTGACCCAACTGCAAAAGAGCCCCACCAAACCTCTCTGGTCCAGATATGCCCTTGCTCCCCATCCCTTGCAATCGCCTACTGATATGGAGATGGACTACTTCTCTCCACTACTTGAGAACACCCATTGATATGGAGATGCACTAAGGCCAGGTGAAAGATTCTGGAAATATTGCAATTTTACCCACACCCTATCAGAGTATAGACCCACCATTATCACCTCCTCACAGGAACTACTTCCAAATACTTTAACATTAGGGATTAGTTCTTCAATATATGAATTTTGGGGTATGTGATTCAGTTGTAGCAGCTCCCAACACATTGAATCTGTTTCTCATGGTCCTTAATTTTCTCCCTCTGGACTCTGGTAGCCTACTTCCAAGATATCTTCCCAGGATCTCCTATTTCTTATATTTAAGCTTATTTGTAGTCCCCTCCCATTTGTACCAAGGTTGGTTTATGTGACCAAAAGAATACGGCAGAAATGATGGTATATCACTTGCAAGATTAGTTTATAAAGACATCAAGATTTTCCATCTTGGTTTCTCCCCTTCTCTTGAATCATTTACCTTAAAGAAAGTCAGCAGCCGTATCATGAAAAACTTGAAGAGAGAAACCATGAAGTAGAATTGCGATCTTCCACCAGAAACCAGCAAAGAAGTAAGGTCTACAACCAAAGACCATATGAGTGAGCCTTCTTGGAAGTGGATTCTCCAGCCCCCATCAAACCTTCAGGGGATTGCAGCTCTAGCTAAGAGCTTGACAGCAACCTCATGAAAGATGTCAAGCCAGAAATACCAACATAATTTGCTCTTGGATTCCTGACTGTCAGAAGTCGTACGAGATAATACACCTTCGTTATCATAAACTGCTAAATATTGAATTATTTCTTTAATGTAGAGATACATAACTAATATGTGGACTGACATCTAAAACACTGATCCTTTTCAGCAAACCATCCATAGTTGTTTCCTCATTTAAAGATTACTGAGTGACTCAATTTAGTCTTCTCTTTCAGAGTATGTAGTAAAATAAAACAACTAACAAAATACACCTTCATAATTTATCCTTTTCCTACATATCCAAACTCAACTCTTGACCTTGCTTCTCCATTCATCTCTCTCTTACTCCTCCCACAGTACAAAACTGACAAGTGGAATGCACCATGGCTCTTGCAACCTTGCAAAAGCTACTTCCCTCTGCTCAGAAAGGCTCACCCCCTTCTTTACCTGGTTAAATTATATTGTCCTTCAAGACCCAGCTCCAATGACACTGCTTTTAGGAAATTCTCCATGTTATTGCAAATGGCAGGATTCTATCTTTTTTGTGGTTGAATAATATTCCTGTGTGTGTGGGTGTGGGTGTGTATCACATTTTATTTATCCATTCAGTGGACACTTAGGTGGTTTCCATGTCTTAGCTATAGTGAATCACACTGCAAACCTTCCCAAAAGCTCAAATTTTGCCTATTTTATGTACAGTCACAGTGACCAGATTTTCCATCAAATAGAGCGCCAAACATGTACATAATCTGTTAAGTGTGTCTGTCTAGCTCACTGTTTTGTAAGCTTCTTTATCACAGGTAAACAAACATTTACTGAAAGAGGGAGAGAGGGGGATGTAATTCTAATATAGCAGAAATTAAAGAAATGTAAGTATTAGTTGACAATTTTCCCAGTGCTAAGGCCAGTAAATAAAATTTAACCAATTAATATCTGCAGTGGTCAATAATAAAATTACTAAAATTTCTATCTAAATATATTTTCATAATGAGAAATACACTTTATTTCTCTATTTTTAATGTACTCTTAAATTCCTAAATCAGCTAGCAGTCACATCTTTGTATATTGCTATTAACCCAAATTTATAATGAATATCAGGATTGAAATAAAATTTAGAATTGTATAAATTTCACTACTTTCATTATTTTATATGATAAAAACTTGAAAGTTTTTAAATTTTTATAACTTTAATTAGAAACTCTGAATTTAGTAGTTATAAAAATGTTCTATTATGTAATGTCACAATGATCTGTTAGTGATACATACTCTAAGGTCTACATTTAACATAAGAAGGGAGATACCCATTTAGGCTAGTTTGAAAAGGAAAGCAACTGACTTCCCAGGTATTCAGATTGAGGTAAAACTTTTCTTCCTATCTGTCTCCTAGATGACTGAAAAGTCAGGCATTCTGGTACCAAGAATCTCATTTTAAAACACAGGAAATGCTTCTTTATTCCTAAAAAATGATTTATTTCTTGGTAAACAAAATGTGTTTTAAAGAAGAACATCTTACATACTTTTTTCAAGTATCTAGTGAGCTGTGTTATAACTAAAAATAAAAATAAAGTTGAAGGTTATGTATTTATTCTTAGGAAAATAGTGAGTACTCTCTTTCCCCCACAAAAAAACAAATTTCTTAATTACAAGTACTAAAATACCATTGGCCAGTAGATATTTTACATTTGTAAATCCTAAAGAGTCAATAGAGAACAGGGAAGGGGAGAAAAATAGTGGAAGAGAAAGAAAGTGGGAAGGGATAGGGAATATTACAGGGATTGTTATTTTGTAATGGAGACTAGATAATTATAATTCATATGCACCTTAAAATCTAGAAATACAATTTATTTCCACTCCCTTTCTCTTACCCCTGACTATCCATACTATGTTTAATAGTCCACATTATAAAACATCAGTCATAATCTGCCTCATCATGAAATATGCGTGATGAAATGTCACAATGATACTGCACAATAATGACCTTTTCTGACCTTTATTAATATGCTTGGACACTACATATGACATGTACTGGTGCTTTTCCAGTGTCAAAGGCATGAGAACAATTAAAACATAGCAAGGGATTTATTTAACAAATATTCATGTAGTGTATACTATGTGCTAGGCACAGTGCTGCAAGCTTGGGATATATTCATGGACAAAGAAAAGATTCATGTTTTAAAGAGCTTCTTTTCTAGACAATAAACAAAAACAAAGATAAGTAAATTATATAGCAAAATGTTAGTAGTAAAAATTGCAACTTAATAATAAAACAAATTAGATCAAGAGAAGGTGAGGCATAAGTATAAAGGTGAAATTTTGAGCAAAGACTTAAATATGAGGTAGGTAAAAGAGGTGAGGGTATTCCAGGAAGTAAGTGCTACCTGTATAATGGCCTTGAAGATAGCCATGCCTGGTGTGGCAAGGTAAGAAGTGACGGTGGCCTGAGAGAAACAAGGGGGAGGGGCTTAGGGGACTAAGAAGTGATGGTGGTGGACAGTGAGGGTGGACTGACAGCCATTGGAGGGATTCTAAGTTTTACTCAGAGTAAAATGGGGAGGCAAAGCAGGGATTTGCACAAAGAGTGATATCATTGGACTTACATTTTAAAAATAATAATTCTTGGTGCCTCTATAAAAATAGTTGGGCAGCAACCATGAAAATTTTGGGGTTGGAAGTTGAGTGATAGGATCCCAGGGTGATAGGAATAAAAGAAGTAGAAATTGGTTAGGTTCAGGATATATTTTAAAATTAAAACTGGTAATATTTCCTGATGAATTGGATGCAGGATATGATGGAAATGGAAAAGTCAAGGATAACTCCAAGCCTTTAGGACTGAGCAATTGTTAGCATAGGTTTGCCATTAAGCTGAATTGATAACTCTGGAAAAACAGATTAAAAGATGAACTATTGTCTATTAGACCTCAAAGGGGAAATATGAAAGGAGTAGTTGAATATCAGAGTCTAGATTTGAGAGAAAAGTCTGGACAAGAAACATAAATGAGAGAATTATTAACATATATATGCTATTAAAAGCATAAGACTGGGTGACATCACCAAGGTGATGAGTGTAGAGAAGTAAATAAGAACAAAGAAGGAGCATTAGACAATCCACTATTAAAAGATTATGAAGAGGAGAAACCAGTAAAGGGTGATAAATAAATAGGGGAGAAAAATCAAGACTATGTAATTTTAGAGGCCAGGTAAAGAAAGTCTGGCAAGGACCCACTGTCATGTTGCTGAAGGATAAGGAAGGGAAGAGCCACTGAATTGATACTGTGACTGTTATTGGTGATGTCACTATGAACAATTTGGGCAAACAGGTGCCAGGCAGTGAAACTATTCTGTATGACAGTGTACTGGTGGATATATGTCATTACGTGCTCTTCAAACCCTTAGAACATACAGTGCAAAGAATGAACCCTAATGTAACCTATGGACTTTTGTTATTCATATATCAGTATTAGCTCATGAATTCTAAGAAATTTACCATACTAATGCAAAATGGTAATAGAAGAAATTGGGAAGAGGCCACGTATAAGAACTGTACTTTCAGCTCAAATTTTTCGTAAACCTAATAAAAAATAAAGTGCGTGTATGCATTCATAGATGTAAGAATACACACACACACACATATATGCATATATGTGGATTATAAGCCAAGTAGATTTGTCATACATAAAAAATAAAAATTAAATTAAATAATATCATATTATTATTAGCATTGCACACTCCAATCCCTCTGTCATTAGAAGGAATGGGGTGAGATGTTGGTCAAAGGGTTCAAACTTCCTGTAATAAGATGATTAAGCTCTGGAGATCTAATGTACAGCATGATGACTATAGTTAATGGTAATGTATTATCTGTTTGAAAGTCACTAAAAGAGCTGGTCTTAAATGTTCTCATCACATGCACAAAAATGTGGTAATTATATGAAGTGATAGAGGTGTAAACTAACCCCACTGTGGTGATGATTTCACAATATACATATGCATCAAATTATCACATTTATCACCTTAAACTTATACAATGTTATATGTCAATTATATCTCAACAAAGTGGGAAATAAAAACAACAAAAAGACAAAATTATATGAGGTTTGATGGATCTAATCCAAAGATTAATATTTACTGATGAAATTGTTAAATGATATCATTTCCACTACCTAAAAAGGTTTCTATTTCATTAGTTCTAGTTACAGTTCTAGTACTAAATATGTCCACTTTCTGCGTGTATGGAGTATATGATATGATTCACATATCAGGTAGTCTTGAAATTTATTTAGGTACTTATATCCTTTACAAATGGCTGCAAAAGATTATGTCAAATGCTTAATTTTTAATGGACTGTAATTTCAGTACTTAAAGTAAAAAAAAAGAAAAGGATCAGAAGGTTCAGATCTTATGTATTACTGCCATAAAGCTTCTGTGACCCTTTTTGTGCAAACGGTAATCTTAGGATGATGATTGCTCTGAGCGAGATCAGAGTGTGCTCTCCATTCAGTATAATTGCTGAGTATGAACGAACTTTATCTGAACATACCTGAAAAGCGTAATTTATTGACAATTTCTATCTTTGAATTCTGTATGTATAAAGCAAATAATAGTGTGATAGTGACAGCTGGATATGAAGATAAGCCACAGAAACAGAGTATAACATAGAAATGTTGAAAATGCCAAACACAGAGAGACAGAGAGGCAGGATCATCAGAAAGTATTCCTTGTGTAAGCTGGTCCAACATGCGCTCCATTGGCCTGGGGTGATTCTGACTCCTACCTCTTGTCCTAACTACTATCACTCTCAAAAGTGTTCTAGTTTGGGCTTTAAATTACCTGATCACTCAATGGTCAAATTTTGCTATCTTTGAAGAAGGGAGGTACTTCTGGGGATATTTATATCTTTTGTCCTATTGTAGTTGCATATAGAATTGTCTATTGTACATTAGTCGTTCGACACTGGCTGCACATCCCATTATTTCCCAATGCTACTATCTACAAACGAGACTTAAACTTCTCAGACAGAGCAGTAACTGAAACCCTCACACCACTATATAAATAAGAATATGAAGCCAAAGGAAATGGACCAAAGATGACTAGTTTATGAATTTTGTCATCACATGTTTACTGTGAGCTCTCAAGGAAGAATAGCTTTGCACAAGCACAGAATAATTCTCATAATTTCAAAGAAAGAATATCATGGGATTTTTTTAAAGGTGAAGTTCAGTATAAATTTGTCTCCTTCACAGTGGTCACTCTCTCCTACCAACAACATTCACAGTGTCCATTCCAAGTACATCAAAGCTCCATTTTACCCATATCATAAACCATTAAAGATAGATTTACCTCCAAGACAAATTTTAATTTGGATTGTGTTTTCTAACAGGTTTATCCCAAAGTAATCCAGTAAAAGAACAGTTTTGAAAGATTCAAAAATATACTGTTAAGCAGCTATACATTTTACATGGGTTACTACTTGATTTTAATGTTGTTAGTTTTAAACATATGTTCCAATAATTACTCCAAATAAGCTGTGGGTTTTTCCTGTTTTGAACATTTATACAAAATAATTCATGCTGGTGTTTTTAAGGCTTTGTTTATGTTGTTAGGTTAAGTTTTTCATTTTTTTAACTTTGGTTCTTTTTCTAGTCATCCTTTGTTAAGCATTTTAACAGATGTCATTAATACGTCCATAGAGAAAAACGTTTCCTCTGGGAATTTTGGAGGAAAGTCTAAGGAGATATTTTAATTTGTATACTTAAGATTTTTCTTTGCCATGGCAAAAAAAATTTAACAAAAACATGATTTTGCATTCTGAATGTCACTTTCCAGTCACATTTAACACTGAAGAACTGGCTTTCTTATTTATTTTCACAAAATTTTCTTTTTGGTTTTTAGTATCAGATGAACTTTACTTCTCTTACCAATATAGACTTAAGAGTTATTTACTTATAAGCTAAGAAAACATATCTAAAAGGCAATTCTTCAGCCATTATTCTCACCTAATGATTTGTAGATACAATAAAGTCATTTTTGTTGAGGAACTTCATATGTGTTTTCCTTGATTTCTTAAATTAGGTAAGTTAGATAAAGTATACAGTGCTTTGCATGGCAAACACATTATGGACATGTGTTTAAATTTTTGTTCTCATATCGTTGATGATAGTCTCCTCTGAGTCATAAGTAGCCAACTCTACAGGGGAACCTTGTGCAAAAAATCTTTCTTTGTGGCAGGAGAGCATTCCTATGGACAAAGTCTTAGGCTCATCACGAGTGGTATCTACATAACTCATGAAGCTGGACAGATACATTAATATATCCTACAAAACCAGAAGGAGCTCTCAATGCCATAAATTCTGCCTTTTATATTTTAAGATATACAAAGTCCCTTTTGTAATTTTTAGCCACCTTGAGTTCTAAATATTTTGATAGCCAGCTGTCAGGTTCTATCTATCACATGCTTAGCATGAAGATTGTCCCAGGAAGGAAACAGTTACTACAGAAAAGTAAGTAGTGAACTAAAAAAATACAAAACAACTCTTGTTTCTTAAGTCTTATAATCTTGTTAGGCAGACAGCACAGTTGTATATGAAAAGAAGAATGTAAGTAAGATAAAATTATGTAGTATTATAAGTAATACTAGGTAAGGAAATAAAATTTATGGAGAAGACTATTCAAAACAATGTATGCAATATTAGTAATAGTAAATGTATGTTATGGTTTTTGAAGCCCTTTCAATATTATTTTATTCAATATTGCTCACCTACTCCCCTCAAGAAACCCTAAGTGTCATGAAACAGGTATTATCATGCTTATCTTAATTACTGGTCATTTTAAAAGTCAAAAGAAAAATGAAATTACACAGAAAATTGTTTTCTAAGTAGCTATTAAACTTAGGATCTCCCAAATTTATTTTCATTTTACCTCTTTCTGGATTATGTGTTTTATCTTTCTTTTTTAATTTTTACATTTGCAACATAATGAATAATACTAAAGTTTTAAAACCAACTCAAATCCTTTAATGAATGAAATGAAATAAATATATAACATGGTATTATTTCCTCTATTTTACAGATAAAGAAACTAAAGATTTGAGAGAGTAAATGACCATTATAAATAATTCATTATGATTTATAAGTTATATGGTAATGATCTTTCTCCTGAAAACATGGTACCTCTCAAAACTGTAGTAATCATGAACATCCATTCATTCGATCAGCAGCAATTTATTGAGCAGCTACTCTGTGCTAGACATTGTGCTGGGTACTGAGGAGCAAGTGGTAAATGAGGCTTCGGTCTTTCTCTCCTGAAGCTTAGATTCTACTTAAGGGAGTGTATGAGTCTAGGTTCTCAAAAGAAACAAAACCAAAAAGACATTTTTTCAGTTGAAATTATTTTTTAATTAAAGGCCCAAAGAACAAGAAGCTCCTTTGTTGTAGTACATAACATATGGCTCCTATATAGAGTAAAACAGACATCAGGGAGTCAAATATTAATACCAATAGAGAATTCTTACTGTAGCAGGCAAACAGTGAAACAGGATTTCCTTTACTGGCATTGAGATTTTAATACATTTTTACAAACAATATGCTCTTTGGTAGACTTAATCATTCAGCGGAATTACAGAATTTTCAAAGGAAAGAAGTAGTAAAATATTACACATAAAATTTGTGTATAGTACTTCTCACCAAAAGCTATTTATACAGACTTCAGAGAAAAGTAAAGTTTTAAAACATTACCTCAAAAATTACTGATTAACTTTGGTGTGTTCAGACACACACAAAAATGGAAATAAAATAAAGTAGGGTAGATAATGAGTTTTTTAAATACGCTTCATGATGTTTCTAGTAACTGGGCAAATGAAAACTAATCTAAAGAAGTGGACTTCTTTGAACATCTTTAAATAGGATATATATAAAATATATGAGTTTTGTTTGGGTTTGGTTATTCAACTTGCTAAGTTGCAAGACCTAACAGATGACTTTTTGGACTCTCCCAACATCCTGAGATTCTGAATCTAGGGTTGACTCTGTCCTTGCTTTAGCTTCTTCCACGGCATTTTCTCTTGCATATTTTCAAACCTTAAAGTGTGAAGATTTTGCACACACAGACACACATGTATGCCTGACACAGGCTATCATGTTCACTGAAATGCTTCCAAGCCCACAGTTTGTGTGTGTAAGGTGTGCATCCATGGCTATCTGTTCATTAGCCCATCATCCACCCATTTGTCCATCCATCCATGATAAGATAGCAGCGAGTTCTGACCATATCTATAGATACATAGAGGGAAAGAGAGAGACAGGTACTATAGATTTAGCTTATGTGATTATGGAGACTGAGAAGTCCAAGATCTGCAGCAGAAAAGCTAGAGATCCAAGAGAGCTGATGGTGTAAGTTCCAGTCCAAGTCTCAGGGCAGAAGACGACCAACGTCCCAGCTCAAAGACAGTCGCACAGGGAGAAAGAATTCTTTCTCACTTGGTTTATTTTATTCAGAAGATTGGATTAGACCCACCTACACTGGGGAGGACTATCTTCTTAACTCCATTTGCCAATTCAAATGTTAATCTTCACCCAGAGATATTCTCACATATATACCACAAATAAGATTGAACCAAATTACATGAACATCCCATGGCCTAGTCAAGTGAACACACGCAATTAACCATCACAAGCAATTAGAAAATAAGCCAACAAGGGAACACGTGAACACACTAATTTCAAACAGTAATAATTTTATTTTAAAATGTGGACAGGTCAGTGATGGTGATTAGTTGTGTGATGGGCAAGGAAGATCTCCCTAAAAAGGTAGTATTTGAATTCCTACCTAAGGAATAAAAAAGGCCTGAGAACATCAAACAATAGTAAAAGAGACTTTTTATAAGTTGTAAAAGCATGGGTAAGGGCTAGACAAAGAGAAAGTGCTTGAAGTATTTAAGGAAAAAGAAGGAGAATTGTCAGTGTCTGGTGACCAATGTGAGAACCATACCAGAAGAAGTCTGACGAGCAAAAGCAGAGGCCCAATCATCCAGAGCTTTGGAGGCTGTAGCGAAGAGGAAGAATTTCATTTTAAGAATAATGGGAAGCCATTCTTGTGGCCTGTGCATTGCAGAGATCAGGTTAGAATCTGTGATACACATATATGTGGTGGGGGGAGGGGGGCGTGTATGTATGTGTGTGTGTGTGTATCTGCATGTACCTAAAAGGGCAATTTTGATTTGCTGCTTAGTGAAGTACTGCATATACTAAGTTATAAGAAACATGTATTTGGCATTTGGATGACCAAATATATATTTCCCAGGTACATTGGTTTTCATCCACAGTTCCTGAAAACATTGCAGAGCCTTAAAGGTGAAACGTGTGTCTTGTCATGTTAATGAGAGACTTTTGGACCCCCAGGCAAGGGCAGGGGCTGGAGACTGAATCAGCCAATGGCCAATGATTCAGTCAATCATGGCTATGCAATGAAGCCCTCACAAAAACCCCTGAGAAGTTTATCACTCTCTGTGTCCTTGGACCCTGCTTCTTGGTAGGAGAGGGCTTCTACGCTTGGGGAACCAGAACACTCCCAGTGCCACCGAGCCAGGCCCAGAGCTCCACAAGGATGAAGCTCCTTTATTTGGGACCGTAACCTACACATCTCTTCATCTGGCTGTTATTTTTCATCCTTTAGTAAACCAGTAAACAGTGTTTTCCTGAGTTCTGTGAGCAGCTCTGGCAAATTCATGGAACCGAAGGGACAAGTCGTGGGAACCTCAATCTGTAGCGAGTTGGTCAGAAGCACAGGTAACTGCCTGGGGCTTCGAACTGGCAACTGGAGTGGGGGGTGGAGGGCAGTCTTGTAGGACAGAGCCCTTAACCCGGGGAATCTCATGCTGTCTCCTGGCAGATCCTGTCAGAATCGAGTTGAGTTCTCAGACACCTTGCTGGTGTTTGAGAATTGCTTGGTGTTGTGCATGAGAAGACCCCTCGCCCCTCCACACACAGATGCATTGGAATCAGGTCCAGGAACACAAAAGGAATTGTACTACTATGTGGAAAAATACAAGTATCCATAGGGATAATTGAGAAACCACCAGTATTAGCTATGCTACATTCTGATGAGAATGAATCAGTTAACAGCAGACCTTTAGTTCGTGAGTAGGGTCTGCAAAGGAGGTAGATACACATTACTCAGCCTCCTGCAAGCTGTGTTCAGCCTCTCCTGTAAGTACCTGAAGAATATCAGTTTTAAAAGTGTCAATTGTTAGTTTCCAATTGTCTGGCCAATGGGTTTCAGCTCTGGGCAAGTTCACTCTTGATTCAGTGAGACCAAAAAATGACAGTGGAATGTTCTTGGAGTGAAAGGGTTTATACCCAACTTTATTCCCACGGTGACAGATTGAACACAAGAATCCCATCCACCTCAGAGCAAGTCTTCACACAGCAAGTTGGTTTCTGCCCCTGGCCTCTCTGACCCCGCAGCCATCTCAGTCCCTGTCCTCACCACTGCCACCATTCCAGCCTCTGCTCTCCTGCATCCGTGCAGCCCAGAGCACTGGGCGGACCTCTATGTAGAGTCAATAACAATGTACTGCCCACACATGTGTAGTGAGCAAACAGACCAGGGTCAGGTGAGAATCCTGGCCATAGGAGCTTCTGTTTTCCCCACACCAAGATTCTTGAAATCTTGGACGAGCTCTGATGCTGAGGTAATATTTTCCTCGCAAATGTATACTAATAAATTATTGAAATCTGATAGTACGTCTATGTCACTGTTGTGTCAACTTCACTACTTTTTCAGTCATATCTGAATCCAACTCTTTTTCAAAGGTAAAGAAAAATTTTCAGTTTTAAGTTTAATGCTTAGAAATAGGAATGTACATATATATATATCTTTATTCTCTGAGATTTAGATGGAGTTACATATATGGTTGATAACACAGCAATACATTGAGTTAACTTGTATATTAAATCAGTTATGGTTCAATTCACTTGAGAGAAGATATAGAAAGGCAAGTATAAACATATGCATGAGATTTAAAAAATGTTCAGGTTCTTATTCTGAACAGTTGGGATTTATAAGATTCCATTTTAAGCATTGTGCACAGTAAAATATTATGCAAAAATGGCAATTTCAGCATTAGAGGAAACATTATAAGATATGAAATAAACATGTTAAATTCCCATCAGAATCAACACACGCACAGATACACACACACACACACACACAGGGAGGCAATATTGATAGTGCCTATTTACAACTCCTTCAGCTCTTGGCCAGATCATTTGTTTGTTTTGACATTTGAACTTCCTGCTTCTCCATTGTATTTCTTTGGGATGAAAATAGTCATAGTTCCTACTTTGTTGCACAGTTTTGTGGGGACGAAAACAGAGAGTAAATGTAAATCACTTAGAGCAGTGCCTAGCACATAGTAAATACTCTGTATGTGTTCCCTATTCTTACTATTTTTCCAAATGGGAATCAGTAGGCCACCCCTTAATGGATTCCTTAGTAAAGAAATATTTACACTAAAACTAAATCTAAATAATATATTTACAAATCAGTTACATTTGCATAACATTATTTCAAAGTCAAAGTACTTATACATATGTTTTTGAAGTATAGAATACTTTAAGATGTCTTTACAAATTATAGTTTTCTATACAGATTTTTGTTTGCTATTTACTGCAGAGTAAATGTTAGATAAGGTGGCAGGAAGCTTCTCAGACTTTGTTAGAATTACCTCCACATCTGTGTAGAAAGAGGTAAATTTAAGTCATAATCATTTAGAACTTCATATGAAGTAGACAAAAATGTAGACAATTTACTTATAATTATGGGTGAGAAGAATAGTTAACTTGTCCACTTTTAAGTACATTTCTTCTTAAATGTACAGAAAACTTTAATTCAGGATCTTCTCATGACAGCTTCACAAAAAGAGACTATCAGACCCAGCATGCCTTTTGCCCTTTAAGTCCATGCAGAGACAATTACCCCACCTTCCAAAACTGTTTTTTCACCCCTCTCAGGTTAACTGGATAGGGAATTATGGGAGCCCCAGAAGTACAAACTGAGGCTGAGACCATCTAAAAAGGGTTGAGCTGAATTTTTGAAGTGGAGAAATTAAGCAAGTACAGGAAGATCAATGAAGGCTAATGTGGATGCCAAGGTACAGGGAGATGGATCAGACCGTACACATGTGGGAGTGTCAGGGAAGGAGGCTAGACAGAGGCTGGCTCCCAAAACCCCATGCAGCCTAGGTCAAGACACTGAGGAAGAATGTCAGTGTTTAACAGTAGAAATCACTACATGATTTTTTCAGAAGGGTTTTCCAAAGGCTAGAAACAAAGCCAGGAACTGAGTAGGTGCTTAGGATTTGCTGACTGAATGAGTACTTTCTAAATCTTCCTGTCTGCCTACTTGCCATCCATTCTGCAGTTCAAACCCATCAGTGTCCAAAATTAAAGCTAGCCAGTGAAAGTAAAGGGAGCAGAAAGACAAGGGCCCCAATCCCAAGTAAGCAGCCCATCCCTCCTCCCTTCCTGCCACTCAGGATCCAGCAGCTTTCTGTTGGCCCAGGAATCCAAAGTTCTTGAAAGCATCCTGTGACAGACAGCACTCCTCATGATGGCCAGCGGCAGCAGTGGGGAGCGTCAGCAAGAAACAATCAGGGAAGGCAAAAAACAAACACAGTATAGTGACCACGACACACATGCTGGTTTGGTAGTAAAGGGAGCTTTTCCCTAGAGATGCCCATGAATAATGGGACACACTGGTTGGAAGCTAAAAACCCACTAGTACAAGGTATAACATGACTGGGAGCTTCTAAGTAGAATACAGAGAGACATATGAAATCAAAACAACACCTGACATAACTCCCGTAGGTAATGTAGGTATGTTCTGTGCTTTCATGTGGAAAGTGAGGAAATGACAGAACCAGCTTTAAACGGTGCTTGTGAGGATTAAGTAAGACAGCAACTTAACAGTGCCTACACATAGAGAACATTAAAAATATGATTTTTCAATAAACACGTGCGGTCTTATTATATGTCAGGATTCTGCTTGGAAGGAGAGAAATAGTGAAACAGTCTTTGTGGTGTATGAAGTCTGGTGAGCCAGGCAGACATGCAAAGCTGAGACTGTTTGATTTCATTGCGCTCCGGAAGAGAGAGCTGAGGGGAACAGAGAAGCCACGCACTTTTCCTCTACCTTTGAGCTCCTGAGTCCCAGTAGATTTTCCAGTGCAGCTCATAGTTCCAGAGCCCTGTCCCCAGTATCCCTCCTGATGTGTCCTTCCTCACTGATTGACAGTCTAGGTTTTCTCCTATCTGGACTACACAGGAAGCTTGGAGCCATTTTTCCTCTCAGGGGGAGATTGCAGTCTTCTGGGGATGAAGATGCAGCTGACTGCTAACTTTCATATTGATAAGTCTCTTCATTCTGCATACTACGCGGGATTCTATGACAAATTTCACCAAATGTTTTATGACTTGCCTTCAGAAGACTCTTTGAGGTAATGCTCAGTGGCCTGAAATAATTCATTTATCTGTTCAGTTATCCATACATCCACCTGGGCCAGGCACAGTCCTAGACGTGCTAGTTGTGAAGTGCTTCCTGCGCTGGAGAAATTCAGAGTGGATGTTAGCTCACCAACAAAGGAGCACGATGCAGTCATAGCATATATAATCCAGTGCAATGTTCAAGCTTCTTTGAGCATTGAAGTCAAGGACATGAGAGGTCCCACAGGAGTCCAGGTTTATTCATAAAAGTAAACAAAACAGGATTTTGTGAGGAGAGTAAATAGCAGTTGCATAGAAAATGCAAGGGATAAAAATAAAAATAAGTCATATCGTGGGAAGACTTACTTTTTCTTTATGGGCAAAAAAATGTAATTAATACTTCATAAAATCAAAGTGAAATGATCAGATCTGTATGTTAGACAGCTAATTCTGGGAGTTACATGGAGAATAGATAACAATTTGAAATATTGGAGGCCATATTTCCAATTTCCTAGAAGTACAAGGTCCTAACTGTTCTACCAATCAGCACAATCCTAGATCTTATGAGAATATTAACTTCTTGTTAATGATTTTTAAAAGTTTAAACAAGTGTTTTGGAGCTTGTACTTGAAGAAAATAAAAAATATTATTCACATAAATTCTAGTCTTCAAAAATTCACTATAGCCTATTATCTTTAATGAAATATTTAGTTTGTTTTTAAAAAACATTAAATTTCTAATGTACACATACTTAAATATTAACTGAAAATGAGGGCCCATGGAGGTAGTGATGAGGTCTAGAATTTAGTCCACAGATGGAGATATTTATCATACTTTATTAAAGATTCATAACATATTTTAGTGAAATTACAGAATTTTAACAGTATATAACTGACAGAATGACATACAGTATTCTTGTATCTGAATCTTACAGGGCTAAAATCTATAAGAAATATCAAGAAAAATGTTATGCTCTCCAAATGAACGTATGAAGCAAAAATGTATCAAGTCCATTAAATTTTAAACTTGCCATTATGACACGGCTTTCAGTAACAGAGGTTCTATGTATTTAGTGAGAGTTTCTAACTTTTTGACATAAGTTATTTTGTTCTATCATTTTTTAATGCAACTGGTAACAGAAGGCACATTATGCATGGTGTACCTGCATGGCAAGAGTTTTAAGTATCTGAACATGAATTTGAGTAAATGTGCTTAATCTAGGGAGCTTAATCAGTTTTATCAACACTCCGCATATCAGAGTTGTTGGGCAGCATGGTAATGTGACCTCATTAAATTAATACTTGTGAGGAGGATGAAAATGACCGCTGATATCAGAATAAATAATGCATCATCTTGTGTTCCTCGGCCGCTGCTGCTTTGGGCATCTGGGGAAATTAATAAGGGTTACTTGTGTCAATCAGGCAAATCAGAAGTAAAAAGAAATCTTCAATTAATTATGGTATTTTACAACAATCCCTTTGGAAAAAAAAGAGAACCCTATTAATAAAGAAGCATTATGCCTTCTGTTGAAGTTGACAAACAGTGAAAAGCTTCTCAGGGGACTTTGCGTAGAAGAGATTCATAATGAAGTTTTCCTTGTAAATTTCTCTAAAATCATTCCAACTGCAAAACCTTAGCAGTTCTGAAGCACGAAACCCTTCGGGGCTTCATTTGAGCAGGTTTTCCTTTTGGCCCTCACAGAGTGAGCTGGTGATCGCTGCTGAGGTCCTTTGTAGCACGCTGCCAGCTGCTGTCACAGCTAAGAAGCTGACGCATGCCCCCTGCACCAGCAAATTTGGTTAATCAGGAAACTTCCAGGCCACCATCTGGGATTAACCCAACACATTATCAGCCTTGAGACACTCACAGTGTAAACAGGTGTCTACTGACTTCATACAGCTTATTATATGCAACATCTTGTCACTACTTTGGGACTTATTAGAAGTTTCAGGCTAACTGGTCATTGAGAGAGAACTGGAACGGGCAGCTAAAAGGGTGGAGTTCCTACCAGTGTGAGGCTTTTCTGCCATAGCACATAGAGTTTTTTGGATGCCATTTCTTTTGGATGTGAGCCTTTAGTCTTATCATAAAAAGCACGTATTCACTTCCTGTTAGGAAGACTTTTCCACCTGTTGGCCATCTCAGGAATTCTACAAGTGCCCTCATTTCCTGTGATTTTACTTTCATCACTAAGAGGAGAGAGGGACAAGCTATTGTCGCACCCTCTTTGTCCTAAAATTTGAACATCAAATCCTAGCAGACAGGCAGCACTGAAGTGGCCATCAGCTTTGGGCCAAAGAGATAAACTAGGAGTGATCAATTTTTAAACATCTTGGAAAGAGTCATTCAGTGTTCATATACATTTCATTTTAAGCAAATACCAAGACCTGGACATAGTTCTTTTGCCCCATTTTTCTATCAGGTTCTGGGAGATAATAATTTTCGATTTCTTCTTTAGGGCAGAATGAAATCTTGACTTTGAGGGTAGGATCACATTTTAAAATACCAAGAAATACCAAGAAAATCTGTAATTCTCCCGTAGAG
This sequence comes from Smutsia gigantea, assembly GCA_032199065.1. Lineage (NCBI taxonomy): Eukaryota > Metazoa > Chordata > Mammalia > Pholidota > Manidae > Smutsia > Smutsia gigantea. The sequence continues at coordinate 175,622 of JAVSCE010003967.1, read as the reverse complement.
TCATCTTCAGAATTGCTGTCTATCATACAAACGATGCATATTTATTTATAATTTTAGGTGAACAAATTAAATTTAAACTTGTTATTTTTGTACTTTTCACAATGGCAGCTCTCAGGTACTTTGTGGAACTATCGTAGAGAATTTTGAATGAACTACATATGTTTATAGACAGAAAGTTGTATGTTACTAAATGATAGTATTTTTTATAAAATTTCATTTTATCAGCAGTGTTTTCAAACTTCTTGAAACAGAATAATATATATGTTCAAAAGTTTAATCACTTATCAAGATGTTTGAACATAAAATTCAGTTGTGAAAAAGGTAATATATATTATTGATGAAAGCATGCTCCTCCACAAACATATACAATAAACAGAGCAGATTTTTAAAAATATAGCAGATATAAGTTAATATTTTATCATCACAAAAAGGAATATTTTATTATAAAAATAAAGCAAGAACACTGCATTATGTATATATTTTCATCACCATAAGGTTATGACCTTAGAAACTCATTTAAAGCTTCCTTCTCAGAAATTACAAGGCATAATCTTCAGGGTAGTAACAAATCATATGATAGAAAGCTATCATTTCTTTTATCTATCTCTTCTACCTATTCAATGCAATTTTGGGGTTATAGTGGGGTATAAAGGCAGATAGACTGGTTATTAATATAATTATTTTGTATAAAATAGCTTTTAAAGATGCCAAAGAGAAAATACAGCTGAGATCTGAATATAAGAACAGGAATTAAATGTGGATCTTGTCCAAATTGCAAGTTTCCTACAGTGCAAAACAGCAATAATGTTTATAAATCTACCTACTAAGATTTTCTAGTTGTCATTGAATGAGTATATGCATAGTAATTGCATTAGTCCTTTTCCTTTGTTAAGTGTAATTGTTTCTCTAGAAGAGGTAGATCTTTAAGAAGAATGGTTCCCTAGAGAGAAAGAGAAAAGGAGATTACGATGGAGGGTTCAAGTAGGAGCTTCTATACAAATTCATGAAAAGACTATCACACAGAATATGTCATTTTCCTCATCAACAAATCAGGGATATTTTAAAGAAATCATCTGTAAAAAAATAAAGCATCCTAAATTAACAGGACTGTATGTTTAAAACTACTTTTAATAGTTAATGTGGCTCTATAAATCACAATTTAAACTCAGAAATGAAAGAGATTATAAAAATCACTGTTTTTTGCCTGTGGGACAATGCACTAATTCATTCTTGCTATGTGTGCATGCCATAGATCAGTCGAAAGACATTTATTGGGGATTTCAGTGCAAAACACTACATTGCATTTTGATTTTGATATTGAGCTACATTTTGGCAGATACTTACGGCTACCAGAAGATCTCAAACATTTTTGGGGTTAGGTTGTGGGGCAGAAGACACAAGGTACTCCCATCAATCACTTACTGCATACCTCACAATATCATATATAAAACTGAACATTTATCATGTTCCAAAAATTGCATCCCGTCTTGCACTGGTGGCCATCTCCCTTGTTTCTTCATCATTAGACAAAACTGACTGTATCAGGCACTGTGCTAGGTATGTAGATTAAAATAAAGAGAGGAGGCATTTGAGGAGATAGATGCCTATGCATGCTTAAATTCTACTGAAAGTAAACATGCAAATATTCTTATACAAGGTCATAGATCCACAGTAACCTGTATGATGTAGAGTGACTGCAGGGGGCTGGCACCATCAGGGTAGATTTCTGCAAGATGGTGGCATTTAAGCTGAAATGCTAAGGCTAAGTTGAAATATTTCAGCGAGGAATGCAGGATAATGAGACTTTAGAGAGTAAGGAATTTTCTGGAAATCAGAAGAACTTCAAAATATTTGTATTATAAATACAAACAGGGAAGTTGGAGAGACAGGAAGATAACAGATGATTAAAGATGTCAAAAGACATTCCTGAAGCATAACATGTTCTTGAAAATGATTTGTTAAGGTAAAGAAGTTTTGGTTTCATCCAGAAGAAGCTTCTGAAGATATTCGTCCAAAGAAACTTGACCAAATTTTTACATAAGTGCTATCATGAAACCTTCTTTCAGCTGCCTCCATGGGACTGTGATGTTGTTTCTCTTACTCCTTTTCTGGCAATCATGGCAGAGTACCTAGACCATATGTCCACTAGTGCTACTTTCTCATTTTTGTTGCTGAAAATTTGGACTTGTTGCTCATCTAGGACCATTTTCTATCTCCAGCCCTTCTAGCCTGTCTACTTCCCTGTAAGGGACAAATTTGATGCATTTGACTTTTCTTTTCAGAAAAAGATTGGTACAATTCAGAGCTATCTCCAAACACTCCCTTTCAGTCTCTTATTATTTTCTATCCATATAATCCTTCCATTTGATGTTAACTTTTTCTCATTTCTGCCTTTTCCCCCTCTCCCTATTCCAGTGCTCCAGCTTAGAGAATAAATAAGACCCATAGTCCTTTCTGAATATACCACAGGAGTTAAAGTCGTACTTTATAGTTAGATTGTAAGAGTAACTTGCAAAGTTGCAATTCATACAAGATCTTCATGCAGCAACATTTATTTCCAAACTGAATATAAGACTATGTTATGTGCCTGCTATAAAAATCACCTAAATAGATTCTTGAGATTCAAGATGGCAGCGTGAGAGGTGACACGGAGAACTCCTCCCCAAACCACAAATAGTACAAAAATATAGTTAATTAATACAACTAACCCTAAAACAGAAAGAAGAAAGAATGCTGAATCAGACTGCATACAGACCTCAAAAACAGAGCAGACCTCACAAAACAGGGTAAGGTACAAAAGCCTTAATCCGGTGGGACCAAAGCCTTTCCTCCACCCAAGCTCAACGACGGGAGGAGGAGAAACAGAGTGGGGAGGGAGAGGAACCTGGGACTGCTGAACACCTAGCCCTGGAGATCTGCTTTGTGAGCGGAAGCCTATATTGTGTGGTGCTCTGGACATTGGGGAGGTCAGACGGGACAGAGGGCCTGGGAGACAGGCACTGCAGACGGGAATCAGGAAACAAATCTTTCCTCCCCCAGGCACCAGCTCGGCTCCCCGACTCCCAAACTCACTCTAGGGCAGCTCCAGAGACTGGAGTTTCTGCACACTAGTGGGCACCACACAGAAATATGAAATGTCAAAAGAACATGGTTCAGACCAAAATCTCACAAACCCCAGAAAAAGGGCCAAATGAAACTGAGCTTATGAATCTTCCTGAAGGAGAGTTCAAAATAAAAATTATAAACATGCTTATGGAGGTACAGAAAAATATTCAAGCACTCAGGAACGAATTTAAGTTGGAGATTCAATCATTAAGAAATTCCATATCTGAAATGAAACATACAATGGAGGGATTTACAAGCAGATTAGATGGAGCAGAAGAGATGGTAAATGGAACAGAAATTAGAGAAGAGAAATACAAAGAAGCTGAGGCATAGAGAGAAAAAAGAATCTCTAAGAATGAAAGAATATTGAGAGAACTGTGTGACCAATCCATATGGAACAAAATTCGCTTTATAAGGGTACCAGAAGAAGAAGAGAGAGAAAAAGGGATAGAGAGTGTTACTGAGGAGGTAATTGCTGAAAACTTCCCCAATATGGGGAAGGAGATAGTCTCTCAGGCTATGGAGGTACAAAGATCTCCCAATACAAGGGACCAAAGGAAGACATCAACACATGTAATAATTAAAATGGCAAAGATCAAGGATAAATGCAGACTTTTAAAAGTGGCTAGAGTGAGAAAAAAGATCACATACAAAGGAAAACCCATCAGGCCATCATCAGACTTCTCAACAGACAGCGTAAAGGCCAGAAGGGAGTGGAATGATATATTTAATGCAATGAAGCAGAACCGCCTTGAACTAAGAATACTCTATACACCAAGGTTATCATTTAAATTTGAAGGAGGGATTAAACAATTTTCAGATAAGAAAAAGTTGAGAGAATTTACCTCCAACAAACCACCTCTACAGTGCATTTTGGAGGGACTCCTATAGATGGAAGTATTCCTAAGGCTAAATAGATGTCGCCCAAAGGCTAGAGAAAGAGTACAGAATATGATAGACTCTTAGATAGTAAGGGAATTACCCTTGAACCTTTGGTAACCACGAATCTAAAGCCTGCAATGGCAATAAGTACATACCTATCGATAATCACCCTAAATGTAAATGGCCTGAATGCACCAACCAAAAGACATAGTTAGTGAATGGATAAAAAAAATAAGACCCATCTATATGCTGCTTACAAAAGACTCGCTTTCAACCCAAAGACATACACAGACTAAAAGTGAAGGGATGGAAAAAGATATTTCATGCAACTAATAGTAAGAAAAAAGCAGGAGTTGCAGTACTTGTATCCCACAAAATAGACTTCAAAACAGAGAAAGTCACAAGAGACAAAGAAGGACATTACATAATGATAAAAGGGTCTGTCCAACAAGAGAATATAACTATTATAAATATCTATGTACCCAACAAATGATCACCTACATATGAGAAACAAATACTAACAGAATTAAAGGGGGAAAGAGAATGCAATGCAGTCATTTTAGGAGACTTCAACACCCCACTCACTCCAAAGGACAGATCAAACAGACAGAAAATAAATAAAGAGACAGAGGCACTCAACAATGAATTAGAACACATGGACCTAACAGACATCTACAGAACACTCCCTCCAAAAGCAACAGGATAGAAATTCTTCTCAAGTGCACATGGAACATTTTCAAGAATAGATCTTATACTAGCCACAAAAAGAACCTCAGTAAATTCAAAAAGATTGAAATTGTACCAACCAGCTTCTCAGATGACAAAGTTATGAAACTATAAATAAATTATTCAAAGAAAATGAAAAAACCACAAACACATGGAGCCTTAATAACATGCTTCTAAATAATCAATGGATCAATGAGCAAATAAAAACAGAGATCAAGCAGTATATGGAGACAAATGACAACAATAATCCTACACCGCAAAATCTGTCGGATGCAGGGAAGGCCGTTGTAAGAGGGAAATATATTGCAATACAGGCTTACCTCAGGAAAGAAGAACAATCCCAAATGAACCACTTAAACTCACAATTAATGAAACTAGAAAAGGAAGAACAAATGAGGCCCAAAGTCGGTAGAAGGAAGGACATAATAAAGATTAAAACAGAAATAAATAAAATTGAGAAGAATAAAACAGTAGAAAGAATCATCGAAAGCAGGAGCTGGGTCTTCGAGAAAATAAACAAAATAGATCAACCCTTAGCCAGACTTATCAAGAAAAAAAGAGAGTCGACACACATAAAAAGAATCAGAAATGAGAAAGGTAAAATCACTATGGACACCACAGAAATACAAAGAATTATGAGAGAATAGTATGAAAAATTATATGGTAACAAACTGGATAACTTAGAAGAAATGGACAACTTTCTAGAAAAATACAAACTTCCAAGGCGGACACAGGAAGAAACAGAAGATCTGAATAGACCAATTACCAGCAAAGAAATTGAATTGGTAATCAAAAAACTACCTAAGAACAAAACTCCTGGTCCAGGTGGTTTCACTGCTGAATTTTATCAAACATTTAGTGAAGACCTAATACCCATCCTCCTTAAAGTTGTCCAAAAAGTAGAAGAGGAAGGAATACCCCCAAACTCATTCTATAAGGCAAATATCACTCTATTACCAAAATCAGGCAAAGACACTACAAGAAAAGAAAATTACAGACCGATATCCCTGATGAACATAGATGCAAAAATACTCAACAAAACGTTAGCAAACCGAATTCAAAAATAAATCAAAAAGATCATCCATCATGATCAAGTGGGATTCATCCCAGGGATGTGAAGATGGTACAACATTCGAAAATCCATCAACATCATCCACTACATCGACAAAAAGGACAAAAACCGCATGATCATCTCCATAGATGCTATAAAAGCGTTTGACAGAATTCAACATTCTTTCATGATAAAAACTCTCAAGAAAATGGGTATAGAGGGCAAGTGCCTCAACAATAATAAAGGCCATATATGACAAACCCACAGCCAACATGATAGTTAACAGCAAGAAGCTGAAAGCTTTTCCTTTAAGATTGGGAAAAAGACAAGGATGCCCACTCTCCCCACTTTTATTCAACATAGTTCTGGAGGTCCTAGCCACAGCAATCAAGCAAAACAAAGAAATAAAAGGCATCCAGATTGGTAAGGAAGAAGTTAAACTATTCCTATTTGCAGGTGACATGATAGTGTACATAAAAAACCCTAAAGAATCCATGCCAAAACTACTAGATCTAATATCTGATTTCAGCAAAGTTTTGGGATACAAACTTAATACACAGAAATCTGTTGCATTCCTATACACTAGTGGTGAACTAGCAGAAGGAGAAAACAGGAAAACAATTACATTCACAATCACATCAGAAAGAATAAAATACCTAGGAATAAACCTAACCAAGGAAGTGAAAACCTATACCCGGAAAACTACAAGACACTCTTAAGAGAAATTAAAGAGGACACTAATAAAAGGAAATTCATCCCATGCTCTTGGCTAGGAAGAATTAATACTGTCAAAATGGCCGTCCTGCCTACAGCAATCTACAGATTCAATGCAATCCCTATCAAAATACCTACAGCATTCTTCAATGAACTAGAGCAAATAGTTCTAAAATTCATATGGAATGACAAAAGACCCCGAATAGCCAAAGCTATCCTGAGAAGGAAGAATAAAGCACAGGCAATTATGCTCCCTGACTTCAAGCTCTACTACAAAGCCACAGTAATCAAGACAATTTGGTACTGGCACAATAACAGACCCATAGACCAATGGAACAGAATAGGGAGTCCAGATACAAACCCAAGCATATATGGTCAATTAATATACAATAAAGGAGCCATGAATACACAACACGGAAATGACAACCTCTTCAACAGCTGGTGTTGGCAAAACTGGACAGCTACATGTGAGAGAATGAAACTGCATTACTGTCTAACCCCATACTCAAAAGTAAACTCATAATGGATCAAAGACCTGAATGTAAGTCATGAAACCATAAAACTCTTAGAAAAAACATAGGCAAAAATCTCTTGGACATAAACATGAGCAACTTCTGCATGAACATATCTCCCCGGGCAAGGGAAACAAAAGCAAAAATGAATGAATGGGACTATATCAAACTAAAAACTTCTGTACAGCAAAGGACACCATCAGTAGAACAAAAAGATATCCTACAGTATGGGAGAATATGTTCATAAATGACATATCCGATAAGGGGTTGATATCCAAAATATATAAAGAGCTCAAGCACCTCAACAAACAAAAAGCAAATAAACCAATTAAAAAATGGGCAAAGGATCTGAAAAGACCCTTCTCCAAAGAAGAAATTCAGATGGCCAACAGGCACATGAAAAAATGCTCCACATTGCTAATCATCAGAGAAATGCAAATTAAAACCACAATGAGATATCACCTCACACCAGTTAGGATGGCCAACATCCAAAAGACAAACAACAAATGTTGGCGAGGATGTGGAGAAAAGGGAACCCTCTTACATTGCTGGTGGGAATGTAAACTAGTTCAATCATTGTGGAAAGCAGTATGGAGGTTCCTCAAAAAACTATAAATAGACCCAGGAATTCCACTCCTAGGAATTTACCCTGAGAATGCAGCAGCCCAGTTTGAAAAAGACAGATGCACCCCTATGTTTATCGCAGCACTATTTACAATAGCCAAGAAATGGAAGCAACCTGAGTGTCCATCAGTAGATGAATGAATAAAGAAGATATGGTACATATACACAATGGAATATTATTCAGCCAAAAGAAGAAAATAAATCCTACCATTTGCAACAACATGGATGGAGCTAGAGTGTATTATACTCAGTGAAATAAACCAGGCAGAGAAAGACAAGTATCAGATGATTTCACTCATCTGTGGTGTATAAGAACAAAGGAAAAACTGAAGGAACAAAACAGCAGCAGACTCACAGAACCCAAGAATGGACTAACAGTTACCAAAGGGAAAGGGACTGGGGAGGATGGATGGGAAGGGAGGGTACAGGGAGAAAAGGGGAATTATGATTAGCTCACGTAATGCAGCGGCGAGGGACACGAGAAAGGTAGTATTTATAGAGAAGACAAGTAATGATTCTATAGCATCTTACTACACTGATGCACTGTGACTGTAGTGGGGTATGGGGGATTTTATAATAGGGGTTGTCTAGTAACCATAATGTTGTTCAAGTGATTGTACATTAAGGATATCAAAATAAAAAAAATCACCAAATATGACCTAATATTTAGGAAAATATGTGTTTTTCTTTTTCATTATCAAAATCATAAACTTCTCCCTAGTTAGCCCAAAGAACACAGCTGTTAGAGATGAGGATTACTATTACTCAGAAAGGATGAAAAATAAAAAAAAGCACTGCTATTTTATGTATACTTGTTACTAATGAGGAAAGTTCAGCAATTGATCATGTCACCTAGTTTAACAGAAACAGAGTTGGGAACAGAAGTTCTACTTGGGTGCAAAGTCCATGGATGTTTTGATGACTATGATACAGTTTGACTTAGTTCTCCTAGAGAGAAGTCTTTGTCCACACATTATTGTCAGTTTGAGAATTTTGGAGTACCATGGACCCGGGGAGATAAATTGATACCACAAAGGAAAGAGAAATGAAGACAGGCTGAAGTTTAAGAGCTTTACTTTTAAGGGAAAAATGACCTTTCTTACTCTCAGGTAATGACATTGAAACATCAAGTAGAGATCAAAAGATCAAAACAGAGGCCCAAACTGTGGGACCTTTTAGTCTGGAGGCTGCCCGGGGCAGCTCCACAGGTTTATTCACTGAAACTGTTGACCCCCAAAAGATCAGTTCCTGTCAATTTTTTTCTATTTTATTATGATTTTCACATCAATTCTTCAACCAATTCCAGGTCAAAAGAAATCATGATCTGGAACATTGTAATTTCTGAAGTACAGGCTTTAAGATGGATTATTGTTTTCAGAGGCTTCCTTGCTACAAGTTATTTTAGTTCTTAGAATAAGCATAGTTTAACAAAATTCTGAAATCCCAGAGGCAACATCAAACTAATATTTGTCTAGCAATCAGCTGTCAAAAATCTTTGTTAATGAAGTGTATTCTTTCTATTGTGAGATATGGATCAGTTGACTAAAACCGGAAGTAGTGTTTTAAAAATAATATTGCAGTAAACATATTTAGCTTCTTACCTGTGAGCTAATTTATAATTCAGTTTCCATGCTTACATTTTTGTCATTAAAGAATGAAAATCCTGTAAAAGAGCTTCCGATTTTGACTGGCAATATTAAATATACTAAGATATTTTGTAACTCTTACAAAAAACAAGTCCAATTACAAAATATAGTATTTTACCTCCCTTATTATCTTCAATACACCTATTATTTATTATCTGGAAAAAATCATTTCTATTTTAAACCTGATTGGTCTTTCTACTTTGTTCCTAATTTCCATTTAAGTTTTACTACAAATTAATGCAATAAATGATAATATTCATAAAACTTTATGGAAGCAGTAATTCATGATAGATCAGAAAATATTAAAATAAAACTTTTAGACAGGAAATACAAGAAATATGGGGAAGAAATGACTTAGTTTTTTTTAAGTGTATTTTAATAGTCAAATGGGATGTAAGTTTTTTAGATTTATGAAAATAACAGAAAAAAAACTAAGGTAAGCTTTCCTTGTTACAAATTCGTTATTATTGAAACATCTGGATTTTTTAGTAGTAGATTAATTTCAAAAATCTTAATGTAGAGTCTCCATTTATACCAAGGTATCTTGCCTTCCACCAAACAATAAGAGCTATTCATAAATCTGCTTAAAGAAAAGTAATTGTGGTCTACTGTTATTCCACATATTCATATGAGACATATGTATAGGTTACAATCCACAGCAGTGATGGTGAAATGTTTAAGTACTAGCATCTTCAAGGCTGAGTTTCATCTGGTATACCATGTACCCACTCTCCATCCAGCTCAGAGGTTAGGTTAAATGGGGGTGTTGTGAGTTAACTTGTGTCCCCTCATATGCTGAAGTCCTACCTTCCAGTACCTCAGAAAGTGAACTTACTTGGAGATAGGACTGTGGCAGATAAAATTAGTTAAGGTGAGGTTATGCTGCTGTACAGTGAGTCTCAATCCAATAGGACTGATGTCCTTCTACAAAGGGTACATTTGGAGATAGACATAACATTTTGAAGGAAAAAGTGCTTCTAAGGCTACATGGAGAACATCCTGTGACTATGAAGGCATGGATCAGGGCAATGCATCTACAGATGGAGAAAACCAGAGTGCAGCAAATCTCCAGAAGCCAGGCTGAGGCGTGGAACAGGTATTTCCTAGGGGCCTTCAGAGGCAGTGTGGACTTGCTGACACCTTTGTCATGGACTTACGGCCTCCACAGCTAGTGGATGATAAAGCTCTTCTGTTTAAGCTACTCGGTGTGCAGTAAACTGTCATGGCAGCCCTTTGCAAACTTACACAGGGGGATATTATGACTGATATTTCATGGGTTCATATAGCTGGTTGTCCCTTAATTTAGTAGTTACAGATATCCATCCCCAGAATCTTAGTGTCCACAATGGCTTGTTCTAATGGACTCACTAAATGCCTTTTCTTTTTCTTCACAGCCTCTGCTACAAAGTCAAATCATAGATTTACCCTTCTACGAATTTAATCTCTCACAGTGAGCTATTTTTTTTCTGTCCTTGGTCCCCCAGTAGATATGAGAATTAAACTTATTTTCCAGTGCAGTCTTCCCAGTCACCTTTATTTACGATTCCTCCCTATGAATTTGATGAGTTGCAATTGTTAAAACACATCTAGTCTAAGCCTTAGCATTCCTTCATTTTTTAGTAACTCCCATGTGCCAGGAGAGTGTCTTGATGTTGGGGGTAGAGTAATGGGGGTCAGTCTTCATAGTACTAGTCTCCATGCATTTCTAGTTCACCTGTTCAATGTCTGTCCCTTCTATGAAATTGTTGGCTTTCTGGTGACAAGCAGCATGTTTATCTTGTTCTCAGTGCTTAGGAGATTGTAAGGACTCAATAACTGTTTCTTCCATTAGAGAACAAATTAATGCATCAAACCTTTATTATTATATAACAAACGCTCTTTCCAGCATGACTTCTCACAAAAATAGACCCAAGACAAGTGAACTATTTGGGGGATGAGGCCAGGGAGCACAGAGAAGGGAAGCAGGAGGAAAGCCACACGGTGCAAGTCTGCGAACAGATCGTAAGGAGCAACGGAGCCTCAATCCTGCTGAGATCTCCACAATCCAGTAGCACATGCTTCACAATAATCCTCCTGGGAATTTATCTACCACTCACCATCCTTCATTGGTTGAAGATTGCCCTTGATTTCAGGGTTGAGCCAAGAGAACCCTCAAAACTGAAGCAAACTGACATGGGTGTACAAGATGGAGCCCTCGGCAAGGATGGGATTTCCCACCTGCAGCTGCAGATGACCCTGACAGTGGGCCTCAGATGTATGTGGCATGGTATTTAACATTTACTGTTATACTGGCTTGCAAAAAACTCAGAGAAATTCTTAAATTATGTCATTTATACCAAATATTCCAAACACAAAGAATCAAGGACAAACACTTCTATTTTTATAGTTGTAAAAATATTTCCTGTGTTTGAATCTTACATATTCTTTTAGTTTAGAAGATAGGAAAACAGTTTATAGGCACATGGGTATGGTCTTAAGAAATGTGTACTTTTTGCTGTACCTGGGTTTGCTATTGACTGTACCACTTTGAATAATTACCTCACATTTGATTAATGGTGCCATAATAATATTTATAACTATAGTCTTTTTGTTTGAACATAAAATTAAGAGAAGATCCTTAGAAGCGCCCTATTGCTAATTATTATAGCTAGGTAATTCTGGTTGTTTTAAGAAATCCATGAGCATTTATGCTAACCCATTGAGAATGCCTTCATAATTAGATCAAGAACAGTAATAGGCTTTCTAGTTTGGTAATTTTAATTGACAAAGTTGATTATCACAAGAAAACATTGGGTAAAATATACACATCTGATTCAATTCTTTAATAGAAACAAACCTTATGTGTATCATATTACAAAAACTAATTTAGAAAACTTAGCTTTGAAAACTTTCTAGCTGGTTGTTATGCTTTACCCCTTTAATAATTCCACAGATGAATTGTTAACTGTCATAACTGCTGAGAAGAGTGTAAACTACTTTGGAAGACGTGTCAAAGAATTTGTTAATTAAGTTGATCATGTATTTATCTTATGATATAGAAATGCTTCTCCTAGGTAAATATCCAAACGAAATGAAAATCTATTCACAAAAAGATTTATACACAATGTTTATGGCAGCTTTATTCATAAAAGTTCCAAAAATTAAAAATAATCTAAAAGTCCATCAGTTGGTGACTAGATAAGCAAATTATTACATATTTTAAACAACAAAATGCTATTAATTAATTAAAAATGTAGCTACTTATACATAAGTCAGCATGGATAACTTTCACAGACATTATGTGGAGCAAAAAAAATCTACACAGAGGAGTACATAACATCTGATTTCAATTATATGGAGTTCTATTCAATCTTAATCTTAAAGTGATTGATAAAAATCAGATTGGTGACTGACTGACTAGAGGATTGTGCAAAGTTCATTGAAAAAGAGTACTAGGAAATTTTGAAAGTGATGAAAATTTTGTATACCTTGATTGGGATAATGCTTACATTGTGCAATACTTAACACTTGTCAATACTCATTGAAGTACATACTTTTATCAAATAGAAATTATACCTCAATAAAGATGATTTTTTAAAAAGAACTATACATTTCTTATATTAAAAACAAATAATAATAATGTTTGGCCTGAAATCTCTCTCATGATTTATGGCTTACATCCAGTTGCATAAAAGATCTCTTCCATCACTACATTCATCGCTTTATATATTTTAGAGAACATGGGGTGATAAGTGGGGATCTTGTACTTAGAGCTATACCCTTTTCCAAAATAAATGGCTCTTCTATGTCTTGAGTGTTATACCCGTGCACCTAATAGGTGTTTTCAGGTAAGCTGTTAGTTGGCCAGACAATCAAACCACATGTATCTGAACCATTTTTAAAACTCCCTTGATCTCATATCTTCATTTTGCTTTACTCTGTGTATCTCCCTTCCTTTGCAGAAAAAACCCACTGTTCCATATTTACCCTCTACTTAACTATCTAAACCTATTCTAACTAGGATTTTTCCCCCACCCCACCATCCAACAATACTCTTTGTCAAGTTCCTGATGTCTCTAATTTGCCATATCCAATGTTCCATTCTTTGTCTTCACTTGAGCCATCAGCATTTAAACCAGGGACTCTTTTTCCTTGAAACACTTTCATTCACGGGCTTCTGGGACACCATCTCCTCTAAGTTTCTTCCTAAGAAGAATATTGGCAGCTGCTTATCTCCGCAACCTAAGGCAGATTACCATGAAGTCAATAAAAGTAAATCTTTAGTGTTTTTGATCTTGCTAGACACCTTTCAGAACTTTGTACCTGATTTTGATTTATAATTACCTATAATTTTTTCAAAAAAATGATCGCCAAAATTGTGAAGTTTCAAGCTCCATTAAACTTGGTTCCATCTTGGTCAAAAAACTATAAACATTTAAGATCTCCATTGCTTAGCCCTCTAACTTCTATTTTCTCTGATTCTCTTACTAAGACCCATGGTCTTAGATTCCATCTGAACATATGATGAATCTCAAATGTATATGTCCAGTCTGGGTTTTTCTACCGAACTTCCTACACAAACACCAAACTGCCTATTTAACATTTCAAATTTAACATTCAAAGCTAAATTTCTGATTTTATATACAACACTACTCCACTGAGTTTTCTCCATCACAGCAAGTAAATAAAAGTTTCAATTTTCAATATTTTAAATAAAAATTTTGGAATCATCATTAACTGATCTCTTTTTTTATATGCCATCTCTAACTCATCAATAGACATCAGTAGATTTTATTTCTAATGTGAAATTACATCTTGAACCTGTCATTTCTTGCCCCTTCACCCTGCCACCCTAGTCAGACTGCCTTCAGTTAACATCTAGATTATTGAAATTACTTCCTAACAGATATTTCTCATTTTCTTTCTCCAGAGTCTATTGAAAAGCCAACAGTCAGAGCTATCCTCTCAAATCATGTATTAGATCAGTTCACACCTTGTTCTTAGCCTATTAATGGTTTACCAATAGCACAATCCAACTTCTTGACAATAGTCCACATAGCTTTACATGTACTGCTTACATCTTTCAAGTTGTACAACTTGATGCCTTACTATGCTCACTCTTAACTTTCTGATCTTTTTGTTCCTTGGAAAATCTAAGTAACTTAGACTCAAGCCTCATGCTGTTCATTTTGCTTGAACATCTTTTCTCCCAGCAACACTCATGGCTCAAAACCTTACTTTACCCTAGTCTCTATTCAAATGTCACATTATAAGAGAATTCCCCTTTTTTTATAAGAAATAATTTGGAGAAAAGTGTTTCCCATTTTCAACACTACCAGAGTGTCCCCATCCTTACCAAAACTTTATATTCCCATGGAATCCATTCCTACCTGAAATTATACACACACACACACACACACACATAAATACACCTTTTTAAATCTATTTTTGTATCTGTCTACCAAATGTAAGTTCCATGTGCACGAGTACTGAATTACAACTCCATTGCACAGTATCTTAAGTGTATTATATGTATATATGTGTATAATTACTTAATGGTATGTTGAAAATGACAGTTTAATTCAACTAGTCCAAGACTAACTAAACATAGCTACAAAAGGTCTTAGCATGGCATATGGAGAAGAAATCAACAGAGATCTGCTAAGCCTTTTATTTAATTTCATAAAGAGATATTAGAAGGCTGTATCTCTATGTTGCTAATTATTAAATACTCACAAATATTAAAATTCTGTGCTTAGAAAATGGTCACTCTTCTCAGTGACATTTGCTATTCATTAATCAGTTGGTCTATGATTTATCAATAGGCCTTTCCCTCACCATGAAACTAAGTTATTCAAGAAAAAGAACTGTGTCCTTTAGACCATTTTAGTGTTCCTGGACTATTTCATTTGATAAATAAATCAATAATAAATCCATTCCTTATAACTGACTTGGAATGATTCAGCACAACACTGAAAAATCACACCTGGCTCTAGACCTGAAAAGCAAGGGCTAATGAAAGTCTTGGTAAGTATGCAATGACGTGTAATTTTCAAAATGTATTATTTTCCATAATGAAGAGTTCCAAATGCTGCTTATTTCAAGATACAAAATCTTAGCCTATTTTAAAAAGGTAAGTATATTTTTAGAGACATAATGTTTTTGAAAAGGTATCCAAGTGCAGCAGGGAGAAGATAAGTAATGACTCTATAGCATCTGACTATGCTGGTAGACAGTCACCGCAATGGGGGAGTGAGGACTTGATAATATGGGTGAATGTTGAAACCACAATGTTGTTCATGTGAAACCTTCATAAGATTGTATATCAGTGATACTTTAATAAAGGAAAAAAATGTAGCCAAAAGAGATTTTAAAAATGAGTTTAGATTAGTACTTTCTCTCAATATTGCTCCGAATTGTAACAAACTTTCCTAACCTTTTTCACAGCATATATAATACATCATACATTTTAATTTTACTTATTTTTATAATTAAAATTTGTTATATAAAATAGGAATAGAGTTCCATAAATCACATTATGAAGTCCCTGAAAATAAATTCTTTTTTCACTCTAGAAAATTCTGTTACTGAAAAAAATATTTTAAATCTCTATACTATTTCCATATGTACTACCTTTGTTTTCAATTATATTTTACTGATTAAAAAATAGGATACCTACTAACATTTAAGAAAGTAATTTTTACTAAGATATACAATTTTTCTCAGAGATTAAAATATAGGAAATACTTCTTAACTCATTCTATGAGGCCAACATTACCTAACACCAAAACCAGGCAAAGACATTATAAGAAGAGAAACTACAGAGCAGTACCTCTCATGAATATAGATGCAAAAATAGTCAACAAGAATTATACACCACAACCAAGTGGGATTTATCTCCAGAGTGCAAGGCTAGTTCAACATCTAAAAGCCAATTGATGTAAGCCACCCCATCAGTATACTAAAGACAATTCATATGATCATATAAATAAGGGAGAGTACTTTACAAAATCCAACACTGACTTATGATATAAAAATCACAAAACTAAGAATAGAGTGAAACTTCATTAACTTGAAAAATATCATCTACCAAAAATCTTTAGCTAGCATCATATTAATGGTCAGAAACTAAAAGCTTTCCCACTATGATAAGAAATAAGACAAGAATGTTCCCTCCCTCCATTCCTTTACAATATCATACTAGAAGTCCAAACTATTACAGTAAGTTAAGAAAAGAAAAGGCATACAAATTGGAAAAGAATAAATAAAACTATCTTTTATCACAGATGGCATGATCATCTATGTAGAAAATTCAAAAGAATTAGCAAAATAAAACCTCCTAGAACTAATAAGAAATTATAAGGTTGCAGAATGCAATGTTAATATATGAAAGTCAACCACTTTCTTTTATTCCAGCAATGAACAAGTGAATACATGTAATTTGAAATTAAAAATACAATACCATTTACATTAGCACCCAAAAGAGAAATACTTAGGCATAAACCTGACAAAATGTATAAAATATCTATTCAAGGAAAACAATAAAACTTTGATGACTGAAGCCAAAAAAACTAAATAAAGATATTTCATGTTCTGGGATAAGAAGATTCAATATGTCAAGATGACAGTCTTCCCAGCTTGATCTATAGATTCAATGCAATCCCAATTAAAATCCCAGCAAATTAGTTTTTAGATATTAATAAACTGACTCTAAAGGTTGTATGGACAGTCAAAACATCCAGAATACCCAACATAATATTGAATGAGAAGAGCAAATTTAGAAGACTGACACTATCCAAATTTGAGATTTACTATAAAGCTACAGTAATCAAGATAGTCTGGTATTGACAAAAGAAGAGACAAAAGGATCAATGGAACAGAAATGATAACCCAGAAACAGACTCACATAAATTTAGGAAACCAGTGTTTTACATATAGCAAAGGAATACAATGGAACAAACACAGTATTTTTAACAAACAGTCCTGGAACAATTGGATATCCACATGAAAATAAAAAGAAAAGAGTCACAGACTTTATGCCTTTTACAAAAATTAACTCAAAATAGATCACAGACCTAAATATTAAATAGAAAATTATAAAGCTCCTAGAAGATAACACAGGAGAAAACCAAGATGACCTTGGGTCTGGTGATGATATTTTAGATACAGCAACATGGCTGTGATCCATGAAAGCAGCAGTTGGTAAGCTGTACTTCATAAAAATGAAAAACATCTGCTCTGGAAGAATAGTGTGAAGAGAATGAGAAAACAAGCCATAAAAAAATAAATATTTAGGAAAGACATCTGTGATAAAGGACTATAATCCATACTATGCAGATTTCTCTTAAAACTCAACAATAGAAAACAAATAACTCTATTAAAATACAGGCAAAAGACCTAAACAGAAAACCTCACTACAGAAGATATACAGATAGAAGATAAACATGAAAATATGCTCAATACCATATGTTCTTAGGGAATTATGAATTAAAGCAAAATAAGATTCTACTACATATCTATTAGAATGACCAATATACAAAACACTGAGGACACCAAATTCTGGCAAGGGTGTGGAGCAATAAAAACTCTCATTCATTGCAGGTGGTAATGCAAAATGGTGCAGTTACTCTAGAAAACCATTTCATAGTTTCTTACAAAACTAACATAATTATATTATCAAGCAATTTCATTCCCTTGGTATTTGCCCTGGTGGTTTGAAAACTAATGTTCCTACAATAACCTGCACACAGATGTTTATAGCATCTTGAATCATAATTACCAAAACTTGGAGGTAACCAAGATGTCCTTCAGTAAGTGAATGGGGAATAAACCGCAGCACATCTAGACAATGGGACATTATTCAGTGCAAAAAAAAAAAAAGAAGAAAGGAGCTATCAAGCCAAAGAGACATAGAGGAAACTTAAATGAATAATATTGTTAAATGAAATGAGCGAATCCAAAAAGTCTATCTACTGTATGATTTCATTTATATGATATTCTGAAAAAGGAAAAACTGTGGAAACAGCAAAAAGATCAGTGGCTGCTAGTGGCTAAGGGGAAGGACAGGTAGAGTACAAGGGATTTTAAGGCAGTGAAACTATTCTGTGTAATAGTTTAATAGTGCATACATTATACACTTATCTAAAACAATAAAGGTACGATACCAAGAGTGAACTCTAATGTAAACTATGGCCTTTGGCCAAAATGATAATGTCAATGTAGGTCAATGTATTGTAAGAAATCTGCTTCTCTGGTGAGGATAATAGATGGGGGGGGGGCTTTGTTTGGGGTGAGGTGGGGCATATATGAGAAGTCTCTGTACCTTCTGCTCAATTTTCTTGTGAACTCAAAACTGTTAAAATCTCTGTTAAAAAAAAAAAAGAATCAGAAGTTAGGTGCCCCAGAGAAATTTCCTTAAGTCTAGTTTGCTTTCCATTACTCCATGCCAAACAACTTATTACAAGGTTGGAGTTATTATTTCATTTGTTAGTTTTGTTTTCAATTATGGATTTGTCTGTTGCTTTCTAAGACATTCATGGTGATTAAAAATGACTGTTTCTAATTTGCACCTGGAAAGCTCTGTGTGATTCCTGAATGCTAGTCTTGTGAAAATTAGTGTATTAGTTTCCTACAGTGGCCACAGAAATTACCACTAACTTGATAACTTAAAACAACAGCAATTTATTTTCTAACAGTTCTGGAGACCAGAAGTCCAAAATCAAGGTGTCAACAGTGTTGGTTTCTTCTGGAGATGCTGAAGAATTTCTTCTTTCTCTCTCTCCTATCTTCTGATAACTGTCAGATTGCATTCTTTGGCAGGTAGATGCATTGCTCCAGTCTTTACCTTGAGTTTTGCATGGCCATCTCCTCTATGTCTGTAAGTTTCTCCTCTTCTTATATGGACACTTGTCATTGCATTTGGGGGCCACTCATTTGGGCTAGGATGAGCTTATCTTAAATCCTTCATTTAATTACATCTGCAAAGATCCTTTTGTGTCAAGTAAGGTCACACTCATAGACAGCTGGTGTTAGGACTTGGACATATCTTTTTAATGAGGTCACCATTCAACCCATTAGAGTTAGTATTAATATATTGTCCCACAAAATGATGTCAGCATATTACTGCCTCCAATCAGCTTGCTCACATGTCCACACTTATGGGAGGGAAAAAAGATGCATAGACAAGTTTTAATATTTTTTTCCAAGGATTTTTTTATTCCTGGCTGCCTTTGCTTCCTCTTAAACTGACAGTCACATTCTATCATCAGAAATAACCAGAAACATTTGTGTACCTAAGACTTTTTTTAATAGACAAAAATATCCCAATCATTCCTATTTGAATCTTATGTATTTTTTTCTGTGCTTTATCCAAATTTACACAGTTTATTCAAGGTTGTAGAGCTTTTCAGAACTTAAAATGAACTCATTATTTCAAGTTTATGTAAATAATAAACTTTAAGGCTAATCATTCAGGTTAGATCATCTACTTTGTTTCTCTTTGGTTTATCTTTTCCTAGTTTATATATTTTAATAATGGTATATTAGGGGTACCCTAATGTCATATGCTCATATCATACCCTATTTTATTACACTAGGTTCCCAAGGGATCCTAAAGGATTCATGTAAAAATAGTAACTAACAGAAAAATAAGAAGAAAGTTAACCAAATATTCCTTTGTTATCACTGTGTTTTTAAAGGTTATACTGGCAGGTGAATATTCCAACAGAGTCATAATACAAGAAGGGTTACAATTTGCTTCTGAATTTGAGTCTTAAAAGTTCCATTCTTATTTTTTCTTTTTTTTCTTATTCTACTCTTCAACACTGTTTTCACCATAATACAATGCAGTAAAAATATTAAATTCACTGTAGGAAGCAAGCCTTCATTTTGTTTTGTTGTTTTTCTTAAATAATGGGCTTATAACTCTGCAGTACAAACCCTCCCTGACATTGACAATTTTAAAGCATCTCTCTCTCTCCACCTTCAGCTGAAGGAAGTCAAAGCCATTCTTACTGATGTATGTGAAATTCTGGGAAAGAAGCAGAGCTGGGGAAAACATGTATTCTCCCTAATCCCAGTTAGGGGACCAATTTGCAGTTTACCAATTTCCATACAGATGGTTGTATTCATTCCTCTGCTTTGATTATTTGCCCTGTTGCAAATCACCTCCCCTCTGCAAACACACACGTTGCTTGGATTTAGCTGATGATGAGGTCTGAATATTGCTGGAATGAAGACTAAGAGGGTGTTTGAATATCATTATATGTGTCAGTGGTCTATCCAGGAGCAATAAGGTAGCTATGATTCCTCCTCCTTATCATCAAAAAACCACTCTGAATATGTTACCATGTGGTGGAATTGGGATACAAAATTAGGGAAGAGGATATCATTAGTGACTGAAAAATAATCTACTCTAAAAGAAGCTGCTGTATGTTTTCATCTCTTTTAGAATATGTTCTGATAACACTGTAGTTTTTATGCATTTATGATTCTGGAAAATCTAGAGGATCCAGGGTGGGACAAGTTAGATTGAGGAAAGAATCATATAGTGGGTAAGTGTGGGAAAAGGTCAAAATTCCAAATAGAATTTTCTTAGACTATCTGAGTTTGAAATGAATCTCCCATAGTAAAGGCAGGATTCTACCATTACATTTTATGAGATTTTCAAAACTCATAAGTCATATGCTCAAATTAAAAGTGAATTCCCTAGGACTTCTCTGGAGTGCATCTAGGTCTACCCTGTTAAGACTCAAAATTCAGCCACTGTAAACACTGAACGTAGGCAACACGAGGCCCTTGTGTGATAGTGATGGATTGTCTAATGCATACACAATAGATAGTGGACCAAAAACAACCTTTCTTTGTGTGATACCAAAAACTCATGCATAGTCTTCCACATGCTAAAAGTTGTCGTTTTACTTAGTGCTTAACACTATGCAGGCCTCAAAAAAAATCATGTTTTTTTTTTTCTTGAGGAAAACTTACCCTGACTTTTTTTTCCACTCCCATTAAATCAAATCTCTGATTTTCTTTTTTACTGATCCAAGAGGCTATTGCTCACAATTATAATTAACATAGTTCTTTATCTACCTTTTTCCACTAATGAGCTATAAGTTACCTTAGGGTCAAGATTATGATAACACCTCACTCTGAATCCAGCACTGTGCCTGTTGAACATAGTATGCATATTAAAGCTAGATATATAGATGATAACTATAGACAGATATAGATGAGATAGAATATAGAGGATGAAAGAGAAACAGAAAACTTTTGAATGGCATTTTTAAAGAAAGTAATTGACAAGTTAGAGAAAATACCAAAAAAAAAATCTGAAGACAGGTCTTGAAACCATATCTTATGGTAAAAACTGTGAAACAATCCTATACAGTAAGATAATATGTTCCCAATCATTGGGTATTTTCAAACAGAAACAAGAATTCTCTATCCAGAGAGCTAGCATCTATAATTATCTTGTTTGAGGTAGATGGAAAACTTACACGATGCTTTTAACTTTCTGATCTCTGGACTCATAGTCATGTGTCAATTATCTTGTCTATCAAAACTCTTGCTAACTAATTTTTACTGCAAAATGGGTCATGCAAAACAATTCATCTTATTTGTTGATTTTAAGTTCTCTATAGTAAAAATTATAAGCCCTCAGAAAATTTTCAATAGCAAAGGGGAAGATGAGGAATTTTGTTTACATCATGGGTCATTCAAATTATAAAAATTAGGAAATTAGAGATGACTTCAAGGTAGTGGAAAAAGTAAGAGTAGAGTTGTACTGTGAGACATTCGCTTGGAAAAACTAGAATTTGACATTTACCTGTATAAACTAAATTGGAAGAACATGTCTTCAGAGTTTTTTTGGAGGAAGAAGTGATCAGCAATTCTTTTATGTGGAAACCTTAAATTAAAATTCTCCTAGAACACAGGTGAGTAGACATGTCTTTACAAATCACACATATATCATATGATTTTTAAAATATTTCATCACAGGTAATCCAGAATTCAAGGGTCCACATGACTCAGAATCATGTGGATACTAATATAGTCACATCAACCTGGTCAAATAAAAAGAAGTGATCACATAATTCTTATGAGCCCAATTAGGGAGAAAAGTTTAAACCTGCCTCCCTGTTGTGTCATTTTCCCAAAAGTAACAGGTCTTATGTTGCATATGTTTTTGGTGCTCAGGACACCTGAAGAGCAGTACCTCATAATAAACTTAGTCCGCAATACTGTGGTCTTTTTGAAGCTGTCCTGTAAGGGGAAGAGTGGGATTCAACAACAGTTGGGAAATCCTCTCCCACGCCTTTGAATCTGTATTTTCTCCTTATTGGAGGCAGGATGCAAACTGAGACCTATACACTTCCCACACAAGGCTCCTGGTGACGGTTAGGTTTACAGACTTTCCTAATGGAGTCACTCATTCTGTGCTTTTAAAAAAATATTTCCCTTGCTTTGAGATAAACAGCTAATCACCTTGAAAAAGAATGCATAAACAGATTAATTGATTCAAAATTTTGATAATTCATCTATCTGCGCTACCCCACCAAGGAGGTAAAATCAAGTGAATCAGGCAAACATATAAAGGTCAGATGATTAAAAATGATGCTAAGAAATTATCAGGACAGATCTATTTTGTCAGGGCTGCGTTTAATTGGGTAGCATGCATGGTATTATGTTTTTAAGCAAGGGCTAATGTGCAATTTTATTTTTTTAAATTACCTAGAGACGTATTGTTTCTGGACTATTAACACTTTTCCCTGCAGTATTTAGATCACAGCTACTAAAGGCTTTGCTATATTTTGACAGGTACTGACAAAGAGTGCCGTGGAATTGTGACTCGATTGTCACCTTCAGAGTGTTCAAGCTGAAAAACTCGGGGTGAGTGCCAGGTACTAATTAGAACTGTTATATTAGGAAAGCAAATACAATGGTGTCTAACATTAAACAAAGCGCAGTTCTCATCAAAAATGGTTTCTTTTGTGTGTGGGTTAGTCTACAAAACCATTTTGCATGTTAATGAAGCACAAACAATTATTGCCAGAGTAGTTTCAGCAATTACAAAAATCACATAAAAGCCCTATTGTTTGTTGTCTTATGATTTTTTAATGCTAATTTTGCACTTGATAATTTCGGATTTCATTTGTATCACAGTGCACAATTAGGTTTTTATGACTGTGAAGGTGAAGGCTAGTAATGGGGAAAATAGCTCCTTATGTAAAAAGTACGAGAAGTCGTCATTTCCAGAACGAGGTAAGACAGCCTGAAGAGAAGGAGAACAGCTATGACGCGAATTTCCGTCAAGTGAAAAGGCAACATTTATGTAACTGAAAGAAGAGGGGAAACTAGACTATTGCCTACAGAAAGAGCGAACAGGGGGAGACATTTTGAAAAGAGAGAGATTTGGGGGAGAAAAGACAAAAAAAATCCACAGGAAAAATGGAAGATAAGGTATGGGGAGAAAACTAGAATTAAGACAGAGCTATGATCAGCGCAGACCTACCACATGTCACATGGTAGACCCTACGTACAGCTGTGAAACTCATGTGATACAGTGGATGGATTTAAAAGTAAAGGTCCATGGAATCAATTAGGTACCAAAACTAAATCTTTAAGCAAAGAAATGCTACTATCAAACAGTGTGAGGCCCAGCTGGAATTTCAACGAAACCTTTGAAAGATTACTTAATTGGGGAAGAGCTCTCTACACCGGCATCAAGAGGAAATGGCAGATCGGGGTTCCGCTAAACGAGGCTTTTCAGCTGTGTCTCACATGAGGGCAATGCAACGTACTCCTCACGTTTCACCTTTAGATAACAATTTAATCCTTTACTCAAATAATGCCCATATTACTGTGATTAGTTCCCCCCCAAAAATATGAGAAATATTTAGTGTAATGTATTTCATTCGTTAATATTTTTAAATAATTTTTTTAAAAACCAGACAAATCCTTTGGAATGACTTGGATCAGCATTTACCTCTTGCAATGATGAGAACTCAATTTCCTGGTTGCTCTTACTTCTTAGGCAATGTGCCATGTATCAGGTATGAGCTTAGATTTCGTGCTATCTTAGATGCTGCTGAATAGAAAACATGTTTGAAAGGCCAGAATTCATTTTTCTCTTAGGATTCTGTTTCTTGTTTTTATCTACTACAATTCAAAGATGTAAAATTTTTGTAGCTCTTTCACACTATTTAAAATAGTGGAAGCAATGTTAAAATGAAAGTGCGCTATTAGAATAAAAGCTTCAAAATGCCAAACTTTTCAACACAGTGAGCTTAGCTTTGCCTTTTCCCTTTTTTTACCCCTGTGTTCTTTTTTCTTGATTTGGTCTAATATTTAAATCATTCCTCAGAGCATTAGGGTTTTCCTTTGGTGAATTTTTCAATCATTAATCTTACAGTTAATTTACATCCTTGTTACTCATTCACTACAATTACACCTGTTTATAGAAAAATACATTTTATTGTCTAGAAATACCATTAACATACTCTTTCTCCCAGGAAGCATTTTAGTAATGTTACATATTTTTTTTTGGTAAATCATTCTTTCATAGTTACCACAGTCTGAAAGTGACACTGATCTTTCTCTCTCAAATCTTTCTACTCCAGCACTGTCTACTTAGCCTGAGAAAGGAAGGAAGGAAAGGAAGTCTGGGATAGTATCTAAATTGTTTCTACTTCCTAAAGTAAAGAAAATTCCCAGGGTTTTCTTTTAGATATTGTCCTGTTAGTTAGCTAGTGCAAACACGATAATACACATTCCTTAATAATGTGCAAGTCTATAACAAACACTTACTGAATTAATCATGTTCATTTTCAAAATAGCAACTTTTTAACCTCTGTAGACAATCTGTTTTGTACAAACACGTGTGAGGCAAAAGTAAGAATACATGTATGTATTTGAATACATGACAAAACTGCACCTATTTAATGTGAAAAATCAATATTATAACATAAAAATAACTGGTGGCCAGATATAGTGTAATAATCTTGAGTTTATGCTCATGACTTATTTCTTTTGGTGTTTTATGGACCTACAAAAATATGTTTTAAAAATTTACCTGACATCTATTCATCCTCAGGTTCAAGTCTGTATCCTAAGCCTTAGATGATACAAAAATTTACATAATATAAAATAACCACTCAGCAGTTCAGCAGTGTTACTAACAGGTGTAAAATATAATTGAGTATTAGGGGTTAAAGGTTGGAAAATCAATAGACATCTTGGAGAATACATACTTTCATGGGCTTTACATAAAATAACCGTCCTTAAGAAGGATAAGGTATATTAAGCATTTCAGAATCATGTTTCTTGTCAGTTTAAAGTAAGCAATACATTTTACCATACCATAGTCTGAGCCTTTACACAAAACAGAGATGGTTAAAGGAGCCCACTGAAAGAATTCTTATTATTCATAAATCATAAAGTGATTGCTCTGTCTCAAATTTAAGAAATGATAATATATCTGAAAGTAGAATTGCCACTTGAAAAAAAGAATGTCCCATTTTCCCCCCAAACGGAGTCTCCTGCTGTAAACTTGGTTGGTTGATGTAGTCTGAGAAAACCACTACCACCTGGCTAGGACAATAGGAAGTGACGCTTGTTCAGGGTCTGGCTCTGTGGTCCCTTGTTCCCTCCCACTGCTGCTCTGCCTCCCTACATCAGAAGGGCTCAGGAAATTTCTTTCAAACTACACTTCAGTTACTATACTTCCAAGGAAAGAAACGCCATGATAAGCTATCACTTCTACTTCCTTCTCTGTTTCTTCCACCAGTCCTCATTTCCGAAATGCACACACGCACACACCTGATGGCACCCCCAATCCTTACTAGCCCAGATCCTGGGAAGAAAATTCCCTCGTCCTCACCAATGCCTTTTGGCTGCTCTCTGAATGCATCCATCCCACAGCTGGGATGCCTCGCCCTACTGTTTTATTTATGATGCAATCAGCTGCTGTAAGAAAGTGAACAGTAACTGCTATTCCATTGCATAAAAAAGCCTTTTTTAGCCCTATGTTATAAACATTAAAAGTCTCTCTTTTACGCTTTTAGAAAAAGCACAGCAGGAGGTAGATAGAGGTCACTGGGAGTCTCTAATTCATCTACATTTGTAGTAGGTGTTGCAAGCTCTATTAGAAAATGTATGACAGTCAGACCTAAGTTTAATGTTTTACTTAAAATATCTGCCTCTCCAGCTAATGCCAGAAGCTGTGCCCATGATTGGTGGCATGTAGGCACTTACTAGCAAAAGCTTCCCCTTTGGCAGAAACTATCAGTTGGAAAACCGCTGTTACAATAACGTATTTGAGTACCATCCCAGAAAATCCTACTTAAGAGATTTTTTTTTCACATAAGCCGGTGCTAACAGTACACAATGCTTTCTGCCAATATGGATGTTGACATGTGATAAAATGTTGAATAGTAAACCAGACATGTATGTACATTATCTTGCAGTTCACCAGTGGAAATTATTTTGAACCAGGAAAATAAAGCTCATCTTGCTGTACCAGCACGAGTCTCCTGAAAGTAGCTTCAGCACCAGCGCACCGCCTTCGCACCCTGAGAAGCTGGTAAAGTGCTGCATGCTGCCTGACTTCATCCCATAATTATAATGGCTTCCTTACTGAGTCCATTTCTTCTGTGGACACTGCCATCTTGTGAGTACTAAATACATCATCAGTAAGTCCCATTCTCATGTATTACACTAATACATCATTAGAATGACAACTGCTTCTGATGATCTATGAATGCGATACATCGGGGGAGGTGTTTGAATGGGGTATTACTCAGAAACCAGGGCCGTCTTCATCAAGCCACGTCCAAAATCTAATTCCATTTAATTACACCAAATTCATAGCATGCAAGCAGGAAACTTATCCTCCCAAAATTCTAGCATCATCAAAGAAATTATTTGCATTCTCATTAAATTATCAACAAAACCCTTTCCTGGAAACAGATTTGTCTGGTAAGTCAGTTATTCAGACTCCATGAGCTCACCAGCACCTACGACACATGAGAATTATTTTTGCAAAGGCCCATGAATAAAATAAATACTCTTTTACCTATTCTGTGACTTCACGTTCTGTAGCCATTAAAATGGGCCTTAGACTTTCCTAC
This sequence comes from Smutsia gigantea, assembly GCA_032199065.1. Taxonomy (NCBI): domain Eukaryota; kingdom Metazoa; phylum Chordata; class Mammalia; order Pholidota; family Manidae; genus Smutsia; species Smutsia gigantea. The sequence goes on along the minus strand of JAVSCE010003967.1, from coordinate 148,255 downwards.
TCTAAACCAATTTCTTTGGTAAACATGCACGCTGCACTGAATGCTCTTTGTCTGTAGTCACCAGACACCATCTGAACATTGTACTTCTGTGCATATTATGCACAGAGAAAAGACAAGACAGGAAAAAAGCAGTTGAATTTTCTTTCGAGGCAGTGATACTGCACTCTATGTACGTGTCATCTGTCACAAAGCCATCACAAAGCACGCCCAGTGCCTCTGTTCTTGGCTTCTGTGTAAGACACACCTGTCCATGTTTGTGAAATTTAAGTTGTGGAATCTATTGCTCTTTGATTAGTGCTGTGGAGATTTTGAATTGTCTTTAATAATTTCAAAAATTGTACCTAAATATCAACCTGAAATTTTCTAGAAAATCTCCATTTCACCTGCATTATTTTTTGGTTGCTCAAGTTGGAATCCCTTGAGTGTTTTCCATGGTGTTTCACAACAGCCATATAATATAATTCAAATGAGGCATCAGAATTTTACAGCATTAACCTCTGATTTTAGGTTATTTTGCACCTAGTTATAGTTAACACAGCAACAAAGTAATGTCATAGACTGGTGGCAAGGCTTATGACACAGTTGAAGTTTGATTGTATAACACCCTCCTGTCTTTGCAACAGATTTTTCAAAGAGACTGTTTTGTTTAAAAAGCATTTATCTATTGTTAATGTCTTGGGAGAATTCATCTTGGGGTTTGTGCTGAAGATAAATGCAGGCGTGTGACGGTTTATGAAAAATGCCTCTGCAAGTGACATGCAGCCTGATATGAGTTACCACAGTCCGTTTCACATGTGGGGCAGTCTACTACTTGCCTTGCATTCATTATATTCTCCTGCCATGTAATTCTTCCTGTTACTGAAACCCTCTGATATTCTATACTCTTAAATACAAAATGCTGATAGGCTGATAATAAACCTGGAAAGAATTATATGTATACATATGTGTATATTTACATTTCTATACTATATATATAATGTTATATATATAATATAAAAAGAGTCACCTCAATATCGATTGCATGCCTCAAATATGCATTTTCCTTCAAAGTCTGGACAAGAATCACAATAAATAGTTATTAAATGTTACTTTGAATAGAACAAATGCTTTACAAAGGTGCTACTGACTTCTGGGCAGGGAAGTGTGTGTGTGCATGTGGGTGTGTGTGAGACAAAAGAACAAGAACGATGGTAAATAATGCACGTTCTCTAGAAATACGGATCAATCAATATAGTTTGAGTCTGTGATAAATCTGTCACTTAAAAACTGAACATAGATGTTTTTAAGCATGTGCCTCTTTTATTGAGTTTATAATTCCTCAAAAGTTTCAGTTCTGTTTTCCATTTCTTTTTCTCTCCTTCAGGTTTAACTAAAGGTTATCTTAGTCTCAAGATTTCCTTTATATACATTTCTCATAATAGTATCCACAATTAAAGTAATTTTCAGCTCTTGCTAATTAAAGAATTACATTGAGATTTGAATGCGCATGGTATGTGAATAATATGTGGTCATGGAAAAGAAGCGTGCTTACGACTTGTTCAGCTATAGTTTTCTTTGTCTTTTATTTAAGTGGTTCGTTATGACACTTAGCAATATTTTACCACCTTGCAACTTTTAGGTTGTCTATCTTACAACTACTGCCCTACACCGAGATAGGCACACAGGAAAAGCAGTATCTCAGTCTGTTGGCTGTTCTGAATTAGACAGGAAAAGTCTCTTCTGTGCTCTGAAGCAATGCTGGAGGTGAAGCCATGGTGACAGAGATACCCCCTGTGCTGTTTCAGGATGTCACAACGAAGGGGAAAGATGGCTGGACTCCATCACTCTGGATGTATTCAGGGGCTGAATGAGTTTGAAATATGACCAAGTCTGAATGAAAGAGTGGTCAGAAAGCCAAGAGCAGTTACTTCAGCTTGCGGAATGTTTAAACGATTTACTTCACAGGACAACTGCAGAGTTTTCCTGTGCTGGGAAACTCTTCAAACTGCATTTGGACAAAATTTGCTGGGGTTCTTTTCCCAAGCTGTTGGAAAAGGGGAAGAGACAGTATCTGAGGTTCCAGCAGCATGTAGACAAGTATTTCTGAAACCCAAATCCCTAGCCTGTCATCTGTTTCAGAAAGTCTGATATGGTTACATTTTCCATCACTTTGGAAAGAAAGCTAAGGTAAGTAGCTTAATTTAAAGATTGATGGAACAAACTTATTTAAAAATTCTCAGTATGTTATCATGAATCATGTAGGCATATTAAACTAATTGCTAAGTAAATTTAAGCAGTATTACAGTAGAATTCAGCAGAATTTATCATCAATCTGAAGTGATCTTTGGTGGTCTCATGCTGCCCCCCACAGATATGTCTCAGAACATTCATTATGCCATAATTACAAAGTCTCTTTGAAGAGGCTAAAAACCCCTAGACTCCTCTCATCAATTATTTTCACCTGTTAATTCATTTTGTGTGCGGTAATAACCTCGGCCTAATAACAAATGTGCGAGCACTCCGATTTTGCAATTAAAAGCAGCAGGGTTTCTATTTTGATCATACAGACTGTGACATCCATCATAGAAAACAATTTGGGCCTAGCAGGATGACAGATGCCATTCTGATGGCTCTACTAACTAACTGCCTGTCCTAGCAAAGAAAAAATGGGCAGGCTTCAGCCTGCAGCTGCAAGCTATCTGATCGCTTCTGACCAATCAGCAGGAGAAAGCCTGCAGTGACTAAATTACTGAAAGGTAATTTTACTGCACAAAATGAGGATTTCTGAGCCATAAACGTATGCATTCCAGTGGCTGCCATAATTTGGAAACAAATAGCCCTTTTCATTTGAAAATGACTAGAATCACTGCCAGTGTTCAGGATGTTTTGTTTCTTGGGCTTTTATATGAAAAATGTAATGTAAAACACATTATTTAGGCCCCCTTTCACATCTTATTAGACACAGAAGGAAAGATGGTTATCTCTGCTCTCTAAGGCTAAATCTATACAAGGAAAATTTTTCCCAACCTCTGGACAGGTGCCTAATAATAGAAAAGTGCTCATTTTTGTCTTTCACTTTGTCTCAAGCCGAAGTGAACTCTGTCTCAGAATTGGATCCCGCTTCCCCAGCTCATACGTAGGACACCCACACCTAACCCGATCACACTACATGTGGAGCTGATCACCTGCACATCCCAGCCATGAAAAGGGAATTAGATGCTCATACACACAGACAGAATGTTTTTGCCCTTATTTTTTAAATAGCAATATTTAAAAAGAGTTCATTAAACATGATGTACCTTCTCTTTTCACTTCAAAATTAAGGTATGTGGGTTCTTATTCTAGCCTTCATTAGAATAACTATTGTCTTTTTTAAAACATATCATATGACACCATTTCCAATCTTGACAGGAATACAAATGTGCGAATAAGTTTTGTCTAATTGAAAACATAAATATTTCCATTATTACCTTTGATAGGAAAAGATCTCTATAGAAACTGAGAGGCTTTGTGTATCTTTGTCTCTCTTGCACAACTCAGGGATTAGATTATGGAGCATAGACCAGTGAGTATAATGAAAGCAAACAGGGAATGCAAACAGACACCATATTATTGGAAATTGTTATTTTTTAGGATTACAGTTCAGATTGCTTTTCTGTGAATCAGGACAACAAAGGATGAGGGAAAGACAAAAGGTGGAGCATGGTATGAACTTTCGCAGCTGCTGTGCACCTTAAGACACAAAGATAGTCCTGTGTGTGATACTAACAGATGATACCGCTTAGCATTTTACACTTTGCACCCACATTCCTGTAGACAAAGAAAAGCACTCTGTTTCTTGGGGAAATCTACTGTGTCTTAGTCCATTGTATCAGACTCATAAACCCTGTCAGCAAGAAGGATGAATAGATGATAGAAGCAGGGATGTGCCTCTGGAGACACATGGGGAAGGGCAGGAAGTATTCTTTTCTCAACACTCCAATCGGGATTCTTCCTAAACCTTTGAAGGTAATCCAGGGTTGGACATGGGTCTCCTTTGACTTTTAGTTGGCTTATATTTTCACATCCACTGTTAATAAACCCTTTAAACTTGTGCAAAAGGCCTTTGAATACGGGTAAAAGTCTCTGTGAGCAGCCTGAGACGTTGTAATACACAAGTTCTTTTTATGAGGTAGAAAGTAGAAAAATCAAATGAAAGAGACACATTAGAACAACGAAATTGCAATTACCCATCCGAGATCTCCTTTAATGGGATGCCAAGAGGATTTGCCCTTTATGCCCATGCTCTGACTGTAACTAATGCTCAGTAGCCATCAACAAATTATGACTCGTGACACTTTTGCTGCTGCAGTATGAAGCCCAATGTGCAATGGAGAAAATATATGGTTTTTATTACAAAATTGTTCTTGTTTACAATTCTAATATCCTCTTCATTATCTACTTTTCCAGACATTTTAGGCAGTTCTGAAGACCTGGGGCAGCACTAGTCCTGTCATAAAGAGAAATTAATGTTGTTAAAGTTGGCCTAGCTGCCCTCTGGGACAGCTGAAGATGTGGAAATATAAGGCACTGTTTTTAAAATGAAAATGATTAAAGGCACAGACACCTTGCTCTTGGAGCAGGCACTAAAACTTTTAATAAAATACATGGGCACATACACACCAAAGCTTCTTTTTTCTCCTTTCTCTAAGTTATCATCCTCACACACTCTCTCTCTCTCAAATCCAACTTTGTTCTCCAAGAAACAGCTTGCTTTAAAGACTAATAAGCATAAAAATGACTTCATCATTACAAAGAACACATTTGTTTCATTCAACAGTCGCTCAATAACGACCAGGCACAGAGAAACCGGGAGAGCTTTCCTTAGATAGTAACTAATCAGAGTACTCTGTAATAGGTAGTCTTTACCACAAAGGACAGGCTTAATTGGGTCTCTGGAAAACACCAAAATTCTAAGTTTCTAAGGATGGCCTGGCAGTTGCCGCTGTGGAGGTGTGCACCCCCTGTCGCATCTTCCAGGATTTCAAGAAGGGGTTTTATCAGGGAAGGCAGGGAAGAAGCAGCAAGCCAGTAGGCATTACTAGGAATCCTTTGAGAGGGAGCCCACCTACAGTATCTTGAGCAAAATGCTCATATATCAGAAGAAAAATGGCAGGAAATAACCTAACGGAAGAGAGCATAACCTTAGCCATCCAAGGGCCAAGAACAGCTGTGAGGATTTTACCTGTCTGATCCTCCCGACCTCAGTCATTTCGTCAGGTTGAGTGAAAGCTCCCCACTCGCTTAAGAGCTTGAGAGGAAGTAGCACCCCCAACTCTGCTAATGTTTGAATTTTATTACTTTATTTTGAGTTTTGTATTTCCATTTTTCCTTTTTCTTCCTCTTTCTTTCTTTTCCTCCTTCCTTCCTTCCTTCCTTCCTTCCTTCCTTTCTTCTTTCTTTCTTCTTTCCTCACCTCCTTCTTTTTGATTTCTTTTTAATTCATCCTACTTGTCAGCCTTCAGCCCAGACACGGATTTGTTATTATAGACATTTAGGAGGAATAAAAGTTCTACTGTATTCTTTAACTGCTTTCATTGTCTCACTCTTTGCTTTGTTGGTTACTCACAAGAGTAAATGTAGCTTCCTTACACATAAAATTACCGATAATCAAAGGTCACTGAGGTTCCTCATCTATATGCAGGCTTTCAGAGAATTTCATCATATGTCTGCTCTGTAAACAGATTTAGCAAACGTGAGTCGTTCATTCCAATATCCTCAAATAGGATTGTATAGGAGCCATATGAAACCACAAATCAAGGCCATTTCAACAATATTTGAAGAACATCACAACGTCATCACATTAAACAGCTTGAGTATTCAGAAGACTGCCATACTGTCATGAAAATCTTTGCTCTTTCTTCAGTCTGCACCCATTTCCTCACAGGAGTTTAGGTTTTATTTCCTTGCTTCCTTATTCTGGGCTTCTATTACAGACAGATGGAGGAAACATTTGCCCACACATGGTAATTCGAGGGATGCCAACCACTACAAACTGCTGCAGTAGCCACCCTGCCTCTCCTAGGGCCTGATACAAAGTGTCTGCAGTTACACAATGAGATGTCCTGTCCTTCGAACTTTGAAGGTTTCTAACCTTCAGAAGTCACCTAATTAAATTGTAATGCTCTTAAGTATTAACACCTTAACTGAAATGGCCAATACCTCATTGGAAATTAGTTGGTACTCGGCTTTAAAGAAATTTAGCTTTGGGATAATCACAGCAATAACATTAACATTATACGGACCCTGCTCTGTTCCAGTTGCTATTCTAACTTCTTTATGTAGTGGACCTTATTTAAACACCACAGGAGCCCCTTGCAAATGAGAATCAGGGCACTGAGGTGGTAAGTCACACAGCTGCCAAGGACTGAACCACAAATCACACCCACACATTATGGCCCCAAACTTGGCATTCTTAATCAGAAAATTCAACTCCACAATTCAACTCAAATCCACAATTACAAAGGGAAGATGCCACTAGAAGGAAGAACACTTAAAGGTGATGCTCTGAAATCACGCTGCTTTCTTCCACCTCTGCTAGCCCACGGTGTGACTGCAGCACCTCCCAAACACATGTTGTGGGACAGCAAGAGTCAGTATCTGTTCCTGTCTGTCTTGTCAATGGGTTTCAGCCCCGGGCAAGTTTGCTATGGATTCAATGTGACCAAAGAAATTGACAGCAAAACTGTTTTTGGGGTGAAAGGGTTATACCCAACTTCATTTCCAGGTGGCAGGTCAGTCACTAAAATCCTGTTCACTCAGAGCAAGTCTGTATACAGCAAGCCGGTCTCTGCCTCTGGGCTCCTCCGTCTGCACAGCCGTCCCGTACAGCCATCCTCTGGGCCTCTCTGCACAGGCGTCCTCGGCGCTGCCACCACTCCAGCCTCTGCTCTGCTCTCCTGCAGCCTTGCAGCCATACCACTGTGTTGTGCCCAGAGCACTGGGCAGAGCTCTTTATATAGAGTCAACAGCCATGTATTGACCACAGGTGTGCAGTGAGCTAATCAACCAGGGCCAGGTGAGAATCCTGGCCACAGGAACTCTCATTTTATCCACACTGTCACTGACATCCCTCCAGGAACTCACCCAGCAGTTTGTTTGTTTGACCCTACTTTGCTGTAGCCTTTTCCTGAGAAGTTATGCATATACTCTCATTAAGATGCTAACACGTTTGGAAAGCAGCTGGTGAAGGATGAAAAAGGCGTCTGCTGCTGAGTCTGTGGTTTCTTCATACACAAATCTGTCTTGGTTTATAATTCAGGTCTAAAGTCATATTTCAGTTCTCAACTTTTGTATGCATGTATTTAATTATGAGGTAAATTGCATAAACCAAAAGGTGGAAAGCAGTGCATATCCCTAGTAGATGTAGTGAGATCATTTTGCACATTGAACAATAGGATAATATATATATATATATATATCCCATATATATACACTGTTGAGCATTCTAGTGTTATCCTAACTTACAAAAAAGAATGAAAGCAACTACTTCTTACTGAGTTCATATAAGTTCACGATTATATGTAATCAAAAATCAATGACATATTTCTAGTAAAATCTTTCAGCATATTGAATGATTCACTTTATTTACATATGTAGTCTTATTTTTTATTTACCACCAAATGAATAAAATGCCATGCATATGAACAGTTAAAAAATGTTAGCTAAAAAATCACAAGCTGAATCTTGTATTAGATAAAACAATAGCAGTGGAGAAAGACAGTGGATTAAAATCCTGGCAAGGCCTCATACTAGCTTTCTAACCATTGGTAATGTTCTTTAATCTCTCTCCACTTTTATTTTCCTTTTCTTTTTCTTTTTCCTATAGTCATCATGGCATCTACTGGATTCCCAAAACTTATTAATCTTACAACTGGAAGTTTCCACCCTTTAACCAACATCTCCCCATTTTCCTCACCACTTGGCTGCTGGAAACCACCATAATACTGTCTATATGAGTTGACTTTTTTTAGATTCCACATACAATCTATTTTCTTATCAGTTAAGTAGGAACAAAAATAATTCCTATTTTGTAGGATTATTTTGAAAAATAAGTGAGATGTATGTTGATATATATCTTTTTACACCCAAGGTAAATACTTGTCACATGGTAGAAATACAATAAATATTTATGGGTATATTTGAGTGCTTTTTATCATCGTTTCTGCCTAGTATGGATGATCACTTTAAATTTAAAAATTCACTTACCCTTTGTCCCAGATAACTTTATTTCTATACTTAAGATCAGTGTTTTTCTGTCATTTTATTTTGGAAAAACAAATAATTAAGTATACATTTTATATATTTCCTTTGCTTCCCTATCACTCACCATAACCACCTTATAAGTTTCTTTTACTTTCCTCTGTATTGTGGGAGAGCTTTCAAACTTCACCCTTGTTGTCTATTTCAAATTCCTACAAGATTGATCAAGAAAAATGAAAGAAGATTCAAATTAGAAATATGAGGAATGAAAATGGAGACATTACTACTGACCTTACAGATGAGTAACTATATACCAACACTAGATAGTCTAGATGAAATGGCAAATTTCTAGGAAGATACAACTACTGAAACTGGCTCAAGAAGAAATTTAAAAATCTGAAGAGACCTATAGCAAGTAAACAGAATAGTGATAAAAAAATAATTCTAACAATGAAAATACCAGACCAGATGGTTTCATTGGTAAATTCAACAACATGCTTAAAGATGATTAACACATATACTTCACAACTTCTTCCAAAAAAAAAAGGGAGAGAATAGTTCTCAACTCATTCTATAAAGCTAATATGACCCAAGTAATACTGACGAAGTTATCATAAGAAAACTATAGATTAATATTCCTTATGAATATAAATGCAAAAATACTCAATGAATTACTACCAAACACACCAAATTATGCACCATGGCAGTGGGATTTATTCTAGGAATATAACATTTATTCAGTATATAAAAATTAATCAACATACCATGTTACTAGAAAAAAAGACAAAACCAAAATGATCAGATCATCACAATAGATGCAGGAAAAAAATAAACAGAACCTAACACTGTTTCATAGTTGAAAAAAAAATCAACAAACCAGGAATAGAAGTGAATATCTTCAACCTGATAAAAATAATCCATACCTAACACAACACTTAATGGTGAAGGACTGAAAACAATTCTCCTAAGATTAGGAGCAAGACAAAATGTCCACTTTCATCACTTTTATGTGTCATTGTACTGGAGGTACTAGCCAGGGCAAGTAGGTAAGAAAAAGAAGTAAAAGGGATCCAGACCTTCATTTGCAAATGGCATGATTTGTAAGTAGAAAATCTTGAGTAATAAAAAAAAAGTACAAGTTAATAAATGAACTCAGCAATTTGTTAGAATATAAGATCAAGACAAAAATATTCTAGGTATCAGCAATGAACAATCTATAAATAAAATGAAGAAAGCAATTATATTTACAGTAGCATCAAAAATTCTTGCAAAAATTTAAGAACCAGAATAGCCAAAACAATCTTGCAAAAGAAGAAATTTGGGCAGAGGATTAAAGATGGAGGCATGAGAGGTGAGACAGAGGCTCCCTCCTAAAACTGCATATAATACGAAAATATAATTAATACAACTAATACTGAAAGAGCAACAGGAAAGAGGACTGTGCCAAACGGCATACACCTGGAGGAAAGAATAAACCTCACGGAACAGGGTATAGTACCAAAGCCATGGCCCAGCGGGACCCAAGCCCTTCCCCCACCCCAGCTCACCAGCGGGAGGAAAAGAAACAGAGCTGGGAGGGAGTGGAGGCCTGGGAATGCTGAATACCTAACTCCGGAGATCTGCTCTGGGGGCACAAACCTATATTTCATGGTGTTTTCATGGTACTCTCATGAGTAGGGGTTTGGAAAGCTAAGACAAGCAGAATACCGGGAGAGACTGAGATTCCAGCCACTTGTGGAAAACAGGGATCCATATCCAGCTGCTCTGGGACAAAAAAATGGTGGGCAGTCTGAGAGATTTCATAACAGCAAGAGGGCTGCTAAAGGGGCAAGGATTGCACAGAGCTTACTGCTCAGGAGTGAGGACAGGTAGACAAAATTGTCCAGGTGCACTCTGCCAGCAGGTTGGGAACTTTCTCAATCATCAGGAGCTCCAGCTCCATGGCTGGCTACAGAGTTCCAAGGACCCCCTCTGTCATACGCAGCCTACTGAGCCTTTCTCTCAGCCAGCCCCACCTGGCTCACAAAACAGCAAACCCTACCCTGGAGTTAGGCCAGTCAGAGGGAATCCCCATCTACAGCAACTACAAATGCAAAACACAGAGGATTATACTTGTGTGCTCAGCTCACTGGTTCTGGCAGGGTAGGCAGGCATAGCAGCTGGGAAGCAGGAAACATCTCTTTCCTCTCCCAAGGCACCAATGCCACTCCCCTACAACCCCCAACATAGCTTTAGGGGCTGAGCAGCTCAAGAGAGTAGAGCTTCTGGGCACTAGAGGGCGCCATACACAAATATGAAATGCCAAAGGAACCTGGTTCAAAGTAAAATTATGAATACAACCCCTGAGAAAAATTCAAATGAAATCGACCTCATGATTCTGCATGAAAGGGATTTCAAAATAAAAATCATTAAAATGCTCATGGAGGTACAGAAAAATATTCAAGAACTCAGGAATGAATTCTGGTCAGAGGTCCAGTCATTATGGAACACAGTATCAGAAATGAAACATACAGCGGAAAGTTTTAAAAGCAGATTAGATACAGTGGAGGAGATGGTAAATGAAATAGAAATTAGAGAAGAGAAATACAAAGAAGCTGAGGCACAGTGAGAGAAAAGTATCTCAAAGAATGAAAGAATATAGAGAACTGTGTGACCAAGCCAAATGGAACAATATTCGCATTATATGGGTACCAGACGAAGAAGAGAGAGAAAAATGGATAGAAAGTGCCTTTGAGGAGGTAATTGCTGAAAACTTCCCCAATCTGGGGGAGGAGATAGTCTCTCAGGCCATGGAGGTGACAGATCTCCCAAAACAAAGGACCCAAGGAAGACAACACCAAGACATATAGTAATTAAAATGGCAAAGATCAAGGATAAGGACAGACTATTAAAAGCAGCCAGAGAGAGAAATAAGATCACATACAAAGGAAAGTCCATCAGGCTATCACCAGACTTCTCAGCAGAAACCTTACAGGCCAGAAGGGAGTGGCATGATGTATTTAATACAATGAAGCAGAAGGGCCTCAAACAAAGAATACTTTATACGGCAAGGTGATCATTTAAATTTGATGGAGGGATTAAACAATTTCCAGATAAGTAAATGCTGAGAGAATTTACCTCCCACAAACCATCTCTACAGTGCATTTTGGAGGGACTGCTATAGATGGAAGTGTTCCTAAGGTTTAATAGCTGTCACCAGAGGTAATAAAACCAACCTAAATAAAATAGAACAGCGAATGACTAAGCAAATGCAAAATTAAATCAACTATCCCCAAAGTCAATCAAGGGACAGACAAAGAGTACAGAATATGATACCTAATATATAAAGAATGGAGGAGGAAGAAAAAGGAGGAGAAAAAAAGAACCTTTAGACTGTGTTTGTAATAGCATATTAAGTGAGTTAAGTTAGACTCCTAGATAGTAAGGAAGTTAACCTTGAACCTTTGGTAACCACTAATCTGAAGCCTGCAATGCCAAAAAGTACATACCTATGCATAATCATCCTAAATGTAAATGGACTGAATGCACCAATCAAAAGACATAGAGTCACTGAATGGGTAAAAAAACAAGACCCAACTATATGCTGCCTACAAGAGATTCACTTTAAACCCAAAGACATACACAGACTAAAAGTGAAGGGATGGAAAAAGATATTACATGCAACTAATAGAGAGAAAAAAGCAAGAGTTGCAGTACTTGTATCAGACAAAATATACTTCAAACAAAGAAAATCACAAGAGACAAAGAAGGACATTACATAATGATAAAGGGGTCAGTCCAACAAGAGTATATAACTATTATAAATATCTATGCACCCAACACAGGAGCACCTACATATGTGAGACAAATACTAATAGAATTAAAGGAGGAAATAGAATACAATGTATTCATTTTAGGAGACTTCAACACACCACTCACTCCAAAGGACATATCAACCAGACAGAAAAAAAGTAAGGAGACAGAAGCACAGAGCAACACATTAGAACAGATTGACCTAACAGACATCTACAGAACTCTACACCCAAAAGCAGCAGAATACACATTCTTCTCAAGTGCTCATGGAACATTTTCAAGAATAGATCATATCCTAGGCCACCAAAAGAGCCTCAGTGAATTATAAAAGACTGAAATTGTCCCAACCAGTTTCTCAGACCACAAAAGTATGAAACTAGAAATAAATTATGCAAAGAAAATGAAAAATCCCACAAACACATGGTGGCTTCACAAGATGCTCCTAAATAACCAATAGATCAATGACCAAATAAAAACAGAGATCAAGCAATATAGGGAGACAAATGACAACAATAATTCAACACCACAAAATCTAGGGGATGCAGCAAAGGCCATGCTAAGAGGAAAGCATATTGCAATACAGGCCTACCCCAGGAAAGAACAATCCAATATGAACTCACAATTAACAAAACTAGAAAAAAAAGAACAAATGAGGCCCAAAGTCAGTAGGAGGGACATAATAAAGATTAGAGCAGAAATAAATAAAATCGAGAAGAATGAAACAATAGAAAGAATCAATGACAGCAAGAGCTGGTTTTTAGAGAAAATAAGCAAAATATATAAACACCTAGCCAGACTTATCAAGAAAAAAAGTCTACACACATAAACAGAATCAGAAATAAAAAAGGAAAATCACTACGGACACACACAGAAATGCAAAGAATTATTAGGGAATACTATGAAAAATTATATGCTAACAAACTGTATAACCTAGAAGAAATGGACAACTTTCTAGAAAAATACAACCTTCCAAGGCTGACCCAGAAAGAAACAGAAGATCTGAACAGACCAATTACTAGCAATGAAATAGAATTGGTAATCAAAAAACTACCTAAGCACAAAAATCCTGGACCAGACATCTTTACCACTGAATTTTATCAAACATTTAGAGAAGACCTAATACCCATCCTCCTTAAAGTTTTCCAAAAAGTAGAAGAGGAAGGAACACTCCCAAACTCATTCTATGAGGCCAACATCACTCTAATACCAAAACCAGGCAAAGACACCACAAAAAAAGAAAATTACAGACCAATATCCCTGATGAACACAGATGCAAAAATACTGAACAAAATATTAGCAAACCGAATTCAAAAATACATCAAAAAGATCATCCATCATGATCAAGTAGGATTTATTCCAGGGATGCAAGGATGGTACAACATTCGAAAATCCATCAACATCATCCACCCTATCAGCAAAAAGGACAAAAACCACAAGATCATCTCCATAGCATTTGACAAAATTCAACATCCATTCATGATAAAAACTCTCAACAAAATGGGTATAGAGGGCAAGTACCTCAACATCATAAAGGCCATATATGACAAACCCACAGCCAAAATTACACTTAACTGCAAGAAGCTGAAAACCTTTCCTTTAAGATCGGGAACAAGACAAGGATGCCCACTATCCCCACTTCTATTCAACATTGAGCTGGAGGTCCTAGCCACGGCAGTCAGACAACATGAAGACATAAAAAGCATCCAGATGGGCAAGGATGAAGTTAAACTGTCCGTAATTACAGATGACATGATATTGTACATAAAAAAACCCAAAAGAATCCACTCCAAAACTACTAGATCTAATATCTGAATCCAGCAAAGTTGCAGCATACTAAATTAATATACAGATACCTGTGGCATTCCTATATACTAACAATGAACTAGCAATAAAAGAAATCAGAAAAACAATTCCATTCACAGTTGCATCAAAAAGAATAAAATACCTAGGAATAAACCTAACCAAGGAAGTGAAAGACCTATACTCTAAAAACCACAAGAAACTCATGAGAGAAATTAAAGAAGATACCAATAAATGGAAACACATCCCATGCTCATGGATAGGAAGATTTAATGTTGTCAAAATGGCCATCATGCCTAAAGCAATCTATAGATTTAATGCAATTCCTATCAAAATACCAACAGCATTCTTCAACGAACTAGGGAAAATCGTTTTAAAATTCATATGGAACCAAAAAAGACCCTGAATAGCCAAAGCAATCCTGAGAAGGAAGAATAAAGCTGGGGGATTATGCTCCCCAACTTCAAGCTCTACTACAAGGCCACAGTAATCAAGACAATTTGGTACTGGCACAAGAACAGACCCATAGACCAATGGAACAGACTGGAGAGCCCTGATATAAACCCAACCATATGTGGTCAATTAATATATGATAAAGGAGCCATGGACATATAATGGGGAAATGACAGCCTCTTCAACAACTGGTGTTGGCAAAACTGGACTGCTACATGCAAGAGAATGAAATTAGATTATTTTTAACACCATACACAAAAGTAAACTCTAAATGGATCAAAGACCTGAATGTAAGACATGAAACCATAAAACTCTTAGAAGACAACATAGGCAAAAATCTTCTGAATATAGGCATGAGCATCATCTTCCTGAAAGCATCTCCTCAAAGAAGGGAAACAAAAGCAAAAATGAACACATGGGACTACATCAAACTAAAAAGTTTCTATACAGCAAAGGACACCATCAACAGAACAAAAAGGCATCCTGCAGTATGGGGTAATATATTTGTAAATGACATATCCAACAAGCAGTTTACATCCAAAATATATATAGAACTCACACACCTTAACACCCAAAAAGCAAATAACCTGATTAAAAAATGGGCAGAGGATATGAAGAGACAATTCTCCAAAGAAGGAATTCAGATGGCCAACAGACACATGAAAAGATTCTCCATATCACTAATCATCAGGGAAATGCAAATTAAAACCACAATGAGATATCACCTCATACAGGTAAGGATGGCCACCATCAAAAAGACTAAGGGCAACAAATGCTGGCCAGAATGCAGAGAAAGGGGAACCCTCCTACACTTGCTGGTGGGAGTGTAAGCTAGTTCAACCATTGTGGAAAGCAATATGGAGGTTCCTCAAAAAACTAAAAATACAAATACCATTTGACCTGGGAATCCCACTCCTTGAAATTTACCCAAAGAATACAACTTTTCAGATTCAAAAAGACATATGCATCCCTATGTTTACTGCAGCACTATTTACAGTAGCCAAGATATAGAAGCAACCTAAATGTCCATCAGTAAGTGAATGGATAAAGAAGAGGTGGTACATATACACAATTGAATAGTATTCAGCCAAAAGGAAGAAACAAATCCTACCATTTGCAACAACATGGATGGAGCTAGAGGATATTATGCTCTGTGAAATAAGCCAGGCAGAGAAAGACAAGTGCCAAATGATTTCCCTCATTTGTGGAGTATAACAACATAGCAAAATTGCAGGAAACCATCAGACTCACAGACTCCAAGAAGGGACTAGTGGTTACTCAAGGGGGAGGGGTGTGGGAGGGTGGGTGCGGAGGGAGGGATATTATGTTAATGTTAATACACATTGTGTGGGAGGTCTTGGGGAAAACAGTGTAGCACGGAGAATGCAAACAATGAATCTGTGGCATCTTACTACACTGATGGACAGTGACTGCATTGAGGTATGGGTGTGGACTTGATAATATGGGTAAAAGTCGTCACCACATTGTTTTTTCATGTGAAACCTTTATAAGAGTGTATATCAATAATACCTTAATAAAATTTTTTTTTAAAAAGAAGAAATTTAGAGGACTCTTACTTTCTGATTTCAAATCTTACTAAAAAGCTACAATAATCAGTACTCTCTGATACTGGCATAAGGACAGACATAGATCAATGGAATAGAATTGTGATTCCAGATACAAACTCAAACATCTAAGGACACTTGATCTTCTACAAGAATGCCAAGATAACATAATGGAGGAAGAATAGTATTTTCAACTAATAGTGCTGAGCAAAAGAATAAGGAACTGAAGAATGCTGGTTCTTAGCTTTGGCTAAGAACACTTCTGTGCACTTGCAATATAGTTTGTATAAGTGGTAAATTCTAACCTGCCTTTGTTTCCATAAGAAACAATTAACAAACTTCATTTCAGAAAGAAGAAATTTTTCTGTTAGAAACAGAAGTGAAAGCTTTTTCATTCTCTTCCATTGCCTAATGGTCTCATGGGAGGAAGGAGACCTACCATGTACATTGTAATATGTATGTTTCATCATATGGCAGTTTCAGGATGTCCACTAATAGCAGTGTGATCATGAGGCACACACAATCAACTTAAATAAATATTAAATTTCTTTGTCGGAAATGATTACTTCAGAAAAATTATAACTTATCCCACCAAGTAGCCATTCTTCTTTTCTTCATAATTAACATTCACCCTGATCTTCTGGGACATTCAGCAAAAAACATGAATTTTTAACCTGCCTTGCAGGTAAGTATAGTCATAAGATTCAGTTCAGGCCAATAAGATATAAGTCAAAGCCACCTGAGAATTCCGTAGTCAGTGTTATCTTTACCCTTGCTCCTAACTGCAGTGCAGAAGTGAAGCCCAGAGCCTCAGCTTCCATCTCGTGCCCCCAAAGTCACCATAAAGGAAGGGCCTAAGGAATCTTAGATCTCATCCCTAACCTCCAGGAACACCTGAACCAATATCAACAGGCAAACAATTCCTTGTTGTGTGAGAAAAATAAAATCCTAATTTCATTATGCCATTGTATTGGGGTTTTTAAATGTAATTTCTAACGTATATACCTAATAATGAAATCTATCTGGTAAATGTCATTATTTCTACTCTTCCAATATGGGCTCTTTTTCCTCATATTACCTGAATAATGTTCTTGTATACCATATTTTTAAAAATCCTGATGTAAGATTTGTTTCCACATTATTACAATGTAACAACTTTATTTTTTAAATAAGAGGTAATGGAAAGATGTCATTATTTCATAAGAGAGATATAAATTAATAAAGAGGAAACTCATGGCAATGTTGCTAAATAAATTGTACTCAGTGGTTTAGCACACCATCAAGTGAAAAGTGAGATAAGCATAGTGACTCAAATGTCCTTGCTGGTGAAAGTAAAGTTTAAACATAAAAATGCTCAAAGAAAATAAGAATATGTAATGCCAACATCTTAAGACCTCATCGTTTTGACAATAATGCTAATTTGCAGGAAGATTACAATATAAGAATTAAATTTCTTCTCTTAAGCATCAGAATCAGTACTCATTATCCTTACATGCATTTGTCCAAGGGGATAAAATATTTAAGCAGGTGTTATCTATACATTTGTTAACTTTGAAGCCCTATGCATCAATCCATTCAACAAGTATTCATCAAGGACCTACCACGTGCTTGAGAATCCCTGGCTTGGAACCAGGTTTTAGAGGTAATTAAAACACACTTGCACTGTGCTCATTGGATTATGCTACAAGGTGATATGATTAAAGGGACCAGAAATAAATAGTACCATGAAGAAAAATCCAAATTGTTTCTGTCATAGAAAAAATATCGGTTGGGGAAAATCCTTTGGCTACAATGATTTGATAAAGTATTTCTGAGAAGGGGAATTTAACCTGACTGATTAGAAGGATGCGAAGACAATGGGGCAATGAAGTTAACGAGAGCTAGGGAAGGGTGGATATAATGTAGGTTGAGGTAACATTTCCAAGAAGAGACAGGAAAACAGCAGTGCCTCTCTTAAGTATAAAAAAGGGTGGTGGGAAATGCAGTAGTCAGGGCCCTGTCCTGGGAGATCTTATATGCAATATTAAGGGTTATTCTAATTAGATGGGAAGCTATTTATACCAGTTAAGTATGCTTTTGATTTAAAGTAACAGAAAACCTCGGTATCAATATGGCTTAAGCCATTTTTACTTATGTTCATAGAGGTCTGGAGGTTAGTTGCTCCAGGATGAATTCAGTGGCTCAAAGGTATCATCAAGAGTCTAGCTCTGTCCAACCTTCCATTTGGCATCTCTGGAGAATTTGTATTTTGTCTTTAGCCTTCTTGCCCCATGGTCACAGTAGATAAGCAGTTGTCCTCATTCTGGATCCTAACAGGAAGGAAAGGGCTAGATCAAAAGGGTTTCTCCCTTATCTTTTACCTCTGTAAATAACACATCCCTAGAGCCTGTGAAATTCATTTCTCCAACAGTGAAATTTAAGTTTAAGTTTATTTTAGGGCCAGTGCTGATATAAGAGACAAGTACATGAATGTCTATAGAGATGGTCAGTTTTTCACCAAACTTTCTCTGTGTGAAACACAGAAGATTTTAAGTATTAGGATAATTGTAGGAAAAACTACGAGTGAAGCTGCTTAAAGCCCAGAGAAAATATCAAAGATGTGATTGCAATAATTTCTCATTCTTTACAAAGATTACTGAAATTTCAGTGATATCTCCTAGTCTTTTGTTAATGGAAATATACTAGGGATCTTACTGAAGTCTTTCCTTGAAATTTATTTCTCACTCTTAATCGCAGTTCTGTCCAGCTACCAATGAATATTTTACAATATTATGCACTACCCTAGATATGATTATATAATTCAGAATACTGTCTGGAGTTCATTAAAATTCTTTGTGATTACTGAGGCCAAAATACTGCTCTGAAATCTTTAGGGCCTCTAATAATATTTCTGGCATTTCATTTTTAACAAATAGCAAGAACTTTTTTGAAAATGAACAATTTATCTTAAGATGTCAAGTTCATCAAACTCTGATTTTTGCAAAGTTTTGATTAATTTTTAATCTGTGAAAATCTGTGTGCTTTAAAGAAACAGGATCCATTTGACTTGAATTCATTTTCCCATCTAATAGGGTATCCTTAAAGTAATTTTGAATTATCTACTTCATCTTTTTTGCTGAACAGAATTACAGTCTTGGTTTTCAAAAATGCAATTCCAGATACAACTACTTAATGTCAAAACCACCAGTTCAGGGTTCTCCATGAGAAGTCTTATAGCTGGGTTAGAATTCCCAGGCATATTAAAGTATATCAAAAGAAACCTTTCTTCTGTGTCATTTTTTCCCTTTGTTTTTAAAAACGTGCAAGAGTAGTTTGTACCCTCTATTCCAGGATTTCCTGAATAAGTAAGAGTTGCATCTGGAATCATACTTGTGAGTACATGATTCAGGGGCACGTTTACCCCCTTATTATTCAAATAATTGGAAATGGCTCCTATGATGTCAGCAGCTGTCAAAAGAACTTAGTATAAATAGACCTTCCATCTGCAGACATCTATCTGGCTTCATTTTAATTGCAGTATCAACTCATTTGTAACATACTGCATTGGGGCAATAAACATTTAAACTTGATTCTATTATTGTGAAGGTTGTGCTTCCAGCCAAGATGCATTGGGAAAGGAGGACTGAAAGCTTAAAGAATAGATAAATATGACCTTGAACCAAATCTGTTGTCCAAAAGGAAACAATATTTTTTCCATCAGGAATAAAATGCTTCCACTAAGACTGCACAAGAGAGGAAAATTTTCATCTTCCTGTGGCTTTTCACTAAACATAACCTCAAGTAAGCCCGCCTGGCTAAGGACTCAGCAGGGTGAATTGTTTCATGACTTTGAAATGCCAATAACTCTTTATAAGTAATGTTTTGTTTCTCATATGGTTTCACGTCTAGTTCCTCAGCCTGAGAACTGCTGCCATTTTTTAGATGAAATATAAGAATGAACAGTATCCCATAACCCTGAAAAATCAGTGTATTCTAAGAAAAAAAATGGGGGCTGAGAATGAAAAATGTTCATTTACCCTTATGCTATTTGGATTTGGAATTGATTTCCATTAGCCTGGCTCTGATAGAATCCATGTGGATGTGGGTGCTTAATAGATTCTGTTTGGTGACGGTGGTGCTGGGATGGTTATTTCTGCAGCTGGTTTTGCACTGAAGCCAAAAGAGTATAAAATCCTTTTAACTAGACTTCCAGCCCCCATTTGTGATAAACGTAGTAGGCTGCCTCACTTGCGCCAGTAACACACATGAAGTTCACTTTCTGCAGGGAGATAAGGGGATCTTAAAGGGTGGCTCTGAGCGCTGCATTTCCTATTTCACGCTCAGTGCATACGACTTAGGTTAACTCTCTTCATATGTCATGGATTCTTTAACAAGCCCACACTGCCCTTCCCAAGACACAACACTTCCTATTTCCCCAAATGTGCAAAGCTAATTGCCTTAAACCACACTGAATGTTTCAAATCAGTAATTGAAGGTGTGAATATTTAACTGGTTTTATCTAAATGATTAATTTTTGGTGTCTCTGTATAAATAGTACTATACTCCAGCAGTTTTAGCCAAGAGAATACCTCTATTTGCTCTTCAGTTTTAAAATTCAAAATACAGTTTTCATTTGAATCACTTAATATGTATTGATAGGCCAGATGTGAGCTAGTGTCCTATGAAAAAGATGAAATTCCAGGGCTCCAGTTTAAACTATGCAAGTTATTCTTCCTGCTCGGATGCATTTACCATGCACACCAAAGGATCCATATCTTTTTAAGGCTTCTAACAAATAAAGGGGGTGCCTATTATTGATCACAATTATAGAGGAATTATATTGAACTATGTCACTAGATGTTATTTTGTTGCAGAGTGGCATATCTTGCTCCTGAAATTATCATTTCTTCATTTAGTTTATGGACAAGAGCATCTACTTTTTATAAACAATTGCATTTAGTAAGTACCACTGATATATAAACTTGATTTAAAAAAATCATACAGTTCAGTAGGATGTACAATAAGAAATATAAAATTCTAATTAATCTTCTTTAACTCTGAGAACCACTTTGAGGAAGTAATACTGTGAACATTCCCTTGTTTTTCCCAGATATCCTCATACATAGTACACATCCCACACTCTCATATATATAAATAGGTTTATACACACACATGCACCTATTCTGCCTTTTTTCACTAAATAATATATCACCACATACAGTCATAAAATCTATATACTATATATCATTTTGGGGGTACCTGCTTAACATTATATTATATGAATTTATCATATTTTAAGTTAATGTTTCTCTATTAATTGTTTTATATTTACAATACAAAGAGCTCTCAGTGGGCTTTTGTGGCATGTACTTGCGTACTTACAGGTAAGTATGTCCATAACTCTAAATTTCTAAAAATTTATTCTAAAAGTTGAAGTGATAGATCAGTAATACAAGAATATATATGGCAGGTCTTTTATTTCTATAGTTTATTTCCTTCATATTCCAAATTCACAATATATTGATTGCCCATCTAAACTTTGGAATCTATTGAGTTAGTATGAATAAAAGGACAAAAATAAATAATACTATCTTGAGTAAAAAAGATGTAGGAGTGATTTTTCAATTCCCATATCGTCACAATTAAACTTAACTCCTCCCATAGGCCACAAGGTTAAAATAAGTGTCATTCATAAACACATCAAGTCCTTACCCATTATTTCACAAGGCATAAAAGGTAGCAAGTTTTTTTCTTTGAATTCAGGCTTTATAATTTCTTGGATATCAATGGGGTAATAAATATTTCTTCAAGCCTGGAGTTACAAAGTGTTTGCCTTCCCCAGTGATATCCATGAGTGATTTTACGAGTAATTTACAACATTTTTTGTGTGTGATTTCCCAGAAAGTAGGAATGAGAACAGGTTAACTATTCCTAGTATATGTATCAAGCTCTGCGTCATTCATTCCAGTCACAAAGCCTGGGTGTGAGTGTAAAAGAAAAATTTTACTGGACCAGTTAAACAGGCAAGGAAGAATTTATTTAGTCAAGACTATTGTAATGGAGGAGAGAGGCTATTGCAATAGGAGAAAGAGATCGAACTTGGCTCTGGTAACACAAAAGATGGGAGGATATTTAAACACTGTGATAAGCCAATGGAAAAATATACTGGAGGAATGGAATGAACAGGTTTGTCAATGTTTGCTGATTGTCACCCATGGAAGTTAGAATCCGACATTCCCAAAGAGACTAGGAGACAGAGGCCCTATCTTTCTCAATGATTACATTTTGAGAGGATAGCGTCCAGGTCCCTGAGAAAGACATCCTTGGTTTTCAAAGTTTTACACTTCTATCAATAGTAGAAAATACTCACCAGGAGCTAGACCTAACAAATTATAGTCTGAATTTTTACAAACTTCTATAATTGGAAAGAATAGGTTACTGGAAGGAAAGCACTTCAAAACAAGTTAAATATATTTGTTATTTCATTTATAGTATTGCAGAAAATGCATTGTGCTTTCCACTCGGATTCTATATTGATAAAAAAAATTTTCTATGATTTAACATGAACCCCATAATTCTGTAAGGAAAAGAATTTGAGTTTTGTGAAGCTATATTATTAAAAGATATATTGGTGTCACATTTCTCCTCTGTTTTACACAATTATAACTTTGAAAAATAATTAACAATTTGGGACTTCTGAGGCTTTGACATATCTTAAAACATCTTGAACAATCTAGCCCATTTCCAGCAAAAATTAAATTTCTAAGGAAAAGAAGGGGATATTTAAAGTTTTCATTATGGGAAACAAAATGTTCTATGAAAATGTCTTCCCCAAATAATCTAATGTATCCGTGCTTGGAGTGGATGATTGCACTTTTTCAAAACCTTAGAACTCTTCCTAAATCCAGCTGCCCAAACACCTTTATAAAAATTAAGTTTATTAATAAGTTTCTACTGTCTCTAAGACCATTGATATCAGGAAGGGTGGACCATGCAATGTCATTAGAAAATAAAAGCATGGACTTGCCATGAATGTAGGACATAAGTGAACATCCTTTTCAATAGCTCTTAATGCCTATGTCACTTTTTCTCTTTTGTTTTACCAAGTGTTTTTATATTTCACAAAGTAATTCATCCAATTATTAGCCCTGCAAACTGGTTTTGGAATACCCAGTCTTTACTGGAATCTGACAGCATGAGTTGTAATAGCTGTTTGAAATGTTTGGGGAAAAATAACCTCTAGGCCATTTGCCTAAGAGAATAATACTTGATGTCCTTCTGTATAAGGATGCTTGATCATATTCACAATTTTTTCCCAAGATGAAAAAATCTATCTGGAAGAAGTTAGCAGCACAGTTAAACCATTTTGTGTTTGGTTTTTATATGAAAATGTTGTATGCCTTATGTAATGAGGTTATAAACTGCACATGTAAATCAACTTGTTGTGATATAGATTAAGCCAAATCCACCCAAACAATGCCAAGACTTAAAGCAAAGCCTCTGTTGTAATGGGTTAGGCATATAAGTATTTTTTTCAAGTTGCTTATTCAACATTAGCCTTGTTAAAATATAACATTAAGTCATCAGTAGCAGATACTAGCCGTATCAGTTGTGAATGGCTACACTGAACAATACCTTTTTTCACTGAAAAATATATTTACAATGAAACTTCATGGCTTCAATAACTCTTGGTCATATTAATGATAACAGTATTTCCCACACTGGTTTTAGGAAAGGGTGTGCTTCAGTATACATTAGAATGATGTACCCAGAAATTTAATGTAACTAATTGAGAAACTAACATACTCATTAGCCTAAAGGTGACCTATATGAACTTATGACTTTATATTTGCATAACATGAAAAATCTTTTTCAGTCTTATTACTCTAATAATTTTCAAATTGAGTTTCCTTGTGCTAACTTCCTGGCACCCAGGCTCTTTTGTAAAAATGCAAGTTCTGATCATTCAAACACTGTGTGCATATGTATATGTAGTTTTCATTGGAAAGCCAACTAGTTCTTTGAGGGTTTTAAACACCATGGTTTCAAACAAGGGGCATGATGTTTTGTACCATTTATCTTTTAAATCATTACAGGTTTTTGTAGTTTTATTTCCAAGTTCATTTTATTCATAAATCATGGTTAACTTTTATCTCTAAGTCTGAATAAACCCCTAAATTATGAAAACTCTCATTTCATCTGGTGATGGCACTTATCTGCAATAACAATGATAATAATAATTTTACTAAGGTTTACATCCATGCTGCCTACGATTTCTATGTCAATTTTTTTTTCCTATTTTGGGACAAGTAGCATGATTTTCTATCTCTGCTACTTCATGACCTAATTCAAAGGACTCTTTTTAAATTCACATGCACACTTAATACTTATAAAATAACAAATCAGTTATAAAATATAAGATATTTTGCCCTTCAAAATATGATATTATAGAACTCCCAAATTCTTAGTGTTATAATTTTTAGTCAGATATCAGTTTTCATATTCATTTACATTTATCCTCCATGATTACTTTTAAGTTAAAGTTACACTAAAGGAAATGGAATTAATATTCCCTAAAGAACTTTTAAATTCCATTCATTTATTCATTCCACAAATTATTTCTATGTATCTATTATGTGCCACTCACTGAACTAGGAACTGCGCATAGAGATGAATAAGAAACAAGCTAATCAATCATCTTAACAATGAGATGTTATATAGTAGAGACATGAGCAAAGTACTGTGAAATCACAGGGTGGATCCTTGTAAGTATTATACAAACATCACCTTTCTGCTTTATCACCAGGATATTTTCTGGTGAAGAATGTTAATTAATCTTCTCAATCCTGAATTTAAAGCAAATCTCTCTCCACCTGAATTTTGAGTTCATGAAGGACAAATAGATCGCTAGAGGACAGCAACATTCTACCTTTACTACTAAAAGATGATGCATTTGAGGTGTATCTAAAGTGTGCAGCAGCAATGGTCTTTTGAATCCTGAACTTCAAAATTAGACTGATGTGTTCAAATAGTCCCAGAGAAAGAAAAAAACTCCAGCTTATGTGGTGGTGTCACCTGTAAAAATTTACGGCATGGGTGAGCTCTGGAAAAAAGTGGGGCCATACATGCTTATTTCTCTCCTAAATTCAGCAATCAGATAACTTATTCTACCTCCTTAAAGGAAAAGGAAGTACCCGATAACCAGGAAATTTATATAAGAGAGCAGACTTCTTCATGGAAACTATAAGAGTGGGGAAAACAACATACCCTGTGAAAAACAAGACAACAGGCCCAAATGGAGTCGTTATGTTAAGTCCCACATTACCAAACTGAGACTTAATTACAGTCTTGGCTCTTCCAGAAATGGAATCTTAAACCAGTCATCCAGGAATTGCCTAGTCAGTACTAGTTGGGTCATTTCCAGATAGCCCCTGACATCCTCTAAAGGCAAGTGACTTTGCCATACCAATCTGCTTTTTTGTCTATTATGGCTTACTTGTTCCCCACCCCTCTGACTATAAAATGTTTCATTTTGCACAGCTCCTCAGAGCTCCTTTCTATCTGTTATTTTGGATGTTGTCTGAGTCATGAACCATTCAGTAAAGCCAATAAGATCTTTAAAATTTACTCAGTTGAATTTTGTGTTCTTTTAAACTACTCTGAGCATGTACCCTGACAATCCCAAAGTGATAATGTAATTACTTTTATCTGGAAATGCCAGTATATCCCCATCAGCCTTTAAACATGGCCAGATATAAGCACAATCCCATTCTAGCTTAAGGGCCCTTGGATATTTCAGCACAGAAGTGTTCTCTGCACTATGCTACCGCCAAATCGGCACTCTCAAATGCTTAGAAAGCCTTTGGCAAACTTACTGCCATCATTTATAAGTAAAAATTGGAGAAAACACGTTTCTATTCAAGTTAATGAAAATTAACCAGTCTTTTCTCAAAAGCAGAGAATTTGAAACTTTTCCTGACAGCTGAAATTTTTTATTCTGGCTGAGCACTGTTTAAAACTCTTCTCCAACAAAAACAACCATCCATAATTTCGTTATCTGTGCTACTGTTTATAAAATAATAAAGTGGGGACTTAAATAAACAAAGATAAATAAAAAGCAGATGTTTGACTAAA
The DNA here is from genome assembly GCA_032199065.1 of Smutsia gigantea. NCBI lineage: Eukaryota > Metazoa > Chordata > Mammalia > Pholidota > Manidae > Smutsia > Smutsia gigantea. The sequence continues at coordinate 122,312 of JAVSCE010003967.1, read as the reverse complement.
GCCTTATATAATTCCACAGAGCATAGAGATTTTCAGGGGCAAAGGCTGTGGCAATTCAGAAATAGAGGTTTTTGTTTTGTTCTTTATTAAAACATAAAGACAGGTTTAAAAAAAGAAGAAGAGAACAGAAAAGAAAATACCCAATACATGCTTACACAGTAGCTGCTAAGCATGACACTTTTGTAAATTGGAATATCTTGTCAAGGACCTAGGGAAACTTCTAAGACCTCCAAACCACCTGACAGTTATCGCCCCCAAATGTAGAACCAGTTGGCTGTCCCTTCCTGTTTACATCACAGCTGTTCCAAGACTTTCTCCAAGCTTTCCCCTCATCCTAACGCCCTTTACATTTAGCAGATAACCCAGTTCCTACCACATCAAAAACAAACACAGCTATCAGCATGGACTTCCTCAAGTCCCTCCAACCACTTTCATCTCTTCACCTGGTCGTACAACTTTGTAGTTTCTGAAATGCATATTATATATCTTTGATTTTCTCCCACTGCCACATCTTTTGGGTTTCCTCTCAATGTTAGATCTATGTGTTTGTCTTTCTTTCTCTTACAATGCCACTTTCTTTTCCTCCAGGTTTTTCTGTTATCATGTACTAATGTCACATTGCAGGGAAATGGCAGAAAACAACTTAACTGATATTTTGACTGTAAATCATACATTCTTCACTTCAGCGTGACTCCAGCAGTGGTGATGTAACTTTGTCCTTTAAATTAAATCCGTGTGGTCTCTGAAGGTTGCTCAAATATTCTTAAGAAAGATGCTTCAATGGATTAGCATTTTGCAGAATGTATGCTTTTTCTTACCTGTTCAAAGTCCAAGAAGTCTTGACCCAAAAAGTCAACATAACCCAGTTAAAATCATCATCTCTCCCCAGCACTCTTCTCCTTAATACATTTTGTATTACTTTTATCAATTACAAGATCACTGCCAAACTCATACTCCTGGAAGTAATGTTAGTATCCCTAATTACTCACACCCTCTACATTCAATTAATTAACAAATTATGTCAACTTTTTCCTAAAAATTTCTCAATTTACCTTCTTTTCCTTCTATCCAACTACAGCTCTAGTTTAAACTCATCACTTGTCACATATATTACTGTCATTCTTTATACAGTCTGTCTCCAGCTTTGCTCTACTCCAGTAAATTTTCTATTCTACATATGTATGAAATGCATGAACCTAATTTATTTAAATATTATTTAAAATATTTTTAAATTAGGTAGAAAACTATTGAATTTTTTTTTGGTGGAAATAATTCTTTTTTTTTTGCATGGTAAATTGTTTTTTATTGAAGTGTCATTGATATACAATTTTATATTGGTGTCAAGTATACAACACAATAGATCAACAGTTATCCATACTATTAAACCCTCACCCCTACTAGTGCAAGTTATTATCTGTCAGCACAGAAAGTTCTTACAGATGACCGGCTATATACTACCCTACCATTCCAGTGACCAACGTACATGATGGTTGAGAATTTTTTGCCCCTTATCTCCCTCACTCACCCCACCCACCTAACCCAACCCCTTTCCCATGGTAACCACCAGTCAATTCTCATTGTCTATGAGTCTACTGTTCTTTTGTTCATTTTGATTTGTTTTGTTTTTAGATTCTACAAATAAGTGAAATCATATGGCATTTGTCTTTCTCCACTTGGCTTATTTCACCTAGCATAATACCTTCTAGTTCCATCTATGTTGTGGCAAACAGCAGGATTTCTTTCTTTTTATGGCTGAATAATATTCCATTGTGTATATGTACCACCTCTTCTTTATCCATTCATCTATTGATGGACACTTAGGTTGCTTCTATATCTTGGCTATTGTAAATAATGTGGCAATAAGCAAGGGCACATATATCTTTTCAATTCAGGGATTTTATTTTCTTTGGTAAATTCCTAGAAGTATAATTATTGGGTCATATGGTATTTCTATTTTTAGCTTTTTGAGGAACCACCATACTGCTTTTCACAATGGCTGCACCAATTTACATTCCCAATGACAGTATTGGAGGGTTCTCATTTCTCTATATTCTTGCCAACACTTGTTATTTCCTGTGTTTTGGATAGTGACCATTCTAACTGGTATGAGGTGATATCTCATTGTGGCTTTGATTTGCAGTTCCTTGATAATTAGTGATGTGGAGCATATTTTCATGTGCATATTGGCCATCTGTATTTCTTCTCTGGAAAAATATCTGTTCAGGACCTCTGCCTATTTTTTAAGTGGGTTATTTGTTTTTTTGGTGTTGAGGCATGTGAGTTCTTTATATATTTTAGTTGTTAGCCCCTCATTGTATAAATCCTTTATAGACATATTCTCACATACTGTAAGTTGCCTTTTGTTCTGCTGATGGTGTCCTTTACTGTACATAAGCTTTTTAGTTTGATGTAGTCCCACTTGTTCATTTTTTATTTTGTTTCCCTTGTCCGAGGAGATGTGTCCAGAAAAAATTGTTCATGCTTCTATTCAAGAGATTTTTTCCTATGTTTTCTTCTAAGAGTTTTACCGTTTCATGTTGTACATTTAGATCTTTATTCCATTTCAGGTTTACTTTTGTGTATGGAGTTAGGCAGTAATCCAGTTTCATTCTCTTACATTTAGCTGTCCAATTTTCCAACACCAGTTATTGAAGAGACTCTCTTTTCCCCATTGTATAATCATAGTTCCTTTATTAGATATTAATTGACACCCTATGCATGAGTTTATATTGGGCTCTCTATTTTTATTTTGGTCCATTGATCTATGGGTCTGTTCTTGTGGCAGTACCAAACTGTTTTAATTACCATAGCTTTGTAGTATAGCCTGAAGTCTGGGAGTAGATTATCCACAACTTTGTTCCTCTTTCTCAGGATGAGTTTGCCTATTCAGGGTCTTTTGTGGTTCTATATAAATCTTAGAACAATTTTTTATAATTCATTGAAAAATGCCATTAGTATTTTGATAGGGATTGCACTGGACCTGTAAATTGCTTTGGGCAGGATGGTCATTTTGACAATATCAATTTTTCTTATCCATGAGCATAGGATAAAACTCCATTTATTTCTAACTTATTTAATTTCTCCAATGAATGTCTTAGAGTTTTCAGAGTAAAGGTATTTCACCTCCTTGGTTAGGTATATTTCTAGGTATTTTATTTTTTTGATGAAATTATAAATGCATTACTTTTCTGATTTCTCTTTCTGCTAGTTTTTTTTTATAGTATATATAGGAATAAAACAGGTTTCTGTATACTGATTTTGTAATTTGCTACTTTGCTGGATCCAGTTATTATTTCTAATAGTTTTTTAGTGGAATTTAAGGTTTTCTATATACAGTATCATGTCATCTGCAACAGTGACAATTTTACTTCTTCCTCACCAGTTTGGATGCCTTTTATCTCTTTATCTTGTCTTGACTGCCACAATGAGGACTTCCAGTCCTATGTTGAATAAAAGTGGTGAGAGTAGATATACTTGCCTTTTTCCTCAAATTATTCTTACAGAAAAAAGTCCTGCCAATTTTCTTCAGATGCATGTAAATAGATGTAAAAAAAGGTTAATGGAGTCCTTTGTTTAAATCTACCAAAGTGTAAATACCATTGCCTACTGTGTATTGGTTGAATATTGACTTCTGTTAAAATTATTCTTTTTTCTTTATGTAATTGATCTACAATCTTACCAAAACTTATTTTTGAGAGTTAAGGAAATAAAAATCTCCATTCCTCATCAAAGGCTACAACATTTGACCATCATATCCACTGGAACTGTATTCAGAACTTTGTCCGTTTTCTTGGCTGATTAAACAATATTACATGTCAGATGGAGGGAACTGAGAGAAGGAAGCTATGGGGAAAAGAGGTAGTCAGATTATAAAGTACTTAAAAATAGCATTGCTGGTCAAAGTACTTTGGTCCTAATTCTGCCTTGGCAGAAGATGTAATTTTTTTCATGAGGAGTCAACAATTCTTAAGGAAGCAATTAAAATTATATTTCTTCTAAATTGAATATGCAAGAGTAAAAGAACTAAAAATTTTGTTTATTAAAGGAAAAAAGTTAAGTGAAAAATTCAAGATCCATAATCATTTAAAAATTTAATTTTATCAAACCCTAACATTTTAGTCTGGTTAAGTATAACCACACTTCTTTTCTTATGGCATTTAAAAGACAGTTACTAGAAATTCTGACCTCTTTAGTCACTCATTCACAAGACAATCATGGAAAGAATCATTTAAAATATTTTATAAATGAACTAACATTATTCATGATTTCAATTATAAATGCAATTCCACAAAGCTATTATACTGAGTGTATATTGCCATTTTTTTTAAATATAAAAGCAATTGTAAACACCAGGAATAGTTATGCTATATATGAATACAGAAATGATAACAGCTTGTTTTTATGTAGCTGACTCCAACCCCATTATAGGCCAAAATCCTTTAGTGTACCAAATCATTTTCTGTTTCTTTGGGTTTCCATAAACTTCAGATATTTTTGCCACCTAGGTTCCAGTCACAGTTTCTTCTTGTTTTGAACTTCTGGAACTTTTTTGGTCAGGGTGGCTATATTACATGGTGAGCAAGACAAGACTTGCTTTCCCTCTGGAATAAAATTATATAAGACCAATAATGACAGCTGAGAAAATTTACAAAGACTTCAAGTGAAGAAAATATATACAATGATTATAAAAGGAGTTGCCTTCAGTGACACAATAATATTATGGGAAGCAAAGAGGTTCATTTTATTGGATTTACTAAGAAATACTTGATGTAGGGAACTTCATGGTGCTTATTGCCAATAAGACATATTTATGAGAGCAAAAAAGCATTGAGTCCATGACAGCAATGCTGGCTGAATTTCAGAAAAATAATAAAATGACTCACTTGGGATTTCCAGAACAACATATTCCTTCCTGCATTTTCATACCTCTCATTTCCTTACAAGGGTACTTATGAAGAAGCATTCTCTCAACTGTAATATTTTGTTTCTTTATGACAAAGAAATCAAATCTCAGTCTAGAGGGCCAATACTTATCACATGTAGAAAGAATTTTCTCTTATAGACAAACTCATAATTAGAAAATTGACTAATGCATTCTGTTTATTGACTAAATATCTCATGAACTTTGTTCCAATAGTACAGAGCACATACTGAGAAATTTATTAAGCACAATAGTGTGAATATGGTCAAGTTGTCTAAGCATTCTTGGGATAAAGTCAGGACTTTTGGCTATTATGATCTACCAGAGCAATATAAAAATGAAGAGCACCTTGTTACTACAGGAATTGCACTACTAGCAATTCACTCACAGAAATAACTAACACAAACCTATGAGATTTTGTTTTCTATTGCATTATTGAGAAACAAAAGTAAAATCCTCTGCTCAAATACAATTTTGAGTGTTATGTTAAGGTTTCATGTTAGCAGATAGAGCAAAAGCTTATAGGGTAAATATGACAAATGAGTAAATCTCTGAGTGAGTATGAACATACAAACAATGTGTGATTAAAATATACATGAAAACTATAAAAATATAAACTAAAAGCCCATAAAACATCCTGATTTTTGTCTTAATTCCAGACAGTATCTTACTCTTTTAATCAAGGTAATTTTACAATTGTATCAGTAAGGTTCTGTTTTATAACTTTTTAACATTTTCCTGTATACATAAACCATTATCACAAACTATCAAACAAGCTCCACATTATTCATCCTATCTTCATTTGGAGTTTGTGATCATTGAACTCATTGACATTAATGAGGATTCAAACATAATTTATGTTTGAATAAAATTTTGGTTTTAAAAGGTTTATGTTCATGTATTCCCTTTTGCTTGCCAAAACATATCTAGACAATGACTTAACCAATGAAATGTTCTATTATTCTTAAATTGAGTATATCTTCTTGTACTTCCATTATTCTTCTGATATTTAGAAAATGCCTTTTATCACAAGAAAGTATTTAAACTGCCTTCACAGATATTATTTCTTTCATGTTCACAGCATCCTGGGAGATATTGGAGGTTTATTCCTACCTATTTAGATATATAGGGTAAGTAAGCAATCACTGACATACTGAAGACTGACTAGTCACTATTGTACCAACCACCACAAAAAAATTTATGATTTATTTATAGAAATATATTAGAGATACTTTTGTTTTTAATATACTGTAAATATTTTAATTGCATATAATTTGGGATGAGTAGTTTAATGATTGTATGAATGTGTTTTGATAAATCAGCTAAGACACCTAGAAAAGAGAATAAAACTTCAACTATGATATAAAAAAATGTGATAATACAATATGTTAAAGCTCTCATCATATGTTTAGGCTTTTGGTACATTTTTGGCTCATATGGATTAAAATTGTAAAAATTCATTCTGATTATGAATCTTTGGTCAGACTATTTGAGGTCCTTACTTAGACACCAGTTTCCTCAACAACCATGATATTCAGTGGATGGAAAATACCTAACCAATTAACTAATAATCACTAATACTTTACAGTTTGTGAATAATTTTGCAATCATTGCAACTGTCCTTCACATCTACCACGTGATATACAGCACACATCATTATTATCTACATTTGGAAAGGAGATAATTGAGGAACCAAAACATAGCGCTCCCCACATCACCCGAGATAATGGTTTTGGTCAGGACTTTGAGCCCAAGACCTTTGGACTATAGTCTATTGCCTCTGCAGATGTTATTTAACAGCCAGTAATTCAAACATATGACAATATATGTTTGGAAGGCTATACATCTAAATGTAAACTAAAACAAACAAACAAAAATGAAGATATATGCATCAACTTTGTGAAACTTGTTTTAAAAAGCTTCATGTGTCCTTTATATTCTTGTGCTTTTAAGAAATAAAAACTTTACAAATCACAAAAGTTTGTTCTAAACATGCACAAAAAAATATATAGACAATGAAAATATTTAAAAGATAATGAAGAAGATTTTATTTGTACTGATTCTAGTGAATATGGAGAAATCTCTTAACAGACTTAGAATTAATTCCTTCAAACTCAGCAGTGATATAGTGATCTATGCCCCATATTTTGTTTTGTTTTTCTTGTCAAATTTATTAAAGTATTTCCTGGAAGTTATATTAAAAATTACAATAAATATCCAAAATTCCAGAATTCAAAACTTAAATAATTCACTTTAAACTAGTGTAAAATAAGGTCAAATATTAACCATCAACTTAACACAATTCTTAATTAAACCACAAATCCAAAATAGACAATAGTTGGTGAAGTCTACTTAATGTACAAATTAGACTTATATTACTGAAACCAAAGAAGATGCCCAAGGTCTAAATAAAGGAATGTACAAAATATAATAGATGCAAACACAAGCTTAAATTCAAGCTTACAGTGTAATTAAAAGTAATTATAATACAATAATAATAATAATAATAATAACATAAGCCAAAGACCTCCTGAATAGCACCGTAGCTGAGAAAACTTAATCAAAAAATGGGAAAATACCTTACTCCTTAAAAAAAAATTCAGTGAAACTAGAAATATATTGGTAAATTAGAAAAATAAAGTCATTAAAGGATGTTAAAAAATTAATCACAGGTGAGATTCCAGCTTGAAAACACAACTCTGCAGCCATCAGATTCAACCCTAGATACCTATTGAAACATAGTTAGAAGAAAATGGCTATACTCTTGTCTCAAACCTGTTCTTGCCATCTTTGAAGATGGCACATGCATAATTTGGCACTTAACAAACCATAATTATTTTTGTGTGCTTTTAAAAGTGAGGAAACATCTGAAAAACAAAATCAGGTATTCATTCTAGAAATAACCATGTAATGCAAAAAGATTTTCCTCATTGTTCTTGCTACTTATTCTTGGTCTTAATATTCTGTTTACTACATTGTAACTCCTTGTTAAAATCAATTTCCCCTAATGCAAGCCTGAGCAAAAAGAATTGAGAACATGCACTCTAAGAAAGGGGTGCTGCAAGATTTCATCTGTTTACTCCCTCTTGGGTGCTTGGTGTGAAGAGTAGAGGATGACACAGCTATTAGGAACTATGTTACTCAACAGAATGATCAGGCTGAGGACTGATCCTTCCAAAGTGCAAGAAATGCATTATTTCTTCCAGGAAACATGTTAGACTTTAAGAAAGAGGCATTGATAAGGTGGCCATATTCTCTCTTCATATAAATATACAGGTCCAAAGAAACCTTTTATAGACTCAAGTGTATTCTTCTCTATCTCTGCCCCCTGCCGCTACCTTGGGAAATATCACCAGCTTCTTGGAGTTTATATTGATTTATTTTACAGCTAAAAACCTTCATTTTATATGCCCCACATTTTAATGTATTTGTGCTCTTTCATATGAAATATATATACTGCCTTGGAGTTCATGACAATGTCATTCTCCTTCTTATGTTAAAGATGCTTCTGTTTCCTTTCAGTTCAAGTTAAGAAATCTTTTTGTTACCTCTTCTCATATTCTCCATGACCACTATAAAAAGTAAAAGAACTGATGTTTGCCAGCAGCTGTACAGCTATGTACTAGCTGGTGCATTTTGCATGCATTACTTTAATCCTATAAATAACATTATAAGGCTGGTATTATCTGCATTTGACAGAGGAGACAAGTAAAGCTTACAAAGTTAAGAACTTTTCAAATATCACAGCATTAGTGAGGGATGAAGAGCCAAAATCCAAGCTTCATTTGTTATAACATTTTTAATGTGGAAACCTATACTATTATTATTAGACAACTTATATAGCAGGCATTATACTTCAATATTCCTTGGACTTAAGTTTAATGTACTCAAGTATTCCTTGAATTTAAGTAATTGTGAAATAATTCCAATTACCTTCAATCCCATTCAAACTTTGTTTACAAAATCTCTCTTGAAAGTTTGCATTTTAGAAAATTTTCTGATAAAGATATAAGTCCACATTGAGCTATAAAAATAAAGAAGAAGAAGACAGTGTGCTAGAGCATATTTCTCAACCAAGTTCCTTATTTTGTAAACAAAGTAACAGACACTAGGGGTTGCAAAAAAAAATCATATACTCAGCCTTATCTGTGGTATTACCTGGATGATCACATAACGAAATGTCACTATGTTGTAATAGTGGGCATGGTTGTATGTGTATATATTTATATTTCTTTGTGCTAAAGGGACACTTATGTTTGCTGACAGCCCTTAGAAATATATAATTAAGAAATCATACAAAATAATTTGGAACTTCATATGAATTTCAAAGTCATGTGGACTCTACCATAAATAGCCCTCAAGAAATGTACTTCAGAATACATGTGAGCTCACACTAATGTGCTTCACAAAAAGAAAATGCCCACTTTAATGTAAAAGGAAAGAACTACAAAACTTATGGAATTCAATGTTTATTCTTCCTTTATGAAGAAAGAAATCTATGCCCAACAGTTTCCAATGTTCATGTATTGTTTGAATATTCTTAACCTATGGATTGACCAAATTTGCAAATCAGTTTAGTTGGAATGATTGGACTAATGTGCAGAGAGACAGTATCTTCAGATATTATGAGAAAATTTCACATTTTGTCTTTCCAACTTTGTAAGCTTGGGCTGCTATAACAAAATACAATGGATTGTGTGGCTTAAAAATAAACATTTATTACTCTTAGTTCTGAAGGCTATGAGGTCCAAGATCAAGGTGTAGCGAATTTGGTGTCTGGGGAGATCCCTCTTCCTGGTATTCAGACAACTGCCTTCTTACTGTATCCTCACACACCAGAGGGAAAGAGATCATGTCTGTTGTGTCTTTTCCCAGGACACTAATCCCACATATGAGGGTCCAACCTCATTACCTAATTACCTCCCAGAGGTCTCCTCTCCAAATACCATCACACTGGATATTAGGATCTCAAACTAAGAATTTGGTGGGGAATGCACAAAGATTCAGTCCATAGCACAGAATTTAATATTGCCTTAAATGATATAAGTAATTTTGAACTGTAAAATGTAAAAAAAAAAATAGTTCCAGTTATCACACTTCTTGCCTAAATTTCTTATCTAACTGCTCATATATATCTCTGGTAGAAAGAAATATAAGATGACACTTGTGACCCTCACCCAGTAGTGTTATTCTTACGATAATGTGACATGAGAGAGATTATTCAGCTGGACTTAACCCAAACTCATGAGCCCTTTAAAAGCACAGAATTTTCTCCAGGTTATAGTAGAAGGAAATCAGGGGAATTCAAACTGCAGGAAAGACTCAACTCTCTGCTGGTGCTTTGAAGTTGGAGGGGCCATGTGAGAAAGAATTGGCGGCATCTATGAGCAGAGCCGGCTCCTGACAGCCAGCAAGGAAATGGGACCAAAAAACTGGCCACAAGGAACTGGATTCTGCCAATACCCTCAATTAGCTTGGAAGTAGATTCTTTCCCAAGGCCTCCAGATAAAAGCCTAGTCAAGCTAGCAGCTTGATTAGAGCCTTGTTAGACACTAGGTGTGCTGAGCTCACTCAGACATTTCACCTACAGAGCTATGAGCTAGTAAATGGGTATTGACTGAAGCTGCTGATTTTGTGGTCATTCATTTTTGCAGCAATGAAAAAACTAATAACACCAAGAGTTTAAAAAGTTTCATCTCCTTAATAGGTCCATGACCTTTATATGTCCTTCAAGCCATAATCCCAATGTTGCTATACCTACTAGGAATAAGACCTGTCAGTCTGAGACATGACAAGGACCAAAGCATTCATTATTTCATATTAAAAACTATCAGAGAGCTCTTACTATGTGCCAGGAACTGGGCTAGACAAAGGTTACAGAAATATGGGCATAACAGTCACTACCATAACCTCATGGCAGACAGAAAAGTAAAAACATAGATTGCTACATAGAGGGATGAATGCAAAATATGAAACCCTTCAAAATATGAAGATAACAAAAAGAAGGACATATATATTTAATGGCTGGGGGGCATATGAAGAGATGCTTCTGAAATTATTAACTATGTAAATGTTTCTTTTTTCATTATGTGATAAATAAATTACTAGAGATCTCCATTTCCTTTATTTCTGTCTCTTGGAATTATACTTTTTATGATAACTATGTCCTCTATAAGTCTTCCAAAGTTAATTTATTATATAACATATTAACTTTCATTTGCTATTATTTAATCTATATCAGAATTATCCACACAAAATATTTGCAATCCAGAGCAGGGTTTATGCATCCTTTTGTTTTAAGGATTGCCTAGCACTAGCATCCAACTAAATTCGGAAAGGTCCTTAATAAATTCTGAGAACAGAATTTTTAATCAGAGCAGACATATGCCCCATGAAATCAAGATGACGAGGAGTTTCAACATTTAAACACAGAGAAGAATAATATATGAAAGAAAAAAACATTTTCACAAAATATTACTTCTTAAAAGAAGGTTGATTCAAATATTAATATGTAGATATACTGCTTATTAATGCAGCTAATTATATGCCCCCCAAAACAGGCACATCACTCACCATAAATAAAACATGTAGAGTGTTTTAATTCTGTCCCAAAAAGGATCTTTTTATGTAATTGCTGAGACATCATTAAAACCATTTCTGTATAACTGGAAGAAAAAAAACAGGTTCAGACCATCTTTTCTTTAGAGATTATCTCCGTGGTACCTCACAAGTTACTGAAACAGATATTTCTTGTAAATATTAACCAAAAAGGTATCTTTTGTGAAATTAATAGCCTTTTCTATTCTATACATGTCAGCAGAGCCTGCTATTTTACTGTCAGTCTGCTTGGTATATTTAACAATTAGTTTAATACTCAAACTCCTTAAGGACAGAAGATAGAAGGGCTGCCAATTTCCAGTATGGCTAAGAGATCCCTCATAGCCCCAGGCTAATGAGTTATAGTTTATTTCTTTGACCTCTTCTTGAAATGACTGCAAAACCTTTTGAAGTGAAGGCTGAACATTGCCATTATCCATTCTGATTTCACATTTCTAATTAGGCCAAATGTATTCTAATGAAAATATTATAAAAGAATATTAAAATACCCTAAAATGAGCAGATTTCAGAATAACAGTACACTAACAAGATGGTAGAAATAATGAAGTAAAGAAAGTACCTCATTCAAATGACTTAATACATTCATAAAGAAAACCATAAAGAATAAAAGTAAACAAAGAGTTAGTAGCCCTGGGATGATCAGGTAACACCAAAAAGTCTGATGTCTCTTTCAAAAAAGACATAATTCAAAAAAGAGAAAGAAGAAAGAAAAGAAGAAAGGAAGGAAAGAGAGAAAGAAGGAAGGAAGGAAGACCTTTATATAATAACAGGTCATCCTTTACTGGTTGTTGTTTAGTGATAAAGTACAAAGTTCATCTTCTTAATAGATTTTTTTAAACTAGAAAATTGGCAAATAAAAGATGAACTTCTATTTATGATTCAATTGGAAGAACAGACATAATATTTCATAGAGAAGATTTCTATCAATTTACTATTATTAAGGAGTTATTTAGGAAAGGTATTTTATGTATAACAAAACTACAAAATAAATGTCAAAATCTGAGCTCATTAAATAAATTTGAAAAACACACACAATTAGGAATGCTGAAATGAATTTAAAAATAGATGTCCAATTGCTTAATAACCAAAGGAAAATAAAATAGAATGTTTGGAATCATCTCTTGGGATGAGAAAGATGGAATCAAAGAATTTTTGCGTTTCTAGCAGAAAAAAATGTACTTGCATCTTTATGAACAGGAACCATTCGCATCACATCTCATCCCTACAGAAATTAACTTGTCTCTAAAACTTGCAAAGCCAGTTAAAAAGCAGTGACAGGAACAGACACCTATGGAATCACATAACTCCAAAGGTCTGCTGGACATCAATTATTTCATTGTAAAGATAGCCTGTAATCTTTTTCCTTATTTCAAAGATTTCACATTTTTCCCCAACACTGTCCCTTTTATGTGTAGAAATGCATTCTTTCATTAAACAAACAATATTTATTTATTATTTACTTTTTATGTATTCATATTTGTGCAATTGTATGTATATACTTATTCTCCTTCTTTAATCATTTGATCATTTAGAGTAAGACCCAGGGCTAAGATGCATTATCCCAAGGAAGGGAATGCAGAAATGACTCAGAATAATAAAAGTCATTGATTTCATTTCTAAGCTGTTTCAAAATAAACTTTAAAACTATACTGTGTGTCAATTTTCTCAAAAGCTTGACTTTCCAGACACAAATAGGGTTTGTTTGTTTGCTATTTTTTGTGTTCTCCTAGGGGTATAAACAGTGATTCAAAAGCAGGATGAAATCAGTTATAAAGAGCCAAGAAAAAACATGGTTAAGTACTTACAATAAATAAATAACTTAAATTTATAATAAATGTAGCTAATCCATCTTGAATATAAAACAAGAGAAATAGGAGACAAAAAGAGTATGATATATATATGGAGTGGCTTAACTAGAGCAAAAACTTAAGTGAGTAAATATGTCTAAAGAGGCATGCTTATCCATATGGACTGCTCAAAAAGGCCAAATCTGCAAAGTGAAATTCTGATTTAGAAAAAATATATGTTTTATAGGATACAAAAAAATACCTTTTCATAGTTCTATGAAAAAATAATGACCCACATTTCCTAAAATCTGTTTCCACTCAAGATTTTAGTGACTCAGGGGAAAGGAAAGAAAAATATCAATAAAGAGATTTATTAATATTTTTAATGCAACTTTAAAAAATATAAAGAACAAATTATTTTATCTTCTAATAAAACTTCTGTGTAATTTGTAGCTATCTACAAAAAAATATTTTTATATGAAAAATACTTACTTCATAAGAAAAGTTCTTCCTTCCTTAGTTAGATGCCTTATGATGTGAAAAACTCCATTCTTTGCCAACTAAAAGCTAAATGCCAAAAATAAATATTTAACATATACACTAATGTATAAGCACACATATATTTATATCTATCCATGTCAATACCTGTATCTGTATTATATCTACAAGCTTAGGCTATAAGAAAAGCTCAAATTAAAAGGCTGATAATTATTAATTAATTTTAATTGTGGTTTAATATTAAAACTCATTTTAATGCTCCTAATTTATATCCCCAATTTGCAAAATAGAATGAGAAGAGGATACAGTTATTATTCTGATTTTGTAATCATTCGCAGAATACATGTATGTGATTACTGTCTTTGAACATGAGTGCAAAGTTTAATAAGGCTCAACATGTACCCAGTAAATGATCAGAATTTGGTAAACTCTTTATCCAGAAGGTGACACACATCCAAAAAGCTTAAGACAGTCATTCAGAAGTTTCTATGTGAAAGTAAGTTACCTTTATATATGTAAATCAAATAGGTATTTAAAAAGTGATGTGACCTGCTGAGTATTATGAAACAATGATAACCTGTGGAGTCGTGAAGAATCTCTAACCAGAAAGTAATACTGGAAGTGTATGACCTCTAGGGTCAAAAAATCTGAAACTAGTTAAAGAAAGGATGTAATTGGAAGTAAGATATGCAGGATTTAAACTGTGAAGATCCCAATATACAATACTAAGAAGTAGAATCACTGCCGGGTTTGAAACAGCAGTGTAACATAAATGGTTTTATTCAGAATCATTATTCAGATAGTAATGTCAAGGATGAACTGGAGAGAACAAAAATAAAGGAAGGGAGATAAATTAGAAAACTATGGATAAACTGCAATGAGGAGCAAGGAAACTCAGATAAAGGTAGTGATATATTCAAGAGATATTTGGAGTAAAAATTAATACACCTTAGTGATTATCATATTTCACCAATTTTAGGATGCACAATTTTATATTTTAAAATTTCTGAAATTTTGTAATGGATGGTGTCTTATAATCCCTAGGGCACAGATGACTAGCATGATATAATTATGTGAAAGTATAATTTTCAGAAAGGTAATGCCATGACTCACATGCAAGTTTAAAATTAACTCATGCCTAAGATTTGCAGTCATTAATTAGTGAAGAATCCTGTAAGATTCTGAATTCAGTTTAAAGGATAATTTGAAGAAGAAACATATATATGTATGCAACCTAGAATGCCAAAATGGATTTGCTAATAGGTGCATACTGGTTCATGTCTTATAAAAGCAATAAAATTTTCAACTAGGCAGAAATTTTCTATCAGACAAAATGCATTTTTATTTCTATGGGTAAAAATCACTTGCTTCTCCCACTTTATTTCTCCCTTTGACTGATTCTGGCTTCAACTTAAAAAAAAAGAATCACTTGCTTTTTATTCTTTTTAAATTACTTAACATTTACCTTAGTAGAATTGTATAATAGTCCAAGTAAGAGAAAGACAAAAATATGTGCACACTTCCATATAAGCAGAGTGTCTACTAGACAATACCCAGCACTGCACTGGAAGAGATACCTACTCATCTCTTGGTGTTTCCAAGTCTTGAAAATGTTTTCTGACTATTTTCATTGTCTGATAATGTTCAACTATAAAAATCACCAGGTATCAGAGGCTTGGGATGAAATTTTAGCAACCAAAATATGGTACTCATATATAATGCCTAGGAATTTAATGGTTGCTTGGTAAGGATAGTAGATCAGTGAGTTTAGCAGTATCTTCAACTTCAGCTGGTAACTGAAAAGCTGGTTTAAGAATTCAACAGAACCATCAATCAGCTAAGTACAGCTGACATCAATAGACTACTCCACCCAACAATAGTAAATGACACACTCTTCTTAATCTCAAATGGCACATTAACCAAGATAGACAATGTTTGGGGCCATAAAGCATACCTTAAGAAGTTTAAAATAATAGAAACCATGCAATGTCTGCTTTCAGATCACAGTGGAATAAAACTAGAAATCAGTAAGAGAAAGAAAGCTGGAAAGTCTCCAAATACTTAGACAGCAAACAATACACTTCTAAATACCACATGGCTTGAAGGAGAAATCTCAAGAGAAATTCATAAATATTTTGAACTAAATGAAATAGAAAATACAACTTATCAAAATTTGTAGATTATAGCAAAGCAGTGCTTAAAGGGAAATCATAGCACTGAACACATGTATTTAGAAAAGAAGAAAAATCTAAAATCAATAATCTAAGCTTCCACCTTAATCAACTATAAAAAGAAGAGCAAATTAAATACAAAAGGGAATAAAGGAATGATAACATTAGAGCAGAAATCAATGATATGAAAGTAGGAAATAAAGAAAAAAATCAATGAAACCAAACTGTTTTCTTTGAAAAGACTGATAAAAACAATAATCTTCTAGCCAGAGTAACTAAGAAAAAAATAGGATACAAATTACTAACATCAGAAATGACAGGGAACATCACTAGAGTTCCTATGGACATTAAAAGTATAATAAAGTAATATTATAAGTAATTCAATGCCCACAGATTTGATAATCTAAATATAATGGACCAATTCCTTGAAATAATCTGAGAAAACTCACACAAAGAGAAATAAATAATCTGAATAGGCCTATATCTATAAAAGAAATTGAACCAAGTATTAATAAACTTCCAAAAGAGACAGTACCAGAACCAGATGGGTTCACCGTTAAAATTCTACCAAACATTTATGGAAAAAATTATACCAATTCTCTATGATCTCTTTCAGAGGAAACAGGCAGTAGGAATATTTCTTAACACATTCTATGAGGCCAGCATTAACTTAAATTAGAAGGAAAGAGGAATTAATTCAAAATGGACCACAGACCTAGTGTAAAATGCAATGGTTAAAACACCTAGGAGATAATAGGAGAACATCTAAACAACCTTGAGTATGGTGATTACTTTTTAGATCCTTCACCAAAGATATGATCAATGAAAGAAAGTATAAACTTTATTAAAATTTAAAATGTCTGCTTTGTGAAAAAAAGTCATTAGAATAAGAAGACAAAACATAAGCTGGGATAAAATATTTGAAAACTCACAACTGGGAAAGGATTGTTACCCAAAAAGTTACAAAGTATTCTTAAAACTAAGTAGATGAACAACCTGAATAAAATATGGGCAAAAAACCTGAAAAGACACTTTATCAGAAGATATAAAGAGAGCAAATAAACATGAAAAGATATTCAGCATCAAATGTCTTCAGGGTATTGCAAATTAAAACAATGAGATTCCACTACACATCTACTAACATGGCCACAATCCAGAAAATGAAAACACCAAATGCGGGTAAGGATGTGAAGCGGTAGGAACTCTCTTTCATTGCTGGTGGAAATACAAAATGGTACAGCCACTCTGAATGAAACTTTGACAGTTTCTTACAAAATTAATCATGCTCTTACCATACTATCCATCATTCACATTCCTTCACATTTACCCAAATAAGTTGAAATTTTACATCCGTACAAAAGTTTGCACACTGTTGTTCATAGTAGATTTATTCATAACTGCTGAAACTTGGAAGCAACCAAGAGTGTACCAGTAGGTGAATGAATAGACAAACAGTGGTACATTCAGACAATGGACTATTATTCAGTGCTGGAAAGAAATGAGCTATCAAGCAATGAAAGTCATGAAGGAAACTAAAATGCATATTTAAATGAAAGAAGCTAATCTGAAAATACATACTGTATGATTCCAACTATATGAAAAGGCAAAACTGTGGAGACAGTAAAAAAGATGAGTGAATATCAGGGGTTAGAGGAGAGATGGGGGTGACTTGGCAGAGCACAGAGGATTTTTAGGTCAGTGAAACTACTCTGTGTGATACTGTAATGATGGATATATGTCACTACATCTGTCAAAATTCATAGACTTTACACCACCAAGAGTGCACCCTAATGTAAACTATAAACTTAGGGGGATAACTATGTGTCAGTGTAGGTTCTTTGATGGTAATAAATGCACCACTCTGGTGAGATATGTCCATAGTGGGGGAAATTGTGCATGTGTGGGATCTGTCTACTTTCTGCTCAGTTTTGTTGTGAACATAGAACTTTTCTAAAAAATAAAGTTCATCATCTAAAAAAAAGAAAGAAAGAAAAGCTTAAGAGCTGAACACCAATGGGTCAACTGATTGTTAAAACACAGATTTCAACAATTCTCAATTCCAAAAGTAGTTTAGGAAAGTAGGACTTTGAAGGTTAAATAGTTTTAGAAGTATCTTAAATTATGTTCTTCATGTTTTGCCCTTAATTTAAGTGCAAAAGTAGTTTATGATAAGATTAATGCCTGTTTAAGGGTGAAAAAACTGTACGTATAAAATAATATTCTAAGGAGGTCAATGCATTGCATTATTAATTCTGGTTTTGTGCAGTATAAAATAAAAATGTCAATCATTAGTGTCATAGAAGTAGATGAGCTATGGTAGTGGCAGCGTAGTAATAGAGGATGGTTTCTGGATAGTGATTCGGCTAATGATGATGTCTTCAACTATTTTTATGACTATAGAAAAAGAAATTTGTGGAGAAAGTGAAAGAATTCCATTGATACACAAAATATATGATGGAGATATCAGGTCAATCAACAATTAGAAATATATCCATAGATTTCAAGAAAAGTAAAGGACTGTAGATACAGATTTGGGAGACATAAGTGTGTATGTGGATAAGACTGAGATTGTTTAGGAAAAGAAGGTACTAAGAACTGAATAGAACAACGGATGAGATTTTGATTAACTGAGACACAGAATATTAAGATGATTAACTTAAACTTTTAATTAATTAGCAGCTTGGATTGTCATATAGTATCCAGTTCCCAGCAAAAACCAATCTTTATGAGTAAGTGGTAGATCAGCAGGCAATGAAATACTCTAACTGGTAAAAATATTCTAATGAAATGTTCTAATTAGAAATATCGTAATTCTATTCTCCTAAATCAGTGATTTTTTTCAAACCACAATGATACATTAATTAAACTTACAATTAATATTCCAGTTTGAAAAATATACTGTATAATCTTACTTTCATTGGTTCTTTTTACTGTATATCCAGAGTATATATTTTTATACATTTTTCTGTATGCATGTGCATTATGCCTCTTTTTGAAATCACTCTGATTGTGCTCTTAACACCAAATATCAACCCTTACCATTATGCACTCTAATTTCCCATTTACTTGTCACTTTTCTCCCATTAGAATTCTTGGTTCTCAATGTTTCTCACAGTGCCTTACTTACTGTTTCACCACCAGAAATATAGCAGTGTCTGACATATAGAGGGTGCTAAATACATTTTTTTAAATAAGTCATTGAACTATTTTTTAGGAACATACTTAAGTTGGTAAGAGCCATTGCATGGGTTAGAGGAAAGAGCAGGAACTTTGGCACCACTCACGAGTTTTGTGACCTATGGAAAGTCATGAAGGAAACTAAAATGCAAGGTAGCTAAAAGTGTTTAGTTAAGTTTTATATACAAATAAAGTAACCTAGTCCTGGCATATAGTAGCTACTCAACAGATGGTAACCACTGTTACTTTCATAATATAATATGTCCTTTTTGCAGGGAACACATTTTAACCAGAGAGTTCCAGGTGAATCCCAGTGCCTCTTTTCAATTGACATTAATTTAAGTTAAACTTATAAAGAGTTGACTCTGTGAAAAATTATGTGATCCCTGTCTGCAAAAGAAAAGTCTTTTAATGCTTCTCAACTATAGTCTATCTGCTTGGAAGCAATAATGGAGAGGAAATCATTTGATAATAAAAATATTGTCATTCTCATGCAATTCAATATCCTCATTCTTATTCCACATTCTCAACCTATGATCATGTTGTTTCTGCATAAAAATCCTAGGCTAAAGATAGAAGACTTTAATCCAATATTGGTACAGGGCTTTGAATTGAAGAGCTAATAATTCTTCTCTTTCAGGAAACACTGCTAGCTGATTCCAAACCCAATTCCCAAACCTACTTGCAGATAGTCTATCTCCGGCCATATTTTTGTTTCAGTCTTGCTTATACTGTTTAGGGTTTGAATTCTCCTAATCTTGAGTCTTCCAAATTCAGGTTAGCTTGACAAGAAATCTGCCTTTGGCTGATGTCTTAGTTACCTCTGGGAGTCCCTAGCTATAGAGAGATCGTAATGCTCACTCACTTCCTACATTAATACCAACACCCATGTATTCCATCAGTACAAGGATGGAAGCTCTGTGACTGCAGTGTATGGGGAAAATGCGAAATCTTAAGCCATAGAGTGTAACTGGATCAAGTACTAAGAGAACACCATAGGAGATCAGTAATTCAAGTAAAGCTCGGTAAGAACTAGTCAGTAAGTAAGTTTAGATCAAAATCCCAAGAAAAGATTGGAAAATAATACATCATTTTCTTAAGAAATATTGAGAGTCTATGAGCTATTTTTACTATTTTTTTTAATTTGAACAATATTCAGCCATAATAAAATAGCATTTAGTTGGTTTAGTGGCATTAAATTAGTTAATTCTGAAAAAAAAAAGAAACGTTGAGAACATTAGCCAAGTAATAGAAAAAATATACAAGGTCATTCTCAAATAAGAGTGGTATTAAAGTGCTTAGATTTACCAGTTATAAATAAAAATTTTACCTAGAATGATCTTCCCATAGATATGACACTTATTTGTAGCCATTAGCACTGGATGCTGATATTAAGCAGTCTTCACCAGAATTTTAATCCTACCGAAAAGGATTGCTTTCAAGCTTTCACCTTTTTGGACAGAACTGAAAACACTGGTCTGTTCCAGCTATCTGTAAAGTATTAGGAGCTTGTCCTTGACACTTTGCTTAGCAACTGGCATTTCTTTCTTTTATTCACTCAATGACTTCTTGGAGGAAGAGTCTCATCTTCTTAGCTTTATTTATCTTTGAAGACCTAACATACGTAAGAGCAAAGGTCAAGAAAAAGACCACAGATGAAAAATTCAATAAAAGGCCCAAGTTGACAAAACAAAACAAAATTTATGGAACTGAACTAAAGTGGAGATCAGAGGTCAGGTGAAAGGCTACACCCAGATGAAAACAAAGGGTTCACACAATGAGCTGTACCCCACCAGTTCACTCAGTTTCCACCCCAAGAGCAAAGAAGAGATTGGTGCCCAGTCTTTCAAGTTGAGGTAGCAAGATCTCTAAGAAAAATGGCCTCATTTAACAAAACAAGATTACTGAAAAAGCCACTGGTGTCCCTAGCCTGTTGCTAATTAAGAATTAGTAAGGACACTTTCACTGCTATTGCTTCGGCTTTTCAAGCCCAGACTACCAGCTCAAAGAACTTAAAAAACTACCATTGACCTATGACTCTTCTGTAATCCTCCAAAAAGTCACTCTCCAAAGCATTCTTAGTAGAAAGTTTTTGGATGTGATACACATTTCTCTCCCCAAGACACAGAACAAACTCTTCTGCAGACAGCAGCCTCACTATTGCTTCTTCATCTGTATACTGGGGCTAGTAATACTTGTCACATAAGATAAGTTGGTATAATACTCATAATATACTTTGAGCTTTGCAAATAGAGGGCTCCATAAATATGACATACTAGCATTACTATGATAATATGTAAAGGCACAGTTACTATGCACCTGAAAAATTGGTGATCTTTTTCACTGAACCATGGATTATGGCTCTATTTAATTACTGGAAAGTGCATAGAATGTCTTGCTGAAATAAGAGCTGCAAAGACATTTTTTTGTTCAGGTACTAGCAGAATATTTTCTTTATTCTGCTGAAGTACAAAACTGTTAGGAACACTGAAAATGAACTAATTTTCAGAGGTCACTCAGCACTTATTAATTAGGCATGTAACCCAGGAAATAGAGCTGTAGAAAGCTCAAACTTTCAAAATTTCTTTCAAAACTTTCCAGTACTTATTTATAAAAATATAGCCCATTGGTTACCCCTGACTTTTTCTATCAAGAATTTCTGCTATTTTTCCTTTATGCATATACACCTTGAAAGTTTTTATCTATCAGATGAACATTTATTACTAATGATGTCACTGCATTTTTTATCAACATATCCTAATTGGTTACCAGTGAGCAGAGCTAATCAACATAATTGTAAATAGAACTCTTGTATTAGAAAAACAACTGCAGGAACACCAGTAAAGGAAAATTATATCTTTATCAGTGCATCCTATTGTGAATAAATTTTTTTTTTCTTGTTTTTAAAGAAAAATGTAAGTGCCTTTTTTAGCCAAAATACTCCTAAGCCTACAGGACCCCAGTTTTGAAATCAATGCTACAAGGACAAAATATGAAGTCAGGCTGACACCTCTCATAAAGAACACTTTTCTTGAGACTATTTAGGAAGCATAAAGCTTAAGAAGTGGCCAGCACTGTTTTAAGTGCATTAAATGTATTAAAACTCTTAATCTTCACAACACCCATATGAGATAAACTATTATCATTCCCATTTTCACAGATGAGAAAACTGAACACCCAAATGTGAGTTTATCCAAGTCACAAAATTAATAAGAAAAAGAGTCAAAGTCAGGCTTCATAGAATGCACTATTATCCACCATGCACATAGCCCTCTCATGAGGTATGTGCAAAATAGAGGTAAGATATCTAAATACAACTTTAATTAGTGGCTGCCTAATAGTTGCAACTTCAGATATGCAAGAAGTATGCTGATACAGGTCAGAAACTTGGATCTTCATAAAGAAACATCAAAGAAGGAATAAATAAAGCATTTTCTAAATGATAATTTTAAAAACTAGTCATATTTTGAAAAGAATACAAGTAAAGACTCCCACAGACAGATAGCTAATTAGTATTCTCTAAACATTCAAGTTGACTGAACTTCCATTTTCCTCTTTGTGTATCTCCCAACGCAGAGGATAATGCATAAATTCCTCCTGAGGGACTGCAGTGCCTTCCTTATTCCTCACTCGCCAACTCTTCTCCAATCTATACCCAGTAATTATCAAGATCAACTCAACCACTCCTTTCCTCCACCTCAAGAGCATTAGCAAACTGACCTTGAAAAGACCTCAAGATCAGTCAAAAAGAGTATTTGTTATTCTGATCAGGTGAGGACCATTCTTTTAGACTCTTGAAGTGTGATGATATTAGAACACTGTACTCTATACATTCATCCACTTGTAAATTATGCTGTATTTCAGCCACAGTAGAAAGCACTGTGAAGGTGATGGGTGGTGAAAAAGAGATGAGTGGGATACACTCTTGATCTTAAGTATTCATGAACCATAATAAAAAGGATAAAAGGAATGTGAGCACAAAATTTTTTACGGCAGTGTTTCCTTAGGTCAAGCTTGAGTCCCATGGCCCATCCATAACAGAATCAAATGTTTCAATCTAATCACCAATAAAGACTGGCTGTATTATTTACATCCAAAAATCATAATTGAAAGAGCTATTTTAAAGATATTTTAACATAACCTCAACTTCTCAACCTCAGGTATCCACAGGTAGGAAGGCTCAAGGCTCAGACACCCCTCACAGCTTTTCTTCCCTCTTTCCTCCCTTCCATTCTCTCCCTCTTTTTTCTTCTCTTTTGTCTTTCTCTCTCTCTTTCCCTTCCTCCACCTCTCCATCCATTTAAAAAATTTTTCTTTATTTCTTGGAAAAGATTACACTCACCACTGGAAATGTCTGAATTGCTGCTATTCTTTTAATAAAATAAAATAATAATTCTACATGTCACAAATGTCTCCAATGTTCAAGCAACAGAATTCTTTTTTTTCCTCACTTTAACAATATGTTATATGGGTAAGCAAAAAAAAAGTGAGGAAGCATTGGTTATTTTTTTTAATAAAAAGGAAATATAAATGAAACACAGAAATCCAGAAACATTGTCCTTTTAACTTTTGAAACAGCTGATCAAAATCATCAAGTGAAGAAATTCATGCTTTCTATAGAAATGCCAAGACTCTTACTACCCTGTCAAAAACATATATTTACCAATTATTATAAAATATCTTTGAGTCCTGGCATTTACTATGTAATACTTCTGTATTGAAATTGTTTTTAAAATAAAATGCTACAAGCTTTTGATTATGTTGATAGTATATAGATTTCACATACATACAACAGCACTATGAGAAAAATTAAACATCTTAGCATGAACTGCATGCATAACCCTATTTACAAAATTACTTACTGAGTTCATCATACTATAAGGCAAGTATCATGACAATCTTTCAGAAAAGTGAAAAAGCAGTTTGTTATTCTCCATTATATTCTCCAGGTTTTTATAGGCCAGTTCATTTTGTCTTCATGGTGAAATACCTTAAAAGGTAACATGGTATTCTGACTCTAGTGGTAATTTATTATAGCTGTTAATCTTGTAAAATTGCCCTCTGGATGTAATAATTTGTTATTCTTTTATTAGACCTTCTTCTGCATACTGTGTTTATCATAAAGATGTCACCATTGTGATGCCTAGCAACCATTACAATGTTCTAGAGGTTTTTGCATATATTTTCCTGGGGGAGAGATCTGCGTGGTCCCTGCATAGGAGAGCTGTCAATGTATTCTGATATATGAGGATAAAAGGAGCCCCTGCTGCAGACTCCAATAAGCTCAAGTCACGGCCTGAAAGCAGTGACTTGGGCATCACTATACTGTGTTAGAAAATGTGTCAATTATCACATGGACCGCCTAAGGGTATTGCCTGGGTCTAGGTCATAAAACCATCAAGACTGAAGGAGGGAAAAATTGATGAAGAAGTAAGTTGAATTAATTGATAACAAGGAAACCTGTATATGGAATGTTCATTGTAACTTGAGGCCCCCAAATTTCAGTCTGAGCAGCTTTCCTGTGGACGATCCCGGGAGTAAAACTAAAGCTGTCTATCTTCTGCAATACAAAGTACATAGAACTGGCATTTTAGGTATTTCCTAAAAGCCAGTAGGTAGTTGTCAAACTAGTCAAGAAGCCATAAAAATAAAAATAAAATCAGGCTAATAATGTATAGTTGTTTGGCTATTCTTGTGATTCCTCATATACGGTGCCACTGTTTATATGGGAATACAGTGGGGACCACTTAAATATGTAGCCTAGGGCCGAAGTCATGAAAGCTTTATGCACCATTTATGGAGGTTTCAGTGCAGTTTACTCAGGGAAGGGGGGAAGCTACATATTTTTCATACAGTGCTTTTTAAGCTGCTTCAGTGACCCACTTTTTAAACTTCTTTGTGTTCCTCTTGAATTACTAAATCGTATTTAAGGCATTGTATCAGATGAGTTTCTTTAAGAAATCACTATTCACAAGGCATGGAAATAATAAAAAAATAAACCATCTGTCTACATAAGATGCTAAAACTACCAATCAAGCAGTTTTGTGGAAAAATTCAATTTTATTAGACAACAAAAATTCATTGTTTGATAATATTAGTAGGCACTTTGCTAAAAATATTCAGGCAGCCAGCCACACGTAGATCTTGAGGTTCCCAGGATTACTGCCTCAGACTTTTCAAAAGGTAACAAGCTATTTTAAAGTACATTGCTAGGCCATGGGCACAGACTAGAAAGTTATCATTTTATTGGTGCTAAACAAAAGGTCCCCCATATTAAAAATTCAGAAATAAGGCTATTTCCCAAGCATATAAAATATAATAGGTGATGTATTTTTTCTAAATAACAGCAATGGGTATAGTAATGATACTTGCCAGAATAAATTTATCTCTGACACTGAATGTATTCTTTGAAGGTAAAATCAAATTTTACTTTAGAAGAAGCCATATGAGAAAAACTAACTTTAATAAAATATTTAACTAATACCTCTCATATCTTCAACTGGAAGAATGTTCTCACTACTGACCGATATTCCAATGAAGCAGACAGAAGTCTGCCTAAGCCTTGTCTCTCATTTATACAATTTTTGCATAAATTGGTATGATTTTTCTATATGTGTAAAGTTAGAAAGCAATGTAATCTTCCAAAGAGAGATTTTAAGCTTTTAATTTATATACTATTTGACAACTAGGAAGATGACATCTCTGGGATCTGGAAACCTACCTTTCCAATGTGCTAGCTATCTAGTTGCTAAGCCTATTGGAGATTTGGTTACATAGCTAAAAAAATCATATGATATGGCAATTTCTGACCATCCTGTTTCATACTATGAAAACCAAATGGAATAACTGATGTTGAAATGGCTCAGAAACTATAGTATACCACAAAATTTTTGTTATAATTGTTTTCCATCACTGTCATCTGTTACTATTATTTTCAAAATATACTCAATTATTAATTGCCTGGAACTTTTGAAACAGACCAAAGTCTTTCTTTTGATAGAAAAATAAAACAAGAGAAGGCCCATATATATGAGCTTATGGTGATAGATGATGATAGACAGAAAGATAGATGATAAACAGAGATATAGAAATATATATATATATAACTGTTTTTCAATTTTACAATGTTTCTTCTTCCTCCCTTGATGATGATTATAGGAATGTGTTCTACGAGATTAATTGTAAGGCTATTTCCCAAATATATGAAGAATACAAATCTTGGTCTAGAACTACAGAACATAAGTTCAGAGACAATTCAGGTTCCATATCTTCAGACGGATTCCACATAAAGTCAGTAAAGGCAAAGCTGGGTGGGGAAGGTGGCAATTTTGTAATCTCAAACTCTGTCTCAAAGATAATATTATACTAGAGCTTATTAAAAACTAATGGCAAAAATTATCTCTGTACACCAAAATTTAATTGGACTCTGATAATGTAATAATATGGAGTGTGGAAAATACACTTTAAAAATGACCAGAGTTGTTTGCTGTGGTCTTCAATGGAGAGTTTCCTTTATCTTATTCGAACAAATTTATCTTCTAGGGATATCACAGGAAAGAAATAGGCAACTCTTCAAACAAGATAAATGGAAACTTTGCAATGAAAACTCCTGTGTCTCAGGTTTATAACAATAACCACTCATTTGTAATGTGACATAATAGCTCATGAAGAAGGACTGCCTGTAGAAGAATCAAGTTCTCTTGGATAATAAATAAAGAATGTGCTGATACTCAGACTGGAGGCAACCCTCTTGACCTTAGCAGAATTGCTTTTGTACTCACTCTATAATAACTGACAGAAGGAAACTAATTAATTAGTAGGGAATAGGACATGGTTTATCAGTTGAATAGAAACCCAAAATAAAAGGATACAATAAAGCCACTTTTTTCATTCTTTCACCAAAATTTGGGGATGAGCAGCTCAAGGCTCTTATGCGTTCCAAGATTAAAAGGGCTCTGAGTCCTTTAAGTCATCAACATGTAGCTTTTACCTCACTGTCCAAAATGGTTGCTCAAGCTCCAACATTCCAAATTCACATTCTAAGTGGAAGGAAGGTTGAAGGATAAGGAAATATGCATTAAAGCTACTACATCCCAAATATGTGATTAAAGAACACAGAATTTTGTTCTCTTTACATTCTTCATTTCAAGTTGATTAGGCTAACTGCCCTTCACTTAGGTGGTCAGTAGAGGACACAGAGTCCTTCTACATTTTTTCTTCATCATTCCTATTCTTAATTCATACAGCTGGACTTGGAATATAGATGTGTCCATCTTATACCTCATATGGAGGAGAAAAATATAGAACATATGTGCAATGGTTCAAGTCCTGGATGTGGAAATGACACACATCAATCACTTCTACTCATCTTTTATTGGCAAGAGTGTCATTACATGGTATTACATTGTGGAGTGATTGAGCCTGGGTAATTCAGCGTCTGCTTGGGCATGTACCTCCCAGCTACAAATTTATTACATGGAAGAAGGAAAAAAAATTTAATTTGTATTTAGAAGTCTGCTCCACAAATGGTATATATAGTCCTTTTAGAGACATGTGTGACAGACACACACAACACCTTCATTTACTGGAATATAGTCATATGGCCCAGCTATTTACAAGGAAGATTGAGAAATACAGCCTTTATTGCAGGCAACTCTCGGTCCAGTTAAAAAAAAACACACATTCTAATAATAAGGAATAAGAAAATTTCATTTCTTCTACATCACATGGTGACAGTAAATGTACTGAGCAAAGGATATTATAATATTAATTTAAAGCACAATATACAATGAAAAACACATTCTTGATATCAAAAGTAAAATGACTATAAAACAATAGAGCAAGCTTATGGTTGTGAAGAAACAAAGATTTGCCAACAGAAATAGTTTAGATGTTTAATAACCAATTCAAATTGCTTTTGTTAACAGTTAAAATCATTACCCTTTAAAATAATTTTAATTACTTTGTTAATACATTCTTAATATACATGTTGTGTGGGAAAAGGGGCTAAAATCATACCACAGAGTGCATTATTTGAAAATTAGGACTATTTCAAAAACAGAGGCACAGAGTGATGGGGTGAAGTAGGTGGTGGTGTAGTTAGTGCAGTGAGGAAAAACTACTTGATGAGGATAACATCAGGAAAGAGTTCCAAAAGAAAGGATGTAGAAAAGCATAAGTTACAGAAGAGTCAGAATGTAGATGGACAAAATCATGAGGATACAGTCAGACAAAATCAGAGGAGATGTCTAAGGCTAGGGGAAGAGACTTGGGAGCTTAGCATCTGGCTTGTATTTAAAGCTATGGGAAAAGGCTGAGATGACCTAGGGAATGAGCATAGACAGAAAAGTAAGAAGTTCAAATGCTTCATACCTGAAGAATTCTAATGTTTATAGGTGAGGAAAATGAGGAGGACCTGGTAAAGGAAACAAAGGAGTGACCAGAGAGGGGACAGGATAGCCCAGTGAACAGGAAGTAAGACTGTAGGTTTCCGGCTTGGCATACAAGATTAAATTAATAAATGAAGTAAGAAGCTATTTCCTTAGTGTAGCACTCAAGTTAAAGGGATTGAGATTTCACAGACAGAACTGTTTCCAACTGTACCCATACTGGCAAAATACAATCCCCACCCCTTACTTCAATTTTATCTCAGAAAATTTGTTTAAAAATGTACCTTAAAACTTTTCAGTCTGAAAATTAAAAATTTTGTGCATGTTTACAGTCTCCAAAAGTCATCATGATATTTGTTCATATGTAATGTTCTAGCTCCTCTATATACAACATACCAAAGATAATCAGAGGTATTTTTTTAGCTGTATTTGGTATTCAGCTGCACTTAATCTTTATTTTATCATATTTAACTTTATTATTAGAAGTTCATCCCAATCAATGGAGAAGGTAGAAGCAAGAAATTATATATATATTTATATATTTTTATACACTTTTTTACATTACTACACCTCACAATCATCCTGGCATTTGAAAGTCTTTAAAATTTTAGTTTATGGAAAAGAAGAAAGTCACTTTTTCCAAATAAAAAAGTTTTGATTTTTGATTTGTAGTAAAGTGTATAGATTAAGTTATATTTTATCAAACCAATTTTTTCAGTATTAGGTGTTGTTCTTTAGAGATTTTTCCATTTTCCTGACAAAACATTTATGTTTGATCATGGTAACTTGAAGAGCTCTGAGTCCAAAATGAAATGGACAGGAATTAACTAGTAACTTAGGTATGATTGGGAAAATGTTATTTTCCTTCATAAGAGCAATAATTCAATTTAATTTACCAGGAGAGGTAATTTAGAAATAATACTGCAATCTCAATGTTCATGTACATGCATGCAAAGCAAACGTGCACACACATACACACACATTAAATATATTTCTAAAAGGTAAACTCAGACAGGAAAGGACATGTCAGATACAGTAAGATCAGACTACCAACATTTAGTATCCAATGGAACATTGTCAGAGATAGAGCATAGGGAAAATATTTAAGTTAAATATAACAAACTCTTTCTCTCTAATCAACAAGTAGTCTAGGGGTCTGCCCCTTGCTCAACTTCATGACCTAAAGTGATAGAAGATTCATGGCCAACTGAACCCAGCTGGATGTACGTGTAGAGTGCACACTAACTGGCTCTGAATCCCTGAATGGATGTACAAACACCAATATATGTGTGTATACACTGTGCATCTGCTTCCTCTCAACTACCCTCATTAGGTGGGATGAAGGCTCAGGCACACTTTAATGTAATTGCTAGTAAATATGGTAACTATTTTCTTCTACTAAAGTTACAAAAATTCTTTGAATTTTATATCAGGGACTAAATTTATAATGGGAAATGATGTTTGATGGTGTTTAAATGCAGAGTATGTCACTTTATAAAGCATAGGACTCTTTCAAGTTTTTTTTTTTAACTTCTTGACATATGTCACAATTTGGAATTCTGCTCTCATGGGATAAATGCCAGATTACATGGTGCAGTATTTTTATCCTCTGTACTTTTGCTGTAGAAGCATACAACATCAAAGGAGAGGCAGATCACTCACATCAGCAGAAAATGGAATAGGACTATAATATGCTGTCTTTGATCTTGCCTTCTAGTAATTATCTTGGCTACATGCATGCATTAAGAGTAAGATTTGAATTAATAAGACCAAAAAATCCTAGAAAATGTAAGAGGTACCCTTGAATATAAACTTCACCTATCTTCAACATGATAGATTGCAATGGCAGTCCATGAAGTTGTGAGTTGTTAATTTAAAGTATTAATCCTGAAATGTTATTCTCTCTGAAATTGTCACCCTATGTTTCAGACAGCAGTCTTGTCTATTAAGACATTATCACTCTTAAGTGCAACTCACCTCTAGTACAGAGATTTAGCTAACATTCATCAGGTTTCATGCAGGTTTTTCACAAAGCAGGACTTAAGGAAAAAAATCATTAATTTTTTTTTAAAGTCACCATCATAGCTCAGTTCACTATCAGTAAAAACCAGTCTAATGTTGTCTTAGGAAAGATACTGCTTTTGATATGGAAAATAAATCAAGTCATCAACATCTACATAGGGTTTATGCACAGAGATGGGGGGGTTATTATATTTTGATCAGTTTTTTCATTTTCCTGTTTGTTTACCAGTGTTATTGCTACATTGAGTTCAGTGGATTCTATCTTTCCCCCATGTAAGTAAAAACTATCATAGCTGTCGGAGGTTAATAAGGTAGCTATCATTCAGAAATATCAAGGGCTAACATTCTCTAGAGATTAGAAATGTTTCAGCAGTAAAATGTTTCTACAATATTTGAGGACACAGTTCACTTTGTAACTGATTAGGTACCACATATGAGAGACAAAACATTCAGTTGACACCAAATAGTAGGTGTTTTGCCTGTATAAAACTGTTTCACAAGGCATTGTATATTATCTTAACTGGAGACTGCTGCACCTACAGAAATAGCAAAATTGTTAGTATAAACTTGTTAACTGATATGTACCTGAAATAAATTAGTACCAATGTATTCCATTTTTATCTACCAAATGCAAGTTAAATGAACTCAGGCCATCCGAATAATAGGGAAGTAAGCCTCTGTTCCCTTCCACATCGTACAAAAAGATGTTTTAAACCTTACAAAGCAGGGTGAGAGGCCATTTGTGAAGCAAACTGACAAAAGAACAAACTTCTTTGAAGAAACATTCTTTTGGGGCTGAAAATAATTCCTGATTCTCTGTAATGATCCAAACTCATTTTGTAATAAATGAGGGTTCAGAAAGAGGATTTCCTTCCAAGAAAACAGCAGCCACAGATTTTATTTTTTTTAATGTTGTGAATTCTACTTTGTGGTACAAGCAATAAGAAAAGTATTTACTTCCTAAAAGTGGAGTGCAATTGCATCTAGTGATTTTGCAAGAGAGCTGAATATACAGGGCACCCTAACTGATGTCTACATGTATTCCACCACTGAAGCTGAAAATAACGAACATTGGAGAGTTGTGATGGGGCATGACACATATTCTTGTCTCCTAGGCAGACTTCCCATATTCCTGATTTGCTCTTAAGAACAGGTGCAAATTTGTGTCTGTTTGGTTTGTAAAGTGGGAAAGGAGCCAAATAAGAATTTAAGTCTCAAGAAAAGAGAAACTTTGCATCCCACCTCTTAAAGTGCTGACAAGCAAGCGGTCATTCTTGTAAGTATGTGGTAGCTTCCCATGGAGGTTTTATTTTTCACTATGGGTAAAATGGGAAATGTTGGGAGTTTACAGACCAACAATTAGCTAACCAAAAGTAAGCATCCAGACTTCAGCAATATGAAAGCATCTTAAAGGGGAGGTGGGTTTTGTTGCTTCTGAAGTTGAGGTGCTGGAGGAACTTCTTAACTTAGGGGGAAAATAAGGCATGTGAGCAGGGAGGTATACCACCATGATCAGAAACAGTCCTAAAAAAAAAGCGCACGTGTATCAGTAGGTAGGCTATCTCGGCTGAAAGGAGGAGTGAGCTCAGTGACTACAGCTGGCCTCTTGCTGCAGAATTCAGATGGTCTCAGTAGCTTGCAGCCCTGCCAACCCAAATCCTGAAAGCTATTTTCCCCCCTCTCCCACATCGCCAAGTTCCTTGGAGTCTTAAGTGCTGGAGAAAAGGTCACTGGAGTTAAAGCAGTGGCTGGGAGGGCTTCCCATATAAGCAAAGCCCATTCCCAGCGGCTGTTACATGTTCGTTTTTCCAGCTGAATGAAATCCAGGAGCGGTGGGCTTGGATTTAGGCTCACAGCAGCCCAGTCCCTTCAGCGGGCCGGGATATTAAAGCAGGGGTGATTAGGGAGCGGTGTGTGTGCCGGCCTCAACCAGCCTGGGAAGCGCGACATACCACTCAGATCTGGGAAGTCACTCAGCCAGGCTGTGTGCTCTCACCAGTGGCTGACAGTATTCAGCTCAGGATTTCTTTCCTTGTGCCCTGAATGTGGTGTTGCGCTCTCTGAACAGAAGGAAATATAAGACACCCAGAGTGGTTTAGAACACCAAAGCTTCCTTCTCTGGTTTTAACTTTAACATAAAATATATTTAAAATGGCTAAAATTATTTTATACCAGAAATGTATAGATTCCAATACCAACACCAGATATAAAAGTAAATTATTTCAGTAATAGAATGTTGTGGTGCAAAAATCGCTCCATAAACAGCTCCTTCATGATCTCCAAGCCTATCAATTACATTTTATTATTTCCCTGCATTGTGGCATTGAAAAAATCTTAGTGTTATATTGTTTATAGCACTTGCATATTTCTTCAGAATGCCTAAAACAAAGACACTTCTCTGCAAATGACAGACTGTAATTTCCATATTTCTACAAATCTCTTTCATTTCCTAAATAAACAACAGAAATTTCTATCTGAGGTCTCTGTGACCTGATGACTCAGCTAGTAATTCAACCTTCTAAGGCCTCATGTAAGCAACATTTTGGAGACCTGTGGATTTAAGGATGGTGCTAGAAAGAACATCCATTTCAGAAAGACAATGGGTGAATTTTCATTCCCACTAGTAGTGTGCTCTATGGACTGATAGTTGGCTCTCTTGTTATATATTGATAATTTGGGGAGAAACACAACTTTGCGGAAGCTTTGAGTCCAGTATTTACTTTGCCCACACATTTCACTGAAAATGCAGACACCGGGGATATTTTATTCTGGACTATCTAAGGATAAGGTGTATCATTGTTTTCTTGTGGCTGCCAACCACATGGTATAATTTCATAGATCTAAGTATTAGCTTGATCTAGGGCTTTATTACTGAATTAATGTTGCAGAGCCCTGTTCCCACACCAGCTAAGATGATTTCTTTTGGTAATTTCACCAATAATGTAGTCAATTAAAATAATTAAATAAAAGCTTAAAAGCACTTATAATTTTTTGAATTTTGAGTCCTGATCTGAAGTGAAACAATGTTGATAAACAAAAAATTATACCTCTTCACACTTTAAGATTATGTTACTAAAAGATGCATGATAATAATGTCAAAATCTCAAAATATTTGTGACTTTATAAAAAAATAGAACTAGAAACTGAGATCAGCAATATTTGCGTGAAAAGCCATATACAAGTATTTAATGTTTATTAAAAAAAGAAAGAAAAAAACAGGAAAGAGCAAGTTAAATAAGGAGAATATAGCTATGAGGAGTTACGTATTTGGAAATATTTGTAATCTATTTTTATTTGCTAGGCACTGGACATTTTTCAGGATTTTTTCTATAGAATTTAAATAGAAATCCTTATAAATCTGCTCCTTTTATTGTGGGCAGATAATGTGCATAATGCCAAATGCTTCATTTATTTTACAACCTGGGTTACAGATAGATTTGTATCTTGCTTCTTTGGATCTGCTTGGTTGAGAAACACCAAGTAACTTAAATATTTGATGTGAAATAAAGGCTTTAGTTCACCATTAATTAATCTATATAACTAAATAGGTATTTCCAACACCCTGGAGATAGTGCTTACTTTATCTGTGATAATTTTTTGCTGGAATAGCCATGGCATCTCTGACACATTGCTGGCTCATTCTCCATCAACAAACCAGGTCAAAAGCAAAGTTCTGTCTTCATCTTTTTTGCCCTTGACTTCAAATCTAGTATATTTGGCAGTTAATAAATAAAATATATAATTTTTGAAAATGCAAGAGATCACTTATGTAAACAACATAAATGGACTGAACAAAAACAGAAGAAATCCTTTTCAACTACTGTAGCACAATGGTGTATTCAATAAACATAGACAAGCAGTCAAAAAATAATTTTCATCTCTCTTTTGCTTCAGTGTAGAAAATATTAATAGGGACTTACTTGTGATGGTCAGCTGTACTTCTAAATGCCTCCATTCCATGCTTCTGAATTCCCACACAACCTAAAGGTATTCCAGATCCTCTAATACATCTGGTCATCTAAAAAGACCAAGAGTATACTCTCTAGATGACCCTCAAGTTGGTCTGAAACTTGATGTCAGGCTGTGGTACGGTTGTGGAAGCAAATGCTATCTTCTTAATCTGAGCATTCCTAATTTTATCTGCAAGTAAACCATTAGGTACTTCCTAAGGAACTAGGAACTTTGGTAACCACATTTACCCTGATTCTTTAGCATCTTTTGTTTTTGTTTGTTTGTTTGTTTGTGGAAGAAATTTTTAGAGGACCTTAACTTTTTTAGACCACAAATCTACCATTCTTGGTTGCCTTTGCAGAAGAGACCATATGCTCTGGTGAGTCCTTTCGATTTCAATTTCTGTTTTCATATGCTCTTGAATCTATAATCTTGGACCAATTCCAGTGTTTTTCAGTTCACAAAATATTTATGTCAGATCCTAACTCTTGGCTTCAAAGAAAAATCAATGAAAATGATAGATATTGTACTTGACCTTAAAGTGCTTAGTGTCTAGTGACAAAAACAGACAAAAAATTAAAACACACTATCATAAAGGTTGTGTCAGGGAAAAATCTAAGATTTCAAGGGAGCATATCACCTATCCCAAATCCAGAGGTTCAGAGATAACTTCTTAGAGAAAGCAGAAATTTAATTCGAAACCTTACGGAGCAAATGAGCCCTGAGGTAGGTGTGAAGCCCTGGAGTGGCTCTTTGTGGATGAAGCAGCTGGGTTAAGTGAAGGACTGGGTGGATGATAGGGAACGCTGTAGGCAAAAGATTTATGTATCAGATCCTAACTCTTCTACTGTAAAGATTCAGCAGAAAGGTCCTAAAGCAAGACCCAGTATGGGAATAGATGAGACAAGTAATTCAGTCTCGAAAACTAAATTGAAATATTCAGACTTCAGTTTAAGAGCAGTGAAGAACTATTGAAGAGGGTTTTAAGAGTGTGGTGACACTATAAGATGTGTGTTTCAGGAAAAGCATTTTGACAGGGATGTTCGTGTAACAGGAGAAAGACCAGGCAGGATGAGGATGTAAAGTTATCCTGTTCTTGCTGAAGGTGAAATAGGAGGGAAGGAAGAAGGCCTAGTTTATAGCTTTGAATAAAGATTAAGAAATTAGAGTTCAAATTTTCTGATGGCATTTCTAGATGACCAAGCTGTGATGTACTCCTAGAACGGATAGCTGAACTGAGTGTGTGATCTCTGCATCCACACGCACACTGGTGGAGGAGTCGGTGGGAGTATCAGGGGAGATCAAAAGTTAAGAACCAGGAATGTGGACAGCTGGATGGACAACCTGCATGAAGAGTGTTGTCACAAGGTGCCTGGGCATGGGAAAGGACCCACAAATCCTTATGTACAGAGCAGTTACCAGGAAAACAGGCAACAGCGCCAGTGAGAGTGGAAGCTCGCTGGGAAGGTGGGCCCCGGGGACCACGTGTGGTCTGAAATCAGCGATTATGAAGTAGGAGAATGACTTTCCTACCTTTGGATCCTGCCATCTAATGAGTTAAGGGTTAGTATAAGAGTGTTTAGCACTGTCTAAAGTTTCAGAATATTCCTTGCAAAGGTTTGAGAGGGAGGAAAGCAGAAGCTGGGAGAAATGAAGTGAGAAAACAATTGGTTGAAAAGAAAACAGGATAAGAAATAACTGGAAGGCTGGAAGTTCAGGTAGTGACCAAGGATCACAGGAACATGAGATGTGAGGAATCAGAGTGAATGTAGTTAGAAAACAGTCTTGAAGTTAGTCAAACAAAGGGCTTAAGGGAGTTTTGCCAAAGAGAATGTTCCACTTGGTAACTAACGGCTCTGGTAGCATGTGAACATGCCAAAGAACCTTGAAAGACTTTTCTCAAAACAGAGAGCAGAGTCTGACATGGCTTTCAATGACTGAAAAAACATAAATTAAATTTAACCGGACTCATTATGAAACCACACTGAATTCCATTATCAATTAGGAAAGACTTCTTGCTAGTGTAACCAAACAATAATTTTCCTGACTTCCTCATTTTTTCCTGCTTTTTTTTGGTCCATGGAGAAACCAAAGAAATATTTAAGAATGCTGGGATTTGGGAAAAAGTAAGGGAGGCTTGCTGTTCTGGTCTCAGACTCAGCTTCATTTCAGCGTCCTCCCCTCTGCTCTTCTCTCCTAAATAAGGAGGCACAGGGAAGGCAGGGAAGTTTGTTATTGGGAAAGTTAAGTCTTTTTTTCTCCCCATTCTTCTTATTCAGTAACTCCGAACTAGAAGGACTTACATATGAGCACATGACCTGCCCTTAAAGGCCCCTAGAATGTAAGGAACAACCTACCTGAATGAACCTTAATGATGTTTTGCTAAGAGGTATTTAACCATGAAAAGTTGGAGATGCTTAAAGGAAAGATAACATAAAAAATTATTTTTACTGTTATTATTTTTGTTGTCCAGTAAGCACCCCTGGCTCTCAGTGGTCTTGAGAACAACCAGGCTGGGAAGCAGACTGCAGCCAGCTTAAGCTCCATCACACACTGTGCTCGCTTGAATCTAGTCCTGAGCACACAGCACCACTAGGTGGAAGGATCATGTAGGGCAGTGACAAATTCAGCTTGTCTTGATTAACTATCTTGAGAGGTATAATTTTTGCTAAACTTTGAATTATTCTGAAATTAGGTTTTATAGTAACTCTACATGTAAATGGGTATACTTGTGAGCATGGGAAAGTTGAAGGTAATTTGGCCATATAACCTGCAAGTCAAACTTTTACAACATTGTAAAAAAGCAGAATGCTTCTCCCCATCTCTAGCACTGGCTATATGCTTTGCCATTAAACTAAAC
The DNA here is from genome assembly GCA_032199065.1 of Smutsia gigantea. Taxonomy (NCBI): domain Eukaryota; kingdom Metazoa; phylum Chordata; class Mammalia; order Pholidota; family Manidae; genus Smutsia; species Smutsia gigantea. The sequence continues at coordinate 84,918 of JAVSCE010003967.1, read as the reverse complement.
ACTGACTTTGATTATACAGAAGATAAGTGTCAATGATAGAGCTTAATATTTAGGGAAATTTCCATGTGTCTGTAGGTGCTGAACTATATATTTGGATTACCTCATTTTCCCTGATGATTAGTTTATATGTATAGTTTAATAAACATTTCTTAAATTCTTCAGATCAGAAGAGATCTCCTTTATCTAATTTCTTTTTCTGGGATTCATAAGAGGCTATGCAAGTAATTTTGCCATTATTACCAAAATTCTCAGATTAGGAAATTCAATAAGTTCTCAGGATGGAACATTTTAATGTTTAACAGCATTTGTATTAAGAGTTTTGTCTAGTTTCTTAAGTCAGCATTTTAATTACATCAATAATTGTTTGTTTCACTAGGGATATTATGATTAACAAAACAGGCAAAAATAATTCCTTCCATTACTTCAAACTCATAACTTCACACTTATTTTATCTCACTAAATTTGTAATGATGCTTTATAATTTGAGATTGCGTTCTCTAAGCAGGCTTACATATCTATAAGAAAGATTTAAGGAAAACAAATGGAAGGGGATGGTGCACATAGATAAGAAACTTGGAAATACCCAAAATATCTCTCTTCATCAAACAGTGGGTCCTAGTGCTCTAAATAAGATAGACTTGCAAGAGAAATAGACTGGTCATAATCTTCATATTCAGTTTTGTTTTCTTATCTAGATCCAATAAAGATAACCTTTAAAGCTTGTGCTGTCATCGTGGATTTACATAAAGTATATGAAATATTTTTCCTACTGTTGGGGAGGAAGACATTTCTTCTGCTCCTTGAGGTTCTTCTAACTGGTCTAAGAATAAAATTGACATTAGACAGATTAACAGGAGAAAAAAAAAACCTAAGTTTAATTACATATGTACAGGAAGCCATAGACATGGGACCAAAGACAGTCAGGGCTAATGAGGTATATAGGTCACCATAAACCAAGAAGGGGGTTGGGGTCTGAGACGCCAAAGGAAAAGGCAAGTAATTCACAAGAATAAGAAAAGGGTAAATTTTTGATAAGCAAATGTTTGTTGGGCCACACAGAAACCATGAGGGGGCACAGAGAGGAATTTAACAGACTTACTCACATCCCTCCCTTTCTACCATCCCTAGTTTACATTATAATATAGCTATCTATGTGATAGCTCTCTTCATGGAGGAGTTCCTCCATCTAGTATTTTTCATGCAGTTTGGCAGTGAGGGAGGGGCAGAAGGTCAGAATATCTTTTGGACCTTGATGATTTTCAGCTCAAAATGATCTGCACGTCACAATGGCACATCTTGGGGTGGCCTGCCCTTGATCCCTGCACTTTCTCATTTATAAAATAATCAGTGTATTGGAATTTTGATTGAGAACTAAAGTTCAATAGTTAGATTTTCTTTTTCTGTATGTTTTCAGGAAAAAAATTTAAAATGCCGTATTATAGATTATTAAGTATTTTCCTATACTGTTAGTCTTTATTATTTGGCACAATGAATGAATTGCAATTTAAAAATATTAAGGCAAAAACATCCATCCATACACTCTACTCTAAGAGTAAAGTGTGTACATAATGTCGTAGGCAGACTTGCAGTAATAAAAAACTTAAACCAATTCAAATCTCCTTGCAGAATAACTAAGTAGTCGTTATAGCCAGTCACATTTTGATCATTCTTTCCCAGGAACTGGAATGGTATTGGGGGACCATATAGCTCCACATTCCTGGAGTAGGAGCCAGAAGAAGAACAAATTGAAAGGACAGTTAACTGCTATACTTCATCATCATTTCCACTACCTTTCCTCTCCCCAGTTGCCTCAACTCACTCCATAAGCTGAGGTCAGAAAAATGCAACAAGAAAAGAAAATCTCACTCATCATATAAATTAGTTGCATGGAAGTACAGCATAGAGCATATAGTCAATAGTATTGTAACATCTTTCTATGTTGACAGTAACTACACTAGTTGGGGTGAGCATTTAATAACATATATAACTGTCAAATCACTATGTTATATACTAGACATCAATATATTATTGTTTATCATCTACACTTCAATAAAAAACTTTTTAAATGCAGACAGAAAAATATTATTCTGGTTGTTTATCTGGTCTTTTAAGAGCCAAAATTATTCTGTTTATAAACATATGTATTTGTTTATATGTATTGTGCATGTGTATCATCATTTCAGAAACGGAAAAACAAATATGGTGAAATTGTCATAGGAAATTTTTTTCTAATTTTTTTCTCAATGGAAGAGGGTATGTGAGTAGAAACAATATGTAAGTTCACATATTCAGTTTTATGGATTGTAACCTGCCTAATCAGTTGACAAAGGATATCCCCCAGTAACTAGCCATGTGTCATCAGGCAAATTATATGAACATTGTGTACTCAAATTTCATCATTTATTAATGGTTCACCGAGTTGTTCTGAGGAATGCTATGCAGTTTTTAAAAGTCCATTCATGAATTTAGAACAATTCTTGGTATACAGTAGGAACCAAAAAAGCATTAGTTGTTACTATTATATCTATCCTTTAAGACCCACAATCCTGCTACCATCCTTAGATTTTCTGTGATTTTGTAATGCAATTATTTCCACACGTACAGGCCTTCAGAGTCAAGAAAATATTTCCTCATTTAAAAAAGCTCATCTCAGTACTTTAATATGCACTTTCAGTTCTTCTTGTATATAAAAACTTGTTTCTTTGTCCCTATCTGTGGTATGCTTATTCACACAATTGCCATCTTGGATTCACAGTGGTTAGGTTGATAGAGAAGGCCATACTTATGCTATCTGGACTTTCTATATTTATGTCCAACCCAATCAAAGATTGAAGTTTGTTGATAGCAATAAAACTTTCTATATTTGAGTTCATATTTTGAATACAGCCCCAAAATGTATTGCTTTGAAGTAGAGACTAGCTCATAGGTTCAATGAACTCATCTTTCACTGAAGAAATCAAAGTTCCCAAATGAATTGGTTTATTGGAGAAAAACCATAATCTGAACTTTGTTTATTCCAGTCAATGTTGTTCTCACTGTCACCTACCCCGATTCTAGCCTTCCCCTTCTGCTTCCTTCAAGCACATGTAAACACACACCACACACACACTGAGGTGTGACTGACAGTTCCCATTCACAATACGTGTCAAGGCATGTTGAAGATGAATTGGTTTATGTGAGAGGAGAAGTTTGCTTTTTATCTACCTATGTGTTGTCAATCATCTGGTAAATTCTAGTGACTTTTACCACCAAAAGCCAGAAAGAAATAACATATTTATAGATTCCTCACAGATAATCTGATTGCAGTAATTTCTGTAGAATCATGAATGGAACTGAGCAGGGACAACCTTCACTGTCTTTTACAGCCATTCAACAATCTTTAAGCTTCACTGGAATATTCTCCTGTGCTTGGGTATTCTGTCCAATGTCTTCCTCTGTGTGTGCTAGTGAATTAATCTATTGATATACGTTATTTTTTTGGTGCTCCCTTTGAAAATGAAAATGTGTAACAATGTGATGCATTTGGCCTACTCTGGTTAAAGTTAAATACTACCTTTAAAATTTTCACTTCCAATAGCAGATATGTGACAAATGACATAGTAATTTTCCTATTTCTTCATGTTCATAAAACATTGATAATATGATTTTTACCTTCCCTTTGTTCTCAATTAAATGAAATGCTCCAATACAATTAATGGGCTCTTGCAATTTAGGTTTTCTTTAGAGGTTTCTCTTGTCTCTGATTAACAGCATTTTCCATCCATTCTGAGAACCCCCAACTGCTATTCAGAATGTTCCATTATGCCTGCCAGCTATAAATACAATTGTGAACCAATATCATTTTAATTGTTTCACTAATAACTTGTTTTAAATGATTCAACAGTCATCAGGAAAGATAAGTGCTCTTGTACCCCACGGGCGTGTGGGCATGATGGCATGAGGCAATGTAGAGTGCTGTATCAGAATAATGAAACCGTGTGCAGAAGATAATGACAGAGCACTCACATTGCTGTAAAGACAAATGAAAAGGGCAGATCTTCTTTCCTCAGTAATATAACATCCATTTCTAGCTCCCATTTCAATCATTAGCCCTTCCAAGCAGATTAATGCACAAATACACATATGCAACATGTCCCATCATAATAGCCATATGCTCCCATTTTTCCAGGCGGACTCTGAATGATGGACTTAACGAGCTTTACAAATGCTCTTGTTAATTAACAAAAATTGTTACTTTCTCATTTGAGGGGGGCTTTATAAATTAGACTTAATTACACCAGATAATTGCAACTGCCAGGCACTCAGCAACTCCTTCTCATTCTGCTCTTTCAGTGGCAAATCAACAATTGCAACCCTTGCCTATTTGGGTAGATGAATTTAATAAGCAAACAGCCCTTTTATGTTAATGGTTTACTGGCATTCCTGGGCCTGGCAGGAGAAATGTGCTGGGGGAGGGTTTGCTAATGGCAGTACATAATCACATTAATTAAAATATAACTGCCATTTAAAGATTTGTAGTGTGGAATTAGAGCATGTTGGGAACTGAGAAAATCAAGCAAGAGTGCATATTAGCACCATTACTCTGTGCTGTGTGCACAGCAGTCAGCAACCTCATGTGTCATAAATGTAATTTATGAGTGCTATTTGCTTTGAAATATATGTTTTTAGTTCACTTATTAGAATGTAAAAATTTGCAGCGTCTGCTTCAAGAGGTTCAAAATAAATTCACTAAAAGCTGAGACCCATGCTCTGCTTTTAACAAATCCCTCAACAATGCTTTTTTTAATTATGATTTTTATAAGTTCTTAGAGTAAAACCAACTGTCTCCTTTTCCTAAGACACATTTAAGACTGAATGCTACTATAAATTGTGAATTTTTTTTATATTTATACAAGTTAGTGTTATTTTGATTGGGTCTTTAATAAATACTGTCCTTAAATTTGTTACTTTGTTCTAAAGAAGGTCAGTGGAAACTGCTAAATGCTTTAAAGTTGGGCACATGCAGAGAAGATAGTTGAGAAAATTTCTTCCAAAGCTTTTCATTAGTCTGTCCCTGGGATCCACTCATTGGTTTCAAAACTATCCTTGATCTAAATCAAATCCGTTTATACTGCACCAACAAAGAGGTTATGAATGTACAAACCCTGGATAAATTGCCAAGGGCCCATGGAAATACTTAGGGGAACAATGCTTAATTGATTCTTAATAATGTCAAAAGGATTCTAGTTTCAAGAACCAGCCGACTGTGACCAAATCCCACTTTACCAAAGTTAACCTAAAACAAAGCAAAACCTACAGAAATTCTCAATTCCCTTTGTTCGTCCAACCCACAAAGTCCCCAAATTCTAGAACTACAATTTCAGACTTCTCTGTAGGGAGAATTGATGGAAGTACAGCGTAAAACTCTTGCAGGCTGTGTGTTGCTATTTTTGTAAACTGCGTGGACAGCTTTCCAACACCAGTAACTTGAGTATGTCAGAGCTAAAGACACTGACACTGTGCCAGCCTCAGAAAACCAAAAGCCCAGCCACACTAAAGAGGAATCTTTTCATGTGGAGTCCAGCGCCATGGCTGATATTGTTGCTCAAGCTAAACCTTTGTTTCACTGAGGAAGCAGGACTTCGTGGAGCCAAGGATGTCTGCTCTGGAGCCCTGTAAGGTTTCAGTAAGCTCGTCGGGTATAAAAGTAGAATGCAAGACATTCTAGCAGCTTTTCACATAGAATGAAATATTAAAAAGCAAACAGTGGGCCCAAATGGAGTCACTAGTGCTAAACCCCACTCAGCAAACCGAGACTTAGCACCTAACCTAATTGGAGTTTCAACCCCCCAGGAATATAACCTTTAACCAGCCAACATGGAATTTCCTGGTCAGTGCTAGTGAGATAAGCCACCCAAGAGACTCCTTCTGATACCCTTAGGAAAGCAATCTTACCTAAAAAAGTGCATTCTTTGCTAATAATTTCCTTTTTCTGTCCCTTTCCCAACTTTAAAAACCTTTCCTTTTCTCTATCTCAGCAGAGTTCCTTTCTATTGGATGGATGGAATGCTGTGGATTCATGAATCATTGAATAAAGCCAATCTGATCTTCAAATTTTCTCAGTTGAATTTTGTTATTGAATATAGATATTTAAAATGCATTAAGGCTACATGCAGGCGTTCCTTGTTTTATCGTGCTTCACTTTGTTGTGCTCCACAGACGTTGCTTTTTTACAAATTGAAGGTTTAGGGCAGCTCTGCATTAAGCAAGTCTGTGGGCATTTTTTTCACAACAGCATTTGCTCACTTGGTGTCTCTGTGTCACATTTTGGTAAGCTAACTGAGGCTGGTTCACGAGATTCAAGGAAAGGAGCCATCTCCATAACGTAAAAGCACAAAGTGAAGCCGCAAGTGCTGATATAGAAGCTGCAGCAAGTTACCCATAGGGATCCACCTAAGTGATTAATGTAGGAGCCTACACTACACAACAGATTTTCAATGTGATATCTAGTTTATCACAATGGTCTGAAACCAAAGGTGCAATATATCTGAGGTATACCTACAGTCCCATCGTCTAGAGTTTGCTTTTTACTTGGGGTGCTGTGTTGTGATTTTCTATCCACATTTTCTTACTTAGCTCCTTCTAACAAAGCCCAGATATCTTAGGATGGGTAGTTGGGTTGGGGGATCAGTTTCTGCCTACCAAACAGAATTTTAATTGTGTATTTCTTTTAATGACTAGATGCTGTCTTGATTAATATCTGTGACTTCTAGAAGAATTACATCTCCTGAAATGTCATTTCATGTGTTCAGGGTAGTTACAGTAGTCACCATAGAATCTGTGCCTGCAATGATGTCCCAAGATGATCCAACTCAATCATTTAACTAATTAGGAAATTGGGATTCACCTCAAATCATTAAGTGTTGCTCTGAGATCACAAAATATGTGAATTCAAAGATGTGATAAACCTGGGAACAATACCTAGATCTTTGAATTTCTCACCAAGTTCATTGCCAAAGTGGTTCCTATGTCCTACTAGAAAAATTAGGATATCTCTGAGTTTTCTTCTTTGTTAGTTGATTGGTTTTCCTGTCAGTTTGTTTTAATTCAGTTTAATTAACATTTATTGTTAGAGCCTTGACTGAGCACTGAAGTTTCAAATATGAAAGCAACATGGCCTCTGCTCTGAACTAGTTCTGTTTTCTGAGAGACACAAAAAAAACCAAAATAGGTATAGTCAATCTCACATGGGAAAAAAATGTATCTGGGTATATTAGAAATAAGGAGAGGTTCTTAGAAATCCTGCCATCTGCAAAAACGTGGATGGACCTGGAGGGTATTATGCTAATGAAATAAGCCAGGTGGAGAAAAACAAATACCATATGATTTCACTTATTTGTGGAGTCTAAAAACAAAACAAAACAAAATGAACAAAATGGCAGTAGACTCACAGACACAGAGAAGTGACTGGTGGTTACCATGGGAGAAGGGTTGGGGTGGGTTGGTGAGGAAGGTTAGGGAGATAAAGGGGCACAAAAATTCTCAATCATAGTATAAATTGGTCACAGGGATGGTAGTACAGAATGGAGAATCTAGCCAATGGTTCTGTAACATCTTTCTATGTTAACAGGTAGTAACTGCACTAGTTGGAGGTGAGGATTTAATAATGTGGGTAACTGTTGAACCACTGTGTTGTATACTTGAAACCAATATAAAATAGAACATCAATTATACCTCAGTTAAAAAATTAATTATATTTAAAGATACAAAAAAACTAAAACAATTATTGTGGATAATAAGTTTTCAGTATGTATGCAATACTTTTTATATCTTCAAACCATTGACTATCATTATCTAAAACCTACAACACTCTTACAGAGGTCCAACATCCTAAAAAATTATAAATTTCCAAACTGTCATATTGACAGTTGGGTTATTTAAAAAATGATAAAAGAAAAGAAAAATAGAAAAGAAAAGAAATATAGTTCTTAAGCATCCAAGGAAACAAATGTTTAAAGGAAAGGATGTATGAAACAGAATTATGTGGGCAAAAATATACATTGTTTTGTGCCATCCAGGACCCTATTGGGAAGAAGGGGTATGGCAGAAGAGGAAGTAAGGGGCTAAATCTTATGCCATATATGGGGCACGGGGTCTGATCATGGAAGGTCATTAACAAGTTCTCCACATGGTAGTGACATGCTCAAATTTGTTTATTAGATTGATCACTATGTGATAATCCAGAAGATGATTAATGGGACAGAATTTGAGGCACAGAAACAAGTTAGGAGGCTGTTGTAATAGGACACCAGTAGTCAGAGTAAAGAGGAGGAATACCTGGAAATAATTTATACATAAGGAATGAGGACAGGATATTCTACCAGGCCTCTAAGGGCTCTGATGTAGAGGCGAGCCTTATGCTCTTTTTACTTTGACTTCTGTTTCCATTTGAATATACAAGACTTGAGGTTTGCTTTAAGTCTCAAGACATTATAGATAGCAGTTAAAATGTATGACTTTGGTGTGTAAAAGTCTTAATTGAAGTCCTGGCTCTATCATTCTACCTATTAATTGTGGTATTATCTCACTTATTGCCTAGGTTACCTTGGACAACATATTAACCTCTCCAAGATTCAGTTTCTCAATTTGTAAAGATTGTTTTTGAAAATATATGAATGCAACCAATGAGCTGATTATCCAATACATGCAAAAATGAATGACTGCCCCTATCCATCGTCCTTCAGATAAAGAAGACTCCAACTTGCTGTTATGGTCTTGTATTTAAACTGAAAGAAAATTCCACCTGCAACATTGCATGCCCCACTAAATGTTAAATGACAAGGCAGAGTTTCTGGTAATGAGACTGGGGAATGCCATCACCCCACAGACACTGAAGCCAGGTTCATTGCAATTCAGCACTATAGCACAGGGACTTGGAATGCTTAATTTCATGCTATCATTATTGTTTTATATGAAAAGAGACTTACAATTGGAAATAACCACTCACCAGCTTTCCCGGAGTGCCCTCGTTCCAGGAATGGGTAAGTGGTTTCTTTGGGCTCTCCCTGACGTGTGAGTCTTCACATAGCAACTTTTCATGGTACAGGCATCTGGCAATGGATTACAGATGTCAGTCTGGTAAAGATGAGGATTATTTCCTAATTCTTAGTATAAAGATGAAGCTGAGTCACTATAAAATTTGCTTTCCATTTAAAAAAGAAATTTTGGAGCTAAAAATAGAAAGCTTCTGAAAATCCAATTTCTGCCTTATTCTACCATTCACACTATTTCTAAGAAGAGTTTTCAAATGGATGGACAAGTAGGCAATATTTTTTAAAAATGAGGCACTATGCATTAACTGGGCAGTGCTTCTGAATAACACAATAATACATTAGGAAGCGCTACAGCCTGTTAGATAACACATCACCTGTGATATAATACTGAAACAATGCCAGCATAACAAGGCACAACAAAGCATCAACTGAAAAAGGAAAATGATTCAGGAACTTTGCAGAATGCTTAGGGACGATTAAAGCATAAGTGACTTATGGTTGTAAAATGTCTGGTTCTTTAGCAGATCGACTGAACATCAAGGTCTGCATTCAATGTCCTGAAGGACCATCTGAAAATATGATAATGCCATATGGCAGCAGGTTTTACTGCCACGGCTAAAAAAGAATCTATATCACTGACTCCGATAACTTCAAGTTATGGCACCTTTCCAAGCTTGGCAGTGCTTCCACGATTCCAATTGCACTGGAAGGAAAATGGTATGGATGAACATTTGTCCCGTGACCAAGTGTTAAGAGGTGAAAATTAACGTCTAGGGAAGATGCTGTGCCTACCATTCCCCGTCTTGCTGCTCACACACAAACTCACATATTGCCCATTGGTATTCCTTGTGCTGATTCCATATTACTTTATTAATTCTCCCTTATTGAAATATCTAATAATATACATGTGTGTCTGTGCATCTATTAATCTATCATCTAATGATCTGTATCTATGATATTTTGTCATTTCCTTGATCATTATAACATCGGAGAAGTTCCTGGTACATAACAGGAACTCTACGAAGATGGCTTTATGTTTAATGGAGGGGATTTATCTATATAGTTGAATTTTTTGAGATATGGTTAGTCAGAATAACAGATGTAAATCTCTGGTGGGAAACGTAACATATTTTATGTGCAAAAGAAACTACTCAAAAATTTCTTTTTGAAGATTCTGGACTGAGTCCATGCTTCTAGTCTTCCACTTCTGCTCTAGATCCCTAAAAATGATTGATATGATGCTTATTTCACAAATCGTTAACTATGCAGAAAAACAAGAAAAAATACCTCTTAATTGACCAAAGCATAATATGAAGATTCCTACTAGATATATAGAAGAAAAGAACGGATTGAAACTTTTGAAAGATATAATAAAATACGAAAATCAGTCTGTTTCAACTAGTGACACAAAAGAAAATAACAATTGTTAGGAATACTTACATCTGAAGTATGATTAGACTTGCATGAAGGACATGCCAAGAAGCTATAAAATGTGTCTTGCCATCTGTTGTTCATAATTTTTCATACAGTGAGAGCTGAGGTGGAAGAGGCCTGTAGAGCGGCGTCCCTGGGAGATACTGGTCAGGGTCCCTTATGATAGAAGCAGGCGTTTTGGAAGGAAGAACACAGTGTGCATGAACGGCTCTCTCCAAAGCCCTCTGAAAGACTGGATTTATGTTCTTTGGAATTTGGAATGTGTGCCCTGGTATTTGATTTCTAGAATAGAATTTTCATGATAGTTGACTGACTAATGCTGACAGAGAAAATAGAAAGAAGACTTGTTGAGAGAAAGCTACTTTCCATGGATTCCATGTTTTTCTGAGCAGCAGGCATGGGGCCATGTGAAAGAATGTCTGGAGTTATCTTCAAAGGAAAACTGCCCAATAGCACTGGAAAAGCATGAACTATCCCAAACTAAGGGATATTTTGCCAAAAAGTAGGGAAGAGGAGAAATTTTAAGTGGCCAGTTAGAGGAGATTTATGCCCCATAGCCTAGGAAGTGCAGGTCAAGGTTTCTACAGAAGCAACAAATGCCATCTAGGAAAGGAAAGGTCATTTTTGGAACTATGTAATGCCCAGAAGTCTCCAAGGTTCCGTCACAGTGGAATCATCATGTAAGACTCTATACACTCAGTGCTCCCTTACCTCTCTATGGGTAAATGGCAGAATTTCCAGAATCTCCCACCTGGCCTTAATCTATTTACATACCAATAGGTGTCTACAGCTAGAGCCTCCGTGGCCTCCAGGGCAAGAAGTGGAGAGATAACAGCCATTCTCTCCTTCCCTCTATTCTAGGTACATAATTGGTCTGGCATCTGCCAGTCACCAAGGACCCGCCAGTGGAGTTCCTCCTGAAAGGGGTGGGTGGGAAGTAGAGAGTACACCGAGTTGGCAGAACCGGAGCTTCAGCCAAAGAATATGGTTCCTGCTGAGCCTGGCCAGCAAATTCGAGGAAGCTGTGAACAATAAAATTGTTTTCTCCAAACCTACCCTTTCCTTTGACTTATTTTGGTTTCACCAGTTTCATAGGAGATTCGCCTCAGGCCAGGAACACCCTTTACCCCCAGAGCTACACTCTCTCTCCTCCAAAACCTGTATTTGTAGGGTCCAGAACAATCTAGGTTAGATTACACCAGAAAATTTAATTGGATTGGTATTTAAATAATGGTTATATCAATATTAGTTTGGTTTAGAATTTTTAAAACCCAGAAGAAAATTGTTTATGTAAGAATAACAAAAATAGCTGTTGAACTTCCTTGCAATTTCATCTGTAAGGCAAAATTGAATTAGTCCACTGAGCAGATCTGGAGGAGAAGTTAGTAGGAAATTCAGAGTTGGGTTCTGATTGGGCCTTCAATATCCAACTCATTCTAGTGATTGATTATAGAGCCATAGGAAAATAATGTTCTGAAAAAAAGGGTCTTGCCTAAAGGTGGTGGGATTTGGGCAGAGCAGGGAATTCAGGGGCAATTAACATGAATATGAGATGCAAAAAAAAAATTGTAAATAAGCAAGAATATAATCCATTACAGAAAATTATAGCCTGACTTCCAAGCAGTCTTCCACAGGCAGATGCAGGAGATAGTCTAAAACGGACACATTCTGTGATCATCACAGAAAACTTGAGGAAAGGCAAGACCATAAAAAAGGTGCACCATTAGACAAATGGCTTAATTACTATCAGATAACACAGTTAATGGAACGTTTACAACAGGTTCTAAAGTGAACATACTTATTATTCTGAGAGAAATATACATTTTTCGAAAGATCAATCAATTCAAAAGTTTAATGTCATTTATATTTACTACAAAGACAGTAGATGAAATTAACAGCAGACTGGCCTGTATATCTCTTCTCACCTTCCTCAAGCCCACAACACTCCACAACTTTCCACTGTAATAGCAAGTGTGCTTCAAGAAAAATTCCGTTGTGATTTGTTCTTAAGCTTTGTATGATAAAGAAGAAAAGAGTGGGAACCGGGAACAGCAGCTAGAGCATTCAGAGCAATTGCAGCAAGTTCCAGAAAGACAGTTTCTCAGTTACCCCAAAGTTCACACATTGAAATGGTCCAGCTCCCACAGAAGGACGTCAAGTTACCTGGAGAGCGGCATATAGGTGAGATTTCCACACCTAGAAGAATCCACTGAGGATCTCCACAGATTTTGCCATTAATGAAGCTGAAAGTTTTTTGAGCTCTCAGTCCATTTCCACTTACAGAGCTCTCTTGTACATGATGCAGCAGAGCACAGACTGATCGTCTCTGACCCTGGTTTTCTGTGGGGTGGAGACCGAGCTACTTGCATAAAGGTGTCCTTTGGTTCTGACTGCCCAGTGTTACTAAGCAGGCCTTTTTCTTTTTGTTTAAATTCCAGTTCTGTAACCTTATATCTGGGAAAAAAAATATCCTGCCTTTTGCCACTACTTCCAATCATGAGGACTATGCATTTGAAAATCCAAGGTACTAAAATATCACCACTCTTTAAGGATGCTTTTAATACAAAGTTTTAGTTTTTATGGGTCATTCATATGTATTTTAAAAGAAACATGGTAGAAATCACAACAGGAGCTACTGGTCAAAGGCTATTTTAATATATGATGTTTTAATCACTATTTCAGCCTGAAATAGTCACTAGTTTTATTGTTCTCAACTACTTATAATACCAGAATATTTCAAATGCTAATAAATGCATTACATAATTTTGACTTGTTTAAATGAAGCGATTTTTTTATAGGAGAATTCACAGAATTTTGTGAATTTGTATTGACAAACTTGGGCCTTCTTACATAAAGAGAGGTGAATGACTCTTTTTACATTTATAGCAGTTTCAAAAGATAATTAATATAGGTAGAAAAATAAACACATAAATATTTACATTTATTAATGGTGCTTTAAAATGAGGAATTCTAAGTTTTAAGGCATTTTATTTATATCTGTTTTCGATTCAAGAAAATATATCAACTTTTCTAAATCTTTTATCCTTTTAAGGGAAGAATAGTAAGAATGAGCTAGAATTCCATATTATTACAGGAAAATGTAAATAAGCTAGTTTATGTATTGAAAACCTAATTTTGAAACTGAAAGTCTCGAAGTATTTCCAGATTTATTTGGGTAAAATATTATTCCATGGTTATTTTCATTTTGATTTAACTGAATGTTTGTCTTCTCAGAATTCTTTTCCCTTAAATCCATTCTATATTTTCAGCTTCTATAAATCTTTAGGAAAATTCCAGATCTTTTCTGACTCACCTAATATAAGCAGTATTCCCCAATTCGTAATCCTTTTTTCATATTCCCAATTCTCTGTTGCAATCAGTGACATAAATTTAAACTGACATTTCTCTCATCATCGAAGAACAGAATGGGCTCTAAATATCAACATATACCACATAAAAGAAAACCAAAGGAGAGCAGATACAATCCTAAGAGGAAGAAATAATTAAAATATGTGTATACCCACACAGTAAATTATTTTAGTCACAATAACAATTTAGTTTGTTTCTTTGCATTTATTGTTGATACATTCACTTGTGAACAGATCCAAAGACCATCATTCTTGCTGCACCACATTCAATCACAGCCTAAGTAACAAGAGTTAATCCTGTAGGAAGGTGGTAATTTCCTCATTTATGGAAGGTACACAAATACTTTAACTACCATGGTGGAAATATAAATAAATATTAGTGTCTGAGGCATGGTAGACTGAACATATTGGTCAAAGAAAAATAAATCAACAAATCATTTTTTTAAATGTTTACAGATTATTTTTGTCAATGACTATGAGACTAAAGTAGCCACAAATTCAGTAAACTAACTGAGAACCAGCTGGAAGTCAAACGTGTCATTAGAATATGTGTAAACAGTAGATAGATTAGTTAAATGATCCTGTGAGACAGTTTGTAAATGTGTGAGACGTTTGGGATGTCATTACAAAAGTGACATTTTGTGAATTGGTAAATTTAGCCTTAATATTCATACTGATCTTCAGTAAACACTTTGTTGTTGCTAAATTAGGGCAAATAAAATCAAGAAAGTAGAAAGTGCTTTATTCTAAGTGAAATAAGACAGAGAAAGGCAAATACTGTGTGACCTCACTTATGTGTGGAATCTGAAAAAAACAAACTCATAAAAAACAACATCAAGTTAATGGTTGTCAGAGGGGGGTGAATAGGCAAAGGTGGTCAGAAGATGCAAACTTACAGTTACAAGATAAATAAATGCTGGGAATGTAACATACAGCATTGAGACTATAGTTAACAACACTTTTGTGTATTTGAAAGTTGCTAAGAGAATAGATTTTAAAAGTTCTCATCACAAGGAATAATAACTTTTAACTATGTGAGATGACAGACATTAACTAAAGTTATTGTGATAGTCATATACCTATCCTTATCTCTGTAAAACTAGAAAAAAAAAATAGAGAAAAGACAAAACCATTACACTCTACCCCCCAAAAGATCAGTGATAGGATTAAAGAAGATTTAAATTCCTACATTTCCTTTTTTCATGTCTCTCTTTCTTTGAATTATATGCAGGAAATGTAAGAAAACATAAGATATCCATTTATCAGAGCCATGTGTGAAACAGAAAAAGATAACCCTTCCCCCATGGGCGGATGTTAAGTGTGCCAGAGGCCAATGCAGATTCTCAGGTACAAAAAAAAAGTGTTCTGATCAATTTTCTTTCAAAAATAGTTACATCTATTTTGTTAGAATTTTACGTGGTTAGGGATAGTAATGATTTTGCATTTGTACAGGCTGCAGAGGGGGTGAATTCACATATTTAATTGTGAGTACAAATAAAATCTACATTTTTAGCAAACAACTCATTTCAGAATAAAAATTGACAATTGAAATAAAACAATGTTAAGCAAGCTGTTTACTTAAATTAACTAGATAAATACAATTAACATTTGAACAATAATGGAATTAATATGAAAATAGTACTGAAGAAGAGTACTTGCAACTGCTGAAGGTGGTTTTGGCCTCTGAAATCACGGAAACAAAGGTGTCCAAGTGTCTTGGGGGCATCGAGAGTTTAGACTTCACCACTTTAGGTTTGTTCCTGTTCTTACTGGTCCAGATATTAGGGATATTTTTACATATAAAGGATAGATCTAAAAGATGTTAGGCAAAGAAGGAAGCATGCTATGGAAAACTTATATTTCCAATTTTTAATTTAATCTACAAAGTAGTAGAAGTACAAAGTAGCAACAGTTCACAGATTTATACATCTGTAGGAATGGGGAACATGAGGTGAAAAGAAATTTAAATTTTTATGAAAATGTAGCTCTTGAAATGGTTTAAGGAGAATGGAGAATACAAGGGCACATTTCAAGATGAAAAACAATCCCTGTGTATTCACGCCTCTTTCCTCAATACCCACTTCTCTCCTCCCTGCTCCGTGATCCTCTGCCGGGTGCCTTCCCACAACTATCATCCATCTTTCAGGGGCTCACCTATTCTCCTGGGTTTCCCCAGGAGCTCAGAGCTGTCGTGCAATGGGGAGCTAAAGCCTGAACTGTTCCACATGCTGCCAACTGAAGAAGATGATCGTCTCCTGGCTCATAGAATCACAAAGCCAACAGTTAAATACTGTCTGGGTTCACCTAGGCCAGCGACCACCTGTGGCAAAAAAACAGTCTGACTAACCAAAAAGCAGTCTGACAGGTTCATCACTAACTGTGCTAACAATTTGCATATTCATAATCAAGTAAATTTAAAAAGCAACACCCATTGCTAAAGCCTCTTGTATAATAAATATTAACCACCACTGATAGTGCTTTACAGTTTCAAAAACACTTTCACTTATTTTATGGGTCATAGTTATTAGCTTAGAGCTGTCACTAAAGTTCAGCCTCGGACAGTGAACTACAACTTACTTAAGAAACAGGTATTCAATCCTGTGCCAGATTTGTTACCTGTTTACCACGTGGCAGTCCTGTGCCACATGCAAGGAATTCAGGGACAGATAAAACACAACCCATTTCCTTGAAGAGTTTACAATCCACCAGGGAAAAAGAGAGACACAATATTTTTGAGCATTATTTATATGAAACCTACCATGACAGAGAGACGCTGTAGGCACCATCAGAGGACAGATGTTATGTGTGGGATGTAATGTGTGTCTTTGGGACCAAGAGATTCCATACGGAGGTGATATTTGATTTGAATCTTTAAAAAAATGATCAAGAATTAATAGGTGAATGGGAAGAAAATGACAAGGCAAGGACATGGTGGACACACACACAAAGCAATAGTGTATGCTGTAAGACACACAATTCCTTACCACAAGAGCACAAGAGCAGTGGTAGGTTCAGGATGAAGTTGGAGAGGGAGGTAGCCATAAGATCACAGAGGGGTCTATCATTGCTAACAAGAATTTGGGGCTTTAATTAATATGAACTGAATAGTTATCATTTTAGATGAACTCCTTATAATTTGAAAGGATAGTTTTTAGTGAAACAAGACTCCTCACTATCCTGTAATGAAGTTAGCATTAAAGGTACTACAAGAAATAAAAGAAGACACATCCCTGAGTCTCAAGCAGTTTAAATTTGATTTTTTTTTAATTGTGTGTATTTGTACATGCCAACACACCATCTAGTTACAAGAACTAAAGTAGTAATATATATGTTAAGTGCTATTAAACTTGTCAGAAATGATTAAAGAAAGCTTCATAAAGGAATTCAGATATAAAAGATGGCTATGATTGTCATTAAAGAGGAGAAAGAGTATTTCAGAAGGCAGAATGGAATATAAAAGGGCATGGAGTGGAAAATAGAAAAAAGATGGTCTTTGCAGCAATGAGAAAATTGGAATGACTGGAAAGACAGGAGGCAGAAAGTTGCAAACTCTGCTTGGTTGTTACTGTCAGCAGACCTCAAACTTCTCACCAACAAGAAATGGAATGTTAGCCACACTGTGAGAAAGACATAGCTTTCTTCAGTGTATCATGAAAATATTATTGATGATATTTTTAGTAATGATTGTTATTGTCAGACTTATATGCAGAGAAAGATAAGGAAGGAGATAAAAAGGTAACCGGCCATTTTTACTTTAGAGTGTATGTGACATACTAAATAGTTAGTACAGGAGTTCACTGATATTTTTAAACTCTTACGCAGTTCAGGATGTATGGGGAATTATGGGAAGTAGGCACAGGCAAATGTTTGACAAAGATGTTTCTTCTAATTCTCTTTACCTCCAAACTAATGTTTTCTCTGCTGTGAAGACATTGTTCACATGCAAAGCCTGACATTACAAAGGTCTATTGTGTGTCCTGCAGTTTTCCCAATCTTACATTCTTTCAGTCAGAGTAGAGTCAGCACCAACACCACTAACTGAATGCAGGTACAGAAATGTGCCTGGTGTTTTGATTGAGGGCTTTGAGCCTGGTTTCCCTTGAGGAATGCTCTTCCTATGAGTCTTTGTTTTCCTGGCATTTGACTGTAAAGTTTTACATTTAAAGAATACTATTTGACTGTTTATAACAAGTAAATGCCAGTTTATTTCTCTGGCAGGGGGGCCACAGAGAATAAACCAGTAATTTTCTTTCACTGACATCGGTGGAAATGGCTTCCTGCTAGATCAATGCATAAAAATTCTGTTTTAATGCCTTTGCAGTACCTAAGCATTGGCATCTCCATGTTTATAAATGAGTGATGGAAACCTTCAGCGTTTTATAAATGAAAAGAAAAAAATAATTATAAATACTCTACACAATATTATGATTATTATTGCTAGTGATAATAACAAAAAGAGATGATCCAAGGACAAATGAATACATATTTTTCCAATTTATATGCTGATAAAGTCACTTAAGTGAATTAAAACCTGCTATTCTCTGCAGGGCAGTACATTTTTCTCTATACACCAAATAATTATGAAACAATAAGTCAATTGTAGGAATTTATTATGTATAGCATTCTACCTTGCATCTATCATGCAATGAAGCATTAAAAGGAAACTTATGGAGAAAAGAATATTTTAAATTATTGAGTTATAAATAGTTTGCAAACCATTTTCTTCTGATGAACTTATTTCCTGATCAGAGCAATATTGTATAAATTTTGATCATTTTATATTTTTTCCATGTGTACTTCTTTTAAGTTCAAGTCTGGATATCGAGTCTGTTGCTTGTCCCCCATTAAATTGCCTGAACCCTATCTCAAAGCCTGAACCATGCTTACATTACACAGCACCCAAGGGGAAATTTGTTTCCTGCAGGGATTCAGTTAAAAAGATGCCTTTTCCATATAAAGATCTTTAATATTTCTGAAATCACATTTTCCCTGAATGTTAAAATCTGCTTTCCATTACATTGTAATGGTACATGTTTTTGCTTGGGCATCTGTGAGCCAAAGGTTGCCTCAGCAGGGCCACTTAACAGTCTTTTAAAGTAAACCCGAGAAGCAACACTCAGGAGGTGTGGGGCACAGCTCAACACAGCTCACAGGAAACTGAAGGAGAGAAAGTAAATATAGAAGGGAGCTAGAGCAGTTCAACTCAGAGACGGAAGGTAGGGCTGTGGTTACCAGGGACCACTGTCAGGAATGGGGAATTACTCTTTAATGGGTACAGGATGGGAGGATGAAAAAATTCTGGAGGTGAATAGTGGTGATAGTCGCTCAACAATGAATGTACTTAATGCCACTGAGCTCCATACTAAAAGACAGCTGAGATGGTAAATTTTATGTTCTGTCTATTTTGCCACAATACAACAATTCCGTGTTAAAAAGAAAGCAAATACAAGGTAGCCATAATGATCACACTCAAGCAACTGCTAAATTTTCATCTCATCCAAATAAAAAATTATTTTTTTTTTGATTATTCAGGTTGATACTCCTCCTGATGGGGAAAAATGATTAATTTGCTGATGCTTTCTATCCCCTTGACTTCTTTATTTCAGGCTTTCTCGATAACCATTTGTAAGTCCCTAAGGTGCATGCACAAACTCCAGACACCATGATGCTTCAGGACCCTAGAGAAGCTGCCACAGCTTCCAGTCCTGAGATATCATTTCTTATGAAAGCTCAAGAAATAGCTGGGTGGCTTGGAGGACTAATCACCATGACAGCTCTTTCTGGTTGAGTGGTTGGCACCTTAACTTCCTGTGGCAACAGTCTCCAGTGCTGAGAGCCCTGAGGTGTCAGGACCTATAGTTTGTGAAAGCTGATTGCCCGGGCTATGGTCTGTGAGGGGGAAATGCTGCTGCACCATCCAGATAAGTAGAAATACTTCTTCCTGAGTACCCTTAGCTATCTATAACACAAATGAGACCATAAAAAAATTTAGTACTATTTGAACTCATTAATATTCTGTTAAGAGCTTTGTTACTGGGCAATTGTGATTAAAATGAACAAATCTTCATCCTCATGAAAACTATGTTTAATGACGTTTGCAAATGGAAATTTGTTTTTTCTAGTTATCACCAAATATCAAAAACAGACCTTCTTATAGGAGTCCAAAGAAAACCAGCCATAGTACCATCACACGGATGTAAACGTGAAGCATATACATAAACCAGAAAGACCATTCATGTTTGATTGTAACAGAAATGGATTACCATTCTTCTGTAATCTTTTCTTTGAAAAAAAATGATTATCTATCTAAAGGGTAAATTCACAAGTTCAAATTTCAGTATCTTTTTCATCCTTAAGAAAAAAGGTGATTAAACATTTAGCACTCACAGCTCCCTATGGAGTAGTTATTATCATGCCTTTTGTAAGATGAGGAAAAAACACTAAGAAGGATTAAATATATTGCCAGAGGACACACAGCTAGATAGTCTCACAAACAGGATTTAAACTTGTATCTGACCTAAAACATATTCTTTTACTTTCTTATATTTCCCCCCAATAAGTAATATTAAGATTGCATTTTATGGAAGATACTGGGGAGGGTCTATAAAAGCTACCAATAAACATGAGTCCCCTACATCCTTTGGATTAATGGATATAACAAATTTACTGATAGAGTGATAATTGTCTTCAAGAGACGGTGATCAGTAAGACTAGAACTTTCCTCGTTCAAGTGACACTGGGAAAGCAGCAAAGAATTTCTGGGTGGAGGAAGAGTGTGCTGCCCCCAAGAAGATGGAGGAATGCCTAGCATTCCTTTGAATCATCACAGAACCTGAGACAAGACCTTGACCAAGGTGGATGATGAATAGGTAGTTGTGGAATCAATGGATATGAGGACTAATAAATAAAATAATTTGCTGGAATGAAGGTTTTATGTAAAAATATAAAAGATAAAATTGGGCAGATAAATAAAGGGAGCATGCAGAATGATTTCACCACAAGACTACAGATTTTGAACTTTATCTTCTAGAAAATGGGGAAGGTCACATAAATTGGATGATAAAAAGACAGAATGGTTGTTGTCTAGGATGGGCTAGAAGGGGAAAGATTGATGAGAGGGAGACAATAGCCCAGGAGTGAGGAAATGAGTACCTGGGCTGGGGGAATGAGAAGGAATGCCGTTGCTTGCAAAAAATGGAAACTGATTTCGAGAATAAGTATGGCAAATGAATTCCAACAAAATGGATATATCCCTATTAACAAATTCCTCCTACAATTGAAGACAAAGAAACAATGAAAGGTAAAGGAAACATTGTTAGTAAGATAAACCTATTTAGATTTTAATTAACACATTTTAAAGCAGTTTTATTATTTGATTAATATGTACCATTCATTTAATTAGCTGTCCCTATCCTTTTGCATATATACTAACTCACTTGCGCTCTGCTGACAAGGTCTTACAAAGTCTATGCTGAAAAAGGGAAGCAGACTTCAGCTAATTTAACAAAGCCCTTACTCTTTCCATTTTAAGGTAAAAAAAAAAATAAAACAAGATAAAAGCTTAGGCCAAGAAGATAATCTTTCATTTCAGCATTTGATGAAATTAAGTTAAAACAAATAATGAAGATCTATTGGCTTTCTCCAACTTCTTTTTACTTTGAAAAAAAAAAAGTCCAGAATTGTAAGATTGTTACTTGGTTTGAATATAAGTCAGTCTCTAAGTGAGTACTTTGTTTTTAATCCTGGACCCCTACTATAATCAAAATAATGTAGATTGGGCACTTGCCAGTCATCAAGTCTAATGCCACCATACAAACACATGGCACTGTTCTCTGGCCTCTCATGGGGTGACCAGGGTAAGCTAACACCCAAAAGCCACCCAGAGGTGCCCTTCAAAAACACTTACAGCTCTTCGTTATTTAATCTCTACAGCAATGCTTTTGGGACATAGGTCAAGATCCCTTTGCGGGCAACCAGGTGCCTGAGTCAAGTGACATAAAAGCCAGGATTTTAGGGCTTCATTCAGCTGCTCAATTTTCATCTCTCTGTTTATGAGGCCAAAGCAATAAGACTTAACCCAATCATACATTCACTATGTATGATCATAAAAGATAGATGTCTTGGCTGCAATAAAAATTTTAAACCAAAAAATAAATAAAAAGATGTTTCATACAGCTGTGGAGTTTGAGTTTATAGAAAAGTATTTGTTAACACAATAACAATCTT
The DNA here is from genome assembly GCA_032199065.1 of Smutsia gigantea. Classification (NCBI taxonomy): domain Eukaryota; kingdom Metazoa; phylum Chordata; class Mammalia; order Pholidota; family Manidae; genus Smutsia; species Smutsia gigantea. The sequence continues at coordinate 62,858 of JAVSCE010003967.1, read as the reverse complement.
AGCATTAAGAGCTTATATTTCTTAAAAGCTCTTCAGAGCTTAGAATATTTACCAATACACTGGGACAGATGGTGTGTAAATGGGACTACTTACTACTACTTTGTCTTTTGGTTAAATTTATTTGTTAACCCACAAAGAAAGCCAAAAGAAGTGTTTTCTATGGGAAAAGTATGAAGGCCATGTTTACGGATATAATAAATAAGAACTGGTATAAGAATCATCCTTGAGAAAATGGGAAATAAATTGCTATCAAAAAGCAAGAAAAGGGTGAATTTTTCTACTTTTGATGAGTAAAAGGGAACACTGCTCATCTTCATCTGTTAAACCCTTGACTCACCTCCCCCAGATATGCCTATTCTGAGTTTTAATATTAAATGTCTATCAATGTAGTAGGGATAATAAGATTATCTATTTATCTGTGTGCACATATACATTTACATTCAAAACATACTACCATGTGATGCAACACTTTTATAAATGCCACTGTTTTACTTTATATAGAGATGCAAAAAAAATTAAGGGAATAAAAAGAAGGGTCAGAAACAATGTGACACAATAATAGTGACACAAAGGACCCCAGGGGGCTATATAGAACCTTTATCTATCTGTAGGAAGCCAGCAGCTTAGTTATTTAAGATAAATACTTGTCTCTGCTCTCTTTGCGCACTGTCACAAAGCAATAGACTGGGAAGAAACACACTATCAAGTTTTTTCTTCTTATTAACAGTGTACTTTTTGCATAGTAATCGTGCAGTTTAGTCATGATAGAAAAATCAGTGTATTGTAATATACATATGTACAATGCAATGTATAATAAATATTGCCCACATTGTATACACATTGTATATAATACATATTGTATATATTCTATTATAAACAGGTTTCTTCTATCTCTAGGGATCAGGAGGTATAGACTAAAATTAAGAGACTTTTATTTTAAGTGAAATTCAGGAATTTTTATCATAGCTAATATATATATACATTCAGGAAAAAAGACTAAGTTCCAATATCACATGCAGCTTCTACCCTTTTATGCATTGCCACATGTTTCCAAGGAAAAATGCAAGCAGGTGTGTGTGTGTGTGCATGTGTGTGCACATGCGTGTGTGTGTGTATCTGTGGTATTGGCCCTCACTGTCATACCCATGTGAGTATAAACTACATACTGAATGTTGTATGAATATAAAATCTATACCTTCTCATATAAACATTAAGTATCTTCTATAGGATATTTTATTGGGCTTGTAAAACATATAAGCTGTAAATCACACAAGTTATCAAAATACAACAGTTCTAATTTGAAGATGTTTCCACCACATACTATTACTTTCATGAAGAAATTGACTTGGTCTTATTCTATAATAGGTGGATTAAGTAAAGGCATTTAGGATCATGACTAAAGTGGGTGGTCATCCTTACTGAGAATAGTATCTTTTAAAAGTTGACTTTATCCATGACAATGTATGTTGCTTTCAGGGAGAGGTAAGATACAGAGGAGCCTGGCCCATTGTCTCCTGTTTTACAGGGTCTGCCCAGCAGAGTCACAGTAATTTCAGCGTTAATGATTTAAGTTTGAAAGTCCAGAGTTCTATTAAGTCAGGAGTGAAACTTGTGTGAGTTCTCTTGACCACACAGTATTCAAGGCACTACATTATAATATTGAAGAGAGGAGGTCCTGAGCCAGCTTGCTTTAGTGCCAACTAAAGCAGCTCTTATATTTTCTAACCAAATGGCTTGGACAAGTTATCCAATGTCTCTTTACCTTCATGACCTCATTTTTGAAAGGAAGATAAATGTAGTCTTTAACTCACAGAGTTAGAATCTCCCATGTGCTTAGAAAAAAAATCCCAAGCACAGAGTAAGCATCTGATGAAAATCCGATGCCTGTCTTTCTATCTAGTGCCCCTCACCGACATCGGAAGGGTTCCAAGAGCACACAGTAAACTCTTCTTTTTGGTGTTTCCTTTCATGAACACTTTGTCTACTTCCTATCTCTTTATTGCTTTCTGTGATGAGTTGAGACTTAATAAGATTTTCAGGCTTTTATTTTTCTACACTTGCCATGAAGGAATTAATTCATCCAAGAAAAATGTATTGAATAAACACTACATGCCTGATACTACTGAGACCTGGTGGACACGTGAGTGCTGTGTCCGATGGAGAAATACGTTATGGAGAAAAATCCTGTAGAGCTGGGGAGTGTCAGTTCTCCACTGAGGTAACGTTTGAGGGGAGTCCTGCAGGGAGAGAGTGAATAATCCAGAACGATAGTTGAGGCCTGAGTGTTTGAGAGAAAAATAACCGTAAGTACAAATATCCTGCAGCAGGATCACGCCTATAGGGCATTACGGAAGCCAACGCGCTGGAGCAAAGTGAGGTAAGAAAAGTGGGTATGAAGCTCCAAGAGATGAGACCGTGCAGGCTTTTGTAAGAAATACGGCTTTTACTCTCAGTACAATGCGAATCCATTGACAAGCTGGAGCAGAGAAAGGGAATAATGAAATACGGTTTACAAAATTAAAAAAAAAATGCCTTTGACTGATGTGTTGGAGGTAGACTGAAAAGGGTCAAGGGCCAACGCGGTTAGAAAGGCTGTTGAAATGACCTAGGCAAGAAGTGATGGTACCTTGGAAAGGAGAGCAATGGCAAAGTTGGAGAAAGAATTTGTACTCTGGGTATACAGCCTATGGGAGTAAAGGCGGGAGGGTTTGTTCACAGACTGGATGTGCGGTGAATGAAAGAGGCTATGGACAACCTGAATGCTTTTGGTGTGAGTATCTGGGAGGATAGAGTTGCGTTTTAATGAGCTGGCAGAACTGTGGAATGGGTAGGGTTTGGGGAAACAGGGAGATTCAGGTGTCTGCTTGTGGATTTGTTTAAATATGAGATGACCATCAGATATTTAAGTGGTAGTACCAGGGAGGCAGGTCCACTGTCAAGGTGAGGTTACTCTACGAGTGTGGTCACCCGGTGGACTCATCTTTATCATTGTGTTTTGGAGGTGCCTATTGTTTTCATGCATTGACAACATTTTGTGAGTCATTTCTCTCATTACATCCATGAATATTAGTACAGCAAATAATAAAAATATTTTCATTTCCACCCCACACATCAAGGTGTTGGTAGAGATATAAGAGATCATCTCTACAAGCCTGAGAGACAACTAGTTGCATGGTATGAGGCAAAGGGGCAGCAGACCCAGTCCTCGATGCCATTTTTGCTACCTTCCCAGGTTTAAATGTTAGTTGTCTTATATTAAATATCTGAATCCACAGCACAGATCATTGAACTTCAATCTCATACACAAAAATGTGACAGGGTAATTATTGACTCCAAGCAGAAGGGAAATATGTGAAACAAAACAATTAACTACTTTATCCAGTTTATTAAGAATAGTGATTCCCACAGATGAAGATAAACATTTAAAATTATGTTCATTCCATCAGTCTGAATGTGTGTTCTTCTGATTACTAGCTCTTACTTTTCCTCTTCTAACCTATGCTTACTGTTAATGTTTTTCTGGTCTGTTCTAAATATTTTAATTGCATGGAAATTGAATTTTATTTGTTCTTAAGAATTCTGACGATTCATCAACTGGGATGATTTCATACACTAACGTGCTTGCTATTGCAGACTATAGGATAAAGGTGTGTTTTCTTTTTTATTTAAAATTTCTTTCTAACTATATACACAAATTCCTAGGCCGTGCCAATAAGAATTAGAATTGATATACTTTGTATCTCATATATTTTCTTTCTGATGTACCTGTTCTTTCTGTCATTACATTCGATGCCATTTATTTTTAATAAAGTACAATCGTTTCTCACCAGGATGCTTCTTTTTACTCTAGAAAGTTACCTTCAAATTCTTCAAATGTTCAAAACCCACTGAAAACGTACTAATACAGCGGGATTCATTCTTTGGAATGTCTTTAAAACAATGCATGTTCTATGCACCAAATCAAAATATGCATACCACTGTCCCCCTATTTCCAAAGCTGTTTCTGATTACTGATTGAAATTCCCCTGTTCTTCATTAAAGGCTGAGATTCTTTTAAAATGCTTATTTACGGCTGCCTGGTCCGCAGGGGCAAGACTGTGGATTTAATCGCCTGCAGCACCAAATCTCTTTTAACATTTAGCCAACTGAGCTTTAGGTAACTTGCTGGCTGGGGGGCACCGTGTTCCTACTCAGTGTGTGGATAAGGTAGCCGCAACCTAATATGCTTGGTTTACTTCGACGACGTATCATTAACACTAATAAGCGTTACATCCACACGTCAAGAAAAGATACGGAATGGAGTCACTGTTTCTCAGACTTCATTAAGCTCGGGCTTGTTTTATTCAGCGAGCAAGTCTCTAATTTTAGAATGTTCTTTAAGAACTGATGAAAACAAATACACTGTAATTAATAAAAAGTATTGCTTCCCTGTTTAATATGTAGCATGAATTCAGATACAGATGTGAGTTTAAAAAGATATTTCCTGGGGGTAAAAGGAAGAAATAATTAAGTGTACTATAGCAGATAGTAATTCATTAAATTACAATGAAGTTTTTTCCCTGATATAAGTAAAAATGGCAGGTGTCCACATTAATTTTGTGTCTTCTTTTGTGACTGTGATCTACTACATAAGATTTCCATTTAAATTTAGTTTTGTTACATGATTAATTCTATGTTATTTATTTTATGTGTTTAAATGCTTTTGGCTCCATATTATAGAATTTTAAAAATAAGTCTTTCCTCTTGGAAATGTCAGTTGTCTTTCTTTTTTCACCTAAATCCAGTGTATGTATTCAAGGTCTCTTCTAAAATGATAACCTTCGTCCAAGTCATGGGAGTTTAAGAACATCTCTGGATTAGTCTGGCTTCAGTGAGGTTAAGCGCAGCGACAGGGTGCCCACAAAGAGATACGATAAGCAGTTATAATGGGTATCACTCAACACAGCACCAAATATAAATCAGAACTAACAGACACCCTCCCCCACAAATCCTCTCAAGTTAGGTTCCTTGAATTTAATTATTATAGCAAATGGTAATATAACAAGAGTGTCTACTGTCAGGAGAAAAAAATGTTTAAAACAGATGTGAACCATACAAAGCATATGTAAAACACATGTGATCCACAGCAAGGTCACAGGACCCGTTGAAACGACACACGTGGAGTACGTGAACCGCATATGGACACATGCTACAGAATCACGTGTTTCTGCTCATTGCCAAGACTCATATCATATTTTAAAGAAATCAGGGGCTTTTAAATAAACTTTGTACTTCTTAAGGTAAATGGATACCTTTTTGTTTAAAATCCCTTAGTGCAGGCAGACAAGAGTCCTTAAATCTAACACTGGGCTTGAAAGGACTCAAATCCTTGTCACACTCCTGTTTTCCTATCCCAGGGTGATTCAGTTGATTATTCTAAGGGAATAAAGATTTCTTCCTTGCCCACAGCTAATTCTTTGAGAATGCCATAGCTTATAGTGAAACCTAAGCAAACAGAGTGTAAGTGTGTGAATTAGGAGCAACTGTGGCTTGAATGAGCTTTTTCTTTCCTAAAACACTCACACTAGAAAGACACTGATGTCTCACCTGTGTATATGGAATAAAATTAAAATCTTCCATACTTACAGAAAATCATCAGTGTAAAAATCCAAGGAGAATATTTACCGTATGCTATAATTTGGAGGGATAAGCTATTGTTATAGTTTAAAGTGAATAGTAAAAATTATGTATATATATGGAAATAGGCACAAATATATTACATGTCTTTCACCCTTATTTTCTAAAGCATGATAATAGTAACAGTGTCTTATGCATAGACATTAATGTACTTAGAATCTGAATATATTATTTTATTTGGTCCTCCCCACAATCCTTTGAGAAATGTAGCACAAGGATTAGGAAAAGCAACTACCTAGAAAGAACCTAGGCTAAAACAACTTTCTTATAGAAGGAACCTAGGCTAAAACAACAAATGAGAGGAGGCAAAGTTTGAATGTCAAAGCTATTAAACTTGAGGCTTCATACAAGTGAAACACATTTTTGAGTCTCAGTTTAGCAGAATGGAACAAGTGGATTATACAATTGCTTACTAAATATGTTTCTTGTAAATTTCACAAACTATTATATGAAAAATCATTTTGTAAACAAGGTCCTAACTCAACAGACATACACTAACATCACAGAAAATCATTATTATAATAATGTCACATTAGCATTTATGGCATTTCACCTTTCCAAAATCAGGCGTGATACAGGGACCATTTAAGTGTTCCACTCTGTATAACAAGTAAGCAGGGAAATTACCTCTTTTCTATAGATTATTAAACTAAGGTTCTGAGAACACAATAAAAAGTTGTGTAAATTCATGTAATTATTAAGAAACAAAACTAATAATCTAATTCAACAGATGAAATTCCAAGTCCAGCATATATTTTTCCACTAAGCTAAAATATTGAAATATATGATTGGCAGGCTCTCAATGTTATGTATCTGAATACTCATATCCAAAATTATGTTTCTAATGATGTTGTTTAAAAATGAGGGTATGATGGAAAGAAAGTATGTCATTAAGAGGAGAAACCTTAACACTTGGAAAAGAAAATTTTCCGTTGTTACTATTTGTGGCAAAATGCAGTCAGTTATCCAATACTTCTTGAAAAGATAGGTTCCAAGCTACTTACTGCCCTTCAAATGTATGTCAACGCTTGTTTCTTGTTGGTTTTGAAAGTATCATTTTATTGTTTCTTAAGATTTTAAAACTATTTTTCTTAAACATATTTTTTAACCATAGTTTCCTTGTTAGCATGATTTTTCCATTTAAACCTGGCTCACTGCCATTTATACTTCCAGACAAAAATCTCATATTACTTTTGTGGATCTTTCCTGCACTATCCTAGACAGAGTTGCTTCCATTTTACCATTGCACTTGACTCTTTATATTAAAATTTATCTATTTGCATATATATAATTTATCTCCTCTAGTCTGAAATTCCTCAAGAGCAGAGTTATTATTTTTACTAGCTTTGTATCCACAGTGCTTAATAAAATTATTTAAAATGGTAGTTATGAGGAAGTATAAAATGGATGAATCAATGAATGAACAAATGACATGTTGCTTTTCCTTTTGGTGTTAGCTGATCCAGAAGCTCACATGCTCAGTCCAGGAGTCATGTAGCCGTCAGCCATATATACTATTAAATTACTTCTAACCCAAAGGAAATAATTCAAATAACCATGCTACTGGATTTTTGTTCCTTTAAGTTGACTGTTTATGAAATGTCCCTTTAAATAAGTAGCTAGAAGTTGTTTGCCTCTTCTTTTAAGTGATTTTATGTTATTGTTATGCATAATATGATTTTCATGAGACACCACCCCACCATGACACTAGACAAAATATTTATATCGGGATAGCATAGAGAATTGCAGACAATATCACTGCACTGGGTCTGGAATTATTTTTCTGAACTTTGACAGTAGATTATGAACACACTTTTAACATACCCTGTATCTCCACTGGAAATACATGAAAGAGTAATATTTTGTCATTCCAATTCACCACAACCCATTGACATTTCTCTATTAAGGATGTGGAGCTGAAAATGGGAGTCTCACCCCTTTTCGTCTCATCTTAATGAGCCATGAGGAATGAGAATCACTCAGTATTTTGGCTGTACACTTTCTACCATGTGTAAGGCAGACACAGCTTCAGCCAGCCTTCCAAAGGGATGCTGATCGTGCATCCTTTCACGTTTGATCAGTGCAAATTTGACAGCCTGCTACTTGGTTTTTCCAAGGTTGGTTCTTATATGTTAAAACTGGAATAAAGTTCCCAACTCAAACAAAACTGATTGTTCCATCCCTTTCCTCCCATCTAATTCTCTCCCTATCATAATCTATGGACGTCCATATGCCCACAGATACAATGTGTTTTAAAACCTCCTGTTGCGCATAGGTGAGGTACAAACTACTTTTGTACACAGGCATGATTTGTTCAATTCAGATCCAATCTATCTCACTGCACACATTTTTGTACCCCATTTTATTCACTTTATTGTCCAGCCACAAGAAGTTCTTACAGCTTTTGAAATATGATTTCTACTTGATTTGCCCGGCTTGTCCTATCTCTACTTCTGCCTGTCATAATCCTTACTGATCCTTCAACAATCAACCAAAATACCATCTTTGTGTGAATCTATTCCATTTCAGGCTTTCAGAGCACTTTATATTATGTTTATGGGAGAAATTGTCATATTGTAATAAAATTATATGCTTATGCATCCTATTTTTTACTAGACATCAGAATCTATTAAAGAAATGACGTCATACACATACTTCATATACTTCCGTATTCACCCGGGGATTAAAGTAGTATGTGGCAGCAACTTGAGAAATTAAAGGAAGCAATGGAGGAAGGGAGCAGCCCATTTACAGGAAAAGGAGCAGATAATGCACACATCTCAAAATATGCTTTGGATGAGAATTAAGATTTGTCATTCTTAATCTCTAGAGACTTACTTTTGGATAAGGATGCCCCTGAAGATAATGGGATACTGTGGGTTCTGAATAAGTCTGTTTCCATTTTTATAGAGCATTGTATTTGTTTGGAGGGATAGAAGTTTCAGGTATAGAATGATTCTTAACTTCGGTTTTTATTATGATCTGATAAGGTCTCAGTATTGGACCAACTATTAAAAGCAAATAATACTTGCATTTGTCTTTGTGTGTGTGTGTGTACATCATTATCAAAGCTGGCTTATCATTGAATTTTGGTTTCCTTATGCATCATGCGGGCAGCCCTCATGAACCCATCTTGGAATGATATCAGTCAAACACAGCATAATTTGCAGGTATGTCACATGTCTAACAAAATAAATATACATTGTGTGTAATGTACAATACACACCCATGACAGCATGCGCACACACACACATATACTTATTAGGACAGTTCTTTTCTTTATGAAAGTCAGAGGTTTTGATTTAAGCCAAATAGTCTTCACACATTTCTTAAAATTTTCTCCAAGGGGAGAAGTGACTTTTCATCCCTAGAAATGAATTTGTGTCCTACAGACTGTTTTGCCAGGGAGCAAAGCTGAGAAAGTGCATAGCAAAGATGGGAGAAGAGCAGGTAAGAAGTGATCCATTCATTTCTGTGGAAATCAAGTAGCACTCCACTTTTTTACCAGTATTGCCACTGGCAGAAGGAATATTCTCCTGTGGAAAATTATCAATGCTGAGAATTAATGGGAGTACGAACAACATCACCATCAACAAGACTTTTTCTCCAAATCTTCCCAGCAAGATGCTGGGGGATAATAATTTTAATACAGGTTCCACAAGTGTCACAGAATTGAAGCATCTTTCAGTATCTTTCAACAATGCTTTCTCCTGTGGTAACTGACTGCCCTTTCCTGGACTAACAACAAATATTACTTACAGCCCTTCCTTTACTTATAGATATTTTTTTAAATAATAAATAAATCTTCGACTAATATTTGACTGTAGAAGTGCACACCATGTCCGAACACAGAAGCATTTCCAATTTAAGTTAAGCATGTCTTGTTGGAGAAAAGTTGTATTTCTCATCATCACATACAAAACAACTTATTATGAATCATCAGAGGATACAGAATAATAATTTTTTATTATGGGGTAATAGATTGGTTTTAATTTTTTGTTCTTATTGTTTTTCTGATGGGGAACATTATCAAAGGACAACTAAAAATGTATGTGTAAAGGTTTTCATTTAATATCTTCTCACTATTGACAATAGTAGTATTCTTATTTAGTTAACAATGTCACAAAGATAACTGACCATGGGAATTCTTTCAAGCAATTTTTGAAAGAAAACTTTATACTTATAATATTTAGTGAGCTTAATCCATTTTGTTTATTTCTCTCAAAATAAAATGCTTATCTTTGGGTATTTGGAAACTGAATCCAGAAATTCCCTTGTGTTTAAATTTTTGTATTTTTTTTACATAAAATGTTTTATTTTATTTTATTTTTATTTTTTATAATTTATTTTGGTATCATTATTCTACAATTACATGTGGAATATTATGGTTATTAAACTACCATCTTCATCAGGTCCCCCGCACAAACCCAATTACAGTCACTGTCCATCAGCGTAGTGAGTTGCTATAGAATCACTACTTGTCTTCTCTGTGTTGTACAGCCCTCCCCATGCCCCCCCCAACATTACATCTGCTAATCATAATGCCCCTTTTTCCCCCTTATCCCTACCTTCCCACCCATCTTCCCCAGGCCCTTTCCCTTTGGTAACTATTAGTCCGTTCTTGGGTTCTGTGAGTCTGCTGCTGTTTTGTTCCTTCAGTTTTTTTCTTTGTTCTTATACTCCACATATGAGTGAAATCATTTGATACTTGTCTTTTTAGGCTTGGCTTATTTCACTGAGCATTATACCCTCTAGCTCCATCCATGTTGTTGCAAACGGTTGGATTCATTTTCTTCTTATGGCTGAATAATATTCCACAGTGTATATGTACCACCTCTTCTTTATCCATGCATCTACTGATGGGCACTTAGGTTGCTTCCATTTCTTGGCTATTGTAAATAGTGCTGTGATAAACATAGGGGTGCATCTGTCTTTTCCAAACTGGGCTGCTGCAGTCTTAGGGTAACTTCCTAGGAGTGGAATTCCTGCGTCAAATGGTATTTCTTTTGTGAGTTTTTTGAGGAACCTCCATACTGCTTTCCACAATGGTTGAACTAATTTGCAGTCCCACCAGCAGTGTAGGAGGGTTCCCTTTTCTCCACATCCTCGCCAACATTTGTTGTTGTTTGTCTTTAGTACGTTGGCCGTCCTCACTGGTGTTAGGTGATATCTCATTGTGGTTTTAATCTGCATTTCTCTGATGATTAGTGATGTGGAGAATCTTTTCATGTGCCTGTTGGGCATCTGAATTTCTTCTTTAAAGAAGTGTGTATTCATGCCATCTGCCCATGTCTTAATTGGATTATTTGCTTTTTGTTTGTTAAGGTGTGTGAGTTCTTTATATATTTTGGATGTCAACCCTTTATCAGATACATCATTTATGAATATATTCTCCCATACTGTAGGATCTCTTTTTGTTCTACTGATGATGTCCTTTGCTGTACAGAAGCTTTTCAGCTTGATATGGTCCCACTTGTCATTTTTGCTTTTGTTTCCCTTGCCCGGGGAGATATGTTTATGAAGAAGTCGCTCATGTTTATGTCCAAGAGATTTTTGCCTATGTTTTTTTTCTAAGAGTTTTATGGTTTCATGACTTACATTCAGGTCTTTGATCCACCTTGAGTTTACCTTTGTGTATGGGGCTAGACAGAAGTCGAGTTTCATTCTCTTACATCTAGCTGTCCAGTTTTTCCAACACCAGCTGCTAAAGAGGCTATCATCTCCCCAATGTATATCCACGACTCCTTAATCAAATATTAATTGACTGTATATGTTTGGGTTAATGTTTGGATTTTCTATTCTGTTCCACTGGTCTGTGGGTCTGTTTTTGTGCCAATACCAAATTGTCTTGATTACTATGGCTTTGTAGTAGAGCTTGAGTCAGGGAGCATAATTCCCAGTTTTATTCCTCCTTCTCAGGATTGATTTGGCTATTTGGGGTCTTTTGTGGTTCCATATGAATTTTAGAATTATTTGTCCCAGTTCATTGAAGATAGCTGTTAGAAGTTTGATAAGAGTTGCATTGAATCTGTAGATTGCTTTAGGTAGTATAGCCATCTTGACAATATTTATTCTTCCTAGCCAAGAGCATGGGATGCATTTCCATTTGTTAGTGTTCTCTTTAATTTCTCTTAGGAGTGTCTTGTAGTTTTCAGAGTACAGGTCTTTCACTGCCTTCGTTAGGTTTATTTCTAGGTATTTTATTCTTTTGTTGCAATTGTGAATGGAATTGTTTTTCTGATGTCTCTTTCTGTTAGTTCATCATTAGTGTATAGGAAAGCAACAGATTTCTGTGTGTTCATTTTGTATCCTGCAACTTCGCTGAATTCAGATATTAGTTCTAGTAGTGTTGGAGTGGAGTCTTTAGGGTTTTTTATGTACAGTAGTATCCTGTCATCTGCAAATAGTGACAATTTGACTTCATCTTTACTATGTGGTTGCCTTGTATGTCTGTTTTGTCTGATTGCCGTGGCTATGACGTCCAGTACTATGTTGAATAACAGTGGAGAGAGTGGGCATCCCTGTCTTCTTCCTGAACTTAGATGAAAAGCTTTCAGCTTCTGCTGTTAAGTATGATGTTAGCGGTGGGTTTGTCATATAAGGCCTTTATGATGTTGAGGTACTTGCCGCCTATACCCATTTTGTTGAGAGTTTTAGTCAGGAATGGATGCTGAATTTTGTCAAATGCTTTTTCAGCACTATGAAGATGATCATGTGGTTTTTGTTCTTCTTTTTATTGATGTGGTGGATGATGTTGATGGATTTTCAAATGTTGTACCATCCTTGTATCCCTGGGATGAATTCCACTTGATCATGGTGTATGATCCTCTTGATGTATTTTTGAATTCAGTTTGCTAATTTTTTGTTGAGTATTTTTGCATCTATGTTCATCAGGGATATTGGTCTGTAATTTTCTTTTTTGGTGAGGTCTTTGCCCGGTTTTGGTGTTAGAGTGATGCTGGCTTCATAGAATGAGTTTGGAAGTATTCCCTCCTCTTCTATTTTTTGGAAAACTTTAAGGAGAATGGGTATTATTTCTTCTCTATATGTCTGGTAGAATTCATAGGTGAATCCATCGGGTCCAGGGGTTTTGTTCTTGGGTAGTTTTTTGATTACCGATTCAATTTCGTTGCTGGTGATTGGTCTGTTTAGTTTTTCTGTTTCTTGCTTGGTCAGTCTTGGAATGTTGTATTTTTCTAAGAAGTTGTCCATTTCTTCCAGGTTTTCCTTCTTGTTAACATATAGATTCCCATAATATTCTCTTATAATTCTTTGTGATTCTGTGATCCGTCATGATTTTTTATTTCTCATTTCTGATTCTGTTTATGTGTGTAGATTCTCTTTTCCTCTTAATGAGTCTGGCTAGGGGTTTATCTATTTTGTTTATTTTTTCAAAGAAACAGCTCTTGGTTTCATTGATTTTTTTCTATTGTTTTATTCTTCTCAATTTTATTTATTTATTCTCTGATCTTTATTATGTCCCTCCTTCTGGTGGCTTTGGGTCTCATTTGTTCTTCTTTTTCCAATATCAGTAATTGTGTCTTTAGACTATTCATTTGGGAATGTTCTTTCTTCTTTAAATAGGCCTAGATTACAATATACTTTCCACTTAGAACTGCCTTTGCTGTGTCCCACAGAAGTTGTGGCTTTGTGTTGTTGTTGTCATTAGTCTCCAGATATTCTTTGATTTCTGTTTTGATTTGGTCATTAACCCATTGATTAATTAGGAGAATATTGTTAAGTCTCCATGTATTTGTGAGCATTTTTGTTTCCTTTCTAAAATTGATTTCTAGTTTTATACCTTTGTGATCTGAGAAGTTGGTTGGTAGGATTTCAGTATTTTTGAATTTACTGAGGTTCTTTTGTGGCCTAGTATGTGGTCTATTCTGGAAATTGTTCCATGTGCACTTGAGAAGAATGTGTATCCTGCTGCTTTTGGGTGCAGAGTTCTGCAGATGTCTGTTAGGTCCATCTGTTCTAGTGTGTTGTTCAGTGCCTCTGTGTCTTTGCTTATTCTCTGCCTGGTTGATCTGTCCTTTGGAGTGAGTGGTATGTTGAAGTCTCCTAAAATGAATGCATTGCTGTCTATTTCCTCCTTTAATTCTGTTAGTATTTGTTTCACATATGCTGGCACTCCTGTGCTGGGTGCATATATACTTATAATGGTTGTATCTTCTTGTTGGACTGACCCCTTTATCATTATGTAATGTCCTTCTTTATCTCTTGCTACTTTCTTCGTTTTGAAGTCTATTTTGTCTAAGTACTGCAACACCTGCTTTTTTCTCCTTGTTGTTTGCATGAAATATCTTTTTCCATCCCTTCACTTTTAGTCTGTGTATATCTTTGGGTTTGAGGTGAGTCACTTGTAAGCAGCATATACATGGGTCTTGCTTTTTTATCCATTCTGTTACTCTGTGTCTTTTGATTGGTGCATTCTGTCCATTTACATTTAGCATGATTATCGATAGATATGTACTTATTGCCATTGCTGGCTTTAGTTTCGTGGTTACCAAAGGATCAAGGGTTGCCTCTTTACTATCTAACAATCTAACTTAACTTTCTTGTTAAGTTATTGTAAACACCATCTGATGTTTCTTTATTTCTCTCCCTTCTTATTCTTCCTCCTCCATTCTTTATATACTAGGTGTTTTATTCTTTGCCCTTTGTTAGTATTTGGATGGTCTGCTTTCTTTGCTATGATTTTATTTTCTCTGGTGACATCTTTTTAGCCTTAGGGGTGCTTCCCTCTAGAGCAGTCCGTTTAAGATATCCTGTAGTGGGGGTTTATGAGAGGCAAACTCTCTCAACTTTCATTTGTCTGGAAATTGTTTAATCCCTCTGTCATATTTAAATGATAATCGTGCTGGATACAATATTCTTGGTTCAAGGCCCTTCTGTTTCATAACGTTAAATATATCATGCCATTCTCTTCTGGCCTGTAAGGTTTCTGTTGAGAAGTCTGATGATAGTCTGATGGGCTTTCCTTTGTAGGTGATCTTTTTTCTCTCTCTAGCTGCCTTTAATACTCTCTCTTTATCTTTGATCTTTGCCATTTTAATTATTATGTGTCTTGGTGTTGTCTTCCTTGGGTCCCTTGTGTTGGGAGATCTGTGGGCTTCCGTGGACTGCGAGACTATTTCCTTCCCCAGTGTGGGAAAGTTTTCAGCAATTATTTCTTCAAAGGCACTTTCTATCCCTTTTTCTCTCTCTTCTTCCTTTGGTACTCCTATAATGCGATTACTGTTCCGTTTGGATTGGTCACACATTTCTCTTAATATTCTTTCATTCCTAGAGATCCTTTTATCTCTCTCTGCCTCGGCTTCTCTGTATTCCTGTTCTCTGATTTCTGTTCCATTAACAGTCTCTTGCATCTCATCCATTCTGCTGTTTAGCCCGTCGATTGCTTGTCTGATTTCTGCATTGTTTTTTCCCCACTTCCCTCACTTCCTCCCTCAGCTCTTGCATATTTCTCTGTAGATCCAGCAGCATGGTTATGACTTTTATTCTGAATTTTTTTCAGGAAGACTGCATTTCCATCCCTTTAGGTTCCCTCTCAGGTGTTGTCTGGGTCTGGGTGATCTTTGTCTGTACCATATTCCTCTGTCTTTTCATGGCCATAGAAGTGGTCACTGGTAGTTGCTATGTATGTCAGCTGGGCTCTTTAAGACTTTAAAAAGAAAAAAAAAAGTGAGAAAGAAAGAGAAAAAAAAGAAAAAAAGAAAGAAAAGAAAAGGAAAAAGAAAGAGAAGGAAACACAAAAAACAAAACCAAAAACAAAACAAACAAAAAAACGCCCACCAGGAGTAAGTTCTGTGGGGATGCTGTAGGTGGCGCTGTTGCTCCACTATTCCGCAGCTGTAGCCACGCCACTCTGCAGGACCCTTCATAGCTCTGGCCCAGGTGGGAATGAATGGGAGGGTGTTGATCACTGCAGGAAGTGTAAGTGCGGCCACACTTTCCCAGTCGCCAGCTAGGCGTCCAAAACTCCCCAGGACTCCCAGCCTGCTGGGCTGAGTGTGCCGGGTGGATCCAGCTCCTCTGCTGGGCTTCTGTCTCTTTAAGACCGCTGAAAAAAGCGCACGCTTTTCTTTCTTTTTTTTTCCTTCCCGGGAGCCAGCTGCAAGCACCCTTGCACGTTCCCCTCTCAGATCCTGCACCTTCTGTCTCTCCAATTTCCACTACACCATGCGATGTGCGTCAGCACTCCTGGCGCAGATCACCAGGGCTGGTTAATTCCCGGGGTGTACTTCCACTCCTTCCTGGCTCTGAATCCTCTACTCCCGCCGTTGCACTGGAGTGGATGAGTGCTCGGGTCCCGCCGGGTCACGGCTCGGTATCTTACCCGCCTCACAGGGTGCCGTGTCCTCTCAGGTGTAGCTGCACTCTGTGCACTTTCCTGTGTATTGTGGTCTCTCTTTCAGGAATATTTGTATTTGCTGTATTTTCATAGATATATATAGTTTTTGGAGGAGATTTCTGCTGCCCTGCTCACGCCACCATCTTCCCGGAAGTCAATTTTTTGTATTTTTAAAGTATCTATAAGAATCATAATATGTTTTGATATCATTGGCATTTACTTGTAAAGAAATTCCAAAGGCTTCTTAAAACAAATCTGAACTCCTTTTCTCCAACACACACATACACACATGCAATTGATAATATGAACTTATTGATTTAAAAATGTAGTCTGTTATAAATCGCAGCGTACTGAATTGTGCCTTCAATGTGAGACTTGCTTTTTCACAAAGCCTGCTGCATTATACTGTGAGATATATAAACAAAATTTAACTCAGACTGTATTTGGTGCTATATCTATATTATTGCAAATATTCTTTCAACACACATTTCTAAAACCAGGAAGCACTAGATTGTGAAGATACTACTTAATGTAGTGTTGCTGTATTTAATAACCTCTACAGTCTTCAAAAGCATTTTCATTGGGTCAAAAATTAAAACTGAGCCCCCTGGCTACAGTTTGTTCTCATGAAACACACAGAGTGTCCCTGATGTCTTTGTCTGTAGCTAGACCCTCATAACATTAAAAGGATGTGCACATAAGCAACAAAGTTTTATCTTGATATCATTTGATGCTACTATGGCTTGCTTGAAAGCATTCTCATAAAAGAGGTTGCAAGAATTATTTCCAGGACAGTGTATGGGAATTAGGCACATAATTCTGACTACAATGGCGGGAGTGGTGAGTTTAATTCCACCCACACATCCTTATTAACCGAAAGCATCATTTCCAAGCTGCACAACTTCAAAATCCTGGTTCCCGCAGCAGTGCTGTCTGCCGGTATCCCATAAAGCTTTATTTCCCCAAGGCTTCCACAATATGACATATTTGGATCATGTTCAGATCCTCCCTTCCCCTGTGTACATTCATTTTGTGTATTTTTATTGTTCTCTTAATTATCTGCACATAGATATTAATTCCAGAATGTACAAATAGGCTCCACTGTGATTTCTCCACCACACTTTATATGATAACATCACTTATGAATGCTATTTACAAGTTTCCAGGCAGACGTGGGGTTGATCTAAATTTGTGGGACAACAGCATTCAGATATCTGCTTTCAATTTGTGTGCATGTTTTCCCCTGTGATTTTCCCTTCTTTATGGCTGTATTAATTGTTACCAGAAGTCTGTATGAAATGACTGAGCGACCCAACAATGGAATGTAGCAGATTAGAAATTATTGTTTTGCCCCATCTGAGAAACGTGTCAATGCAGTCTGATCCTTATGTCTTGGGGACATTCATGGAATGTTACATTACTTGATTCTCATGTGAGCACTAGCTGACCACCAGGACATAAACGGTCCCAACGTTGATGCTTTTATCAACCTATTTGACACTTATGAGACTTGCAGAAATTATGAAGCGAAAACTAACGCATCACTAAGGGAAACGGGACATGTGGGAATTGGTATGTTGCAGCTCACGAATCTTAAGGCATCAAGGCTAGGGACTAACCCAAAGAGTCTGTTCCTGGCATCAAAGCCATATACTAGCAGCACACCTCAGTAAATAAAACAGTAGAATGGGGACCAACGTGCACTGCGGTCTAATCCCCGAGTATCGACTTACTATTTGGCCAGGTTTATTTCTATAAATGTCTTTTGATACAGTGCAATATCTTCCTTTCATTTGAAAAGAAAAAAATGTGAAGTATCAATAAAATTGCTAATCACATGAAAATATGATTTAGAAGGATATGAATAAAACCATAATTCGTAAAACATGTTAATTCTCATGGATCTAGGCTGGAAGACCCTGGCAAAGTTACAGTGGGATCAGCTCTGAAGCTTTGGATATAATCAATTAAAGAGTATGGCATGGATCTTTAGACTGAAATAATCTATAATTTAATCTAGTCAATCAAGAAAAAACATGACAAGGAAATGCCTCTGAACCCTTCCTAGAGCAATATAACTTTTACTGTCACCTGTGCAAACAGTTCAGTTAGACACATAATGTTTCCTTGATCTAGAGAGTGGAAGTAATAATCAGTCCATCTCTCCCTCTCTCTCTCTTTCTTTCTCTGGATGTCTCTCTCTTTCTCTCTCCTTTATATTTTACCAATTGTTTTCAATCCTGGTGGCATTTTAGAAACATCTAGAGAACTTTTAAAAATACTAATACCTAGACCACATCCAGAACAACTTAATCAGAATTTCCAGTGGTGTGGCCCAGGCATGCATATTTTTTAAAACTTCCCAAGTGACACAGATGAGTATCTAACATTGAGTACATTTTGGAGGTGCTAATTAATGGCTTACTCAGTATAAATAGCAGCATGAGACATGTGTGTGTGTATGGTTCTGAGAATGATTCCCAGAGTAGATTATAAGCTCCCAAATAATAATTTGTTCCATAGTAACGTTAAACAGTCACTGCCAACTGCTTAGTAATGATGCTATGCTTAACTGATTTTGTTTTCTCTTCTTTCTTTCCTTCTTTCCCCTTTTCTTTCTTAATCAGATAAGAGGAAGAAACCCTCATACTTCCCTTCCCCGCCAAAAAGCCATCTTGATTGACAAGACTACAGTTCTACATACATTTTATTTGATAGAAAAATATTTCTGCATTATGTTCCTAAGTGACAAATGGTTGTCAGCATGGGACAACCTTCTGTCCCTTCACAGGGTACAACCCTCAATACCCATCTATAATGTCAACTTTCATGTTCACTCACTCTTACAATGAAGAGTCCTTTCTTTCTTCCCTCCATCTGTACAGGCTAATAGCTGATCATATTCTTTCAGTACAAAAGATGAAAATATGTAACACTGCAAGTGGCAGTAAATGGTGACTCCTAGTCTTTGTCCGCATGCACATTCCAATAAATGTTCACTCAGGATATATTTAAGAAATGTTTCCTGAGGGCCCATTAGGTGCACAAGAGATCATATTGGATTTCCTCAGGCAGCTCATTAAGTTTATACTCTGAGTCTGTGGAAAAGCAGATGGCGAGACAGGATTAGATTTACAAGTAGTTTACCAGGGGAAGGAGCATCACAGGTTAAGGAGAGTCTTCAGAGCATGAAGTAGATTTGATACCCACTGAAAAGCAGGGAAGAGGAAAGGAGATTGAATAAGAAGAGTCTCAGAATACACTGCAGTTCCATGAAAGGTTAGGCAAGGCCAATGTGGCATCCTAGAGCCAAAATCTCCTGTTGGGCCAACCTTGTATTGCCCCACCAGGCTTCCTCCTGGGCTGGGAGCAGCCTGTAGAATGTGTGGCACTAACTGCAGCCATTAGCTAACTATGCTTCTTGTAGTAGGAGATTTGAGTGTCATGTTTTCAAAGCTACCGCCGTCCATCCCTTGTGCTACACATGTCCATTTCTCCATGATGTTTGGGGGTCCATCTCCTTTGTAGTTCTTAATGGGCTTGTCTTTCTGAAGAGAACTTTAAAAATGGAAGGTTAGTGAATGAGCAACAAATGGTCTTAGAGCTGCAGCTGGCATTCATCCTTGCTCTTCTCCAGGACCAATTTCTAAATACTCCAGCCTTAAAAGATAGGCCAAATGTCACCTGAATGTGTAGGAATTACACTATAGGAAAGGAACTTTGAAATTATGATACTTGGAGCTTATATAGATACTTGGATCAACATGTGTTCCACCTCTGGGCAGTTGGGAAAGAGGAAGAATGAGAAGGAAGACTTGCACTGTACAGTGTAAATAAATCCTCTCTATGCTATTCCAAATTGTAATCAAGTGGCTCTTGGAGAGATAAGAAAGGGGTCTCCAGATTTATTACATTAGAATGCAAGCAAGTGGTACTTGAGCAATGTACAATCTCTAATTTCCAAGGCATCTTTGCCATTCAATTATCCTTTACACAGATAGCCAGTACTCTTTGCTCAGAAAGCTCTGACTTTGCTGAAACATGAAAATATGCATGGAGTCCTGTTTCCACCATCATTTCAAAAGGTCTTGGCAGTGTGACTCAAACATCCATTCCTGAGGTTCTGAGTTTTTCCCAGTTACACAGGCCTCAGACTCTGTCTCCTGAACATGTTCATCCACTGTTACAATGTGGCCACGGAGCACCAAGAGGTGCTCAAATGTATTATCTGGATTACACATGGATTCCTCCCTGACTACATTTTTTTAAAAAGCCCTAATCCCTCTTGCTGATCAAAGTTGATTACTCCTACCATGATGGTGGCTTCTCTTCATACCTCTTGGTCATCTCAACTGTCCTGAGCACTACTGGGCACATGGTGCCATATGAAGTAGTCACTCCGATTTAATGCATACACCAAATCCTAAAGGATAGCATCCTACCATTTCAGAGTTTGCCTCCAACTTGGTGATTTAACCATGCTTTAGAAAGTCATTCAACTACTCTTTGAAGCCAGATAATTCTGACTGGTACAGTATGTGATGTGAACAGTGGATTCCATGGTCATGGACCCAATACTGTATACCTTTTTTATAAAGTGAGTCTTCTGGTCAGAGAGTATACTGTTTGGAGTTCTATGCTTATGGATTGGGCATTGCATGATCCTCTGGATGGTTGTGTTGGGACTTTGAGGGCAGAAAAGGCAAACTCATGCTCAGAATAAGTACTTGTCCCTGTAAGGATGGACAACTGGCCTTTCTGGGGATCCAAGGGGTCCCTTACAGTTAATAAGAGGCCAGTTGATTTTTTATAGAAATAGAGCCATATCGAAGATTCAGCATTGGCCATACCTTTTCTATGTTTATAACAGCTTCTCAACGTGTTCCATTTCTGTGTTCTTGACAAAGTATTATTCCATGCTCAAGAACAGGTTTCAAATTCAGTGATTTATTATTTATCCAGTATTAAATTTTGACCTTCTTGATCAGGCATCATTAAAATCGAATTCTAGGGTTGCTTCCTTGACTCCTGCTAGTAAATACTAGCTTATTTTTGCAATCTCTCCCATATATAATCTCTTTTCTCATTTATCAGGCTCTGTATGTCTTTAGCTAAGTTATGCTGGTATTTAGCCCTAGTTATCAGCTGTGAGTTAGCAAAAGTGGTAGTGGAAGCAACTGAACAGTCACAAGTTACCTTGTGGAGGAAAGGCTCTTAAAGCATCTTCTAAAACTGAGGAAATGCTAACTCTTGGAAGAAAAAAAAGTGGGGCATCTCCATAAACTCTTAAGGTTCAGGAATCTGCAGAGCCACATTTTCAGTCATATTTCCAAAAGTTCTCATGCCCGCTTTCAGGTTCTGAAGTGTTTTGATCTGCCCTGGTGGAACATTCAATTATCTCTTGATCTCCATTCTAACAAATCTTTGGTATGCTGTTTCATCTTTCCTGTGGGATATAAGGGCCCTTTTTTAAGTTACCAAAGAGGCCTATAACTGCTTGCTAATTGTCCTTGGTTTCTCATCATCCCTCTGCAAAGAATTAATACAGAGGAATGCTCTATTTATAGGCATATTTCCCATCATATCTTACGAATGCCTAAGTCAACTATAACTTCAAGAATGTTTCCCTCCACCAAGATATTTTCCCAGGTCTTAAACAGGGAAATCTTTAGTAAGTAGGTTACCATCTTGTTTTAGGAGATATCTGTGCCATTAGTAGCCATTCTCAATTACCATTCAGAATGGTGAACTTTTTACCAGCATGGTGGAGAGTGAATCAATTCCAAATCTTTATTTTATCACCAATTTTCTTGAAATACTGTAGTTATTATTTAAATTAGTTTGGGTTCACCAAGAAGCAGAAGATAAAATAGGGTTAGAGATGAAAGGAGATGGAGGGGCAGCAAAAGAAAATGGGGAGCATCTTCAGCTTAGATATAATGAGTCTAGTGGAAGATAAAAGTGATGGAATGACACTTACTGTAGGAGAGTACAAAGAATGCTTTGGCTGGGTGGCTGAGTACTCTCAAGACAAGCCCATGCCTTGGGGGAGCCCTGCTTTTCAGTCGAATCCTCCTGCCTTAGTACCTCCACTGTACTCAGTTGCTGGCCAGGAACAGGACATAGGAACACAGCCTCAGTGCTAGTGCAAGGGTTAATCCGTAGAGGCGGCAGCTTGGGTCACTGGGCAGTTATATTCCTCTATAGTTCCGACTATTATATTTTCATAACCAATTTTTACCTCATTTCTACATGTAAATCTAAGTAAATTGCATTCAGGTAGGTCCTTATTGCCAAAAACAATGAAAGAAATTGAGAAGATACAAATTAGCATAATACCAATTTATACAGGGAGAGCTCTGTGGGAAATCAGTTTACCTTCTGCACTGATAGGCACTCATGCCTTCTCTATACTCTTGGTGAGACTTCTGGAGTCACATCTATTCAGAAAAAACAGAGAAAAGAATTTCACTTGATGCATACTGTTTTTAAGATGCCAGTGGAAATCTGAAGGATATGGAAAATGTCTAAAAGAGCTGGAAAAGTGGAATGCAGGCAGGATAGACAATTCAGAAGTCTAATCTCTATCCTCTCATGTGCATACTTAGGTGGAATGCTAGGAGATTTAGGAACCCAAAGGAATGATGTACATATGCTGTGATAATCTGTGTGTGTGTGTGTGTGTGTGTGTGTGTGTGTGTGTGTGTGTGTGTGCAAGGAAGGTACCATTTAGCATCACTAATTTAATCTCATATATTCTAATAAATTGAAAATTGAGATGCAGAGAATAACTTGAAAAGTACAAAAATAACACTATAGTTTGCTTATAATTATTTTTCAATTCCATGAATTGTTTATGTATGGAACCCTAAAATAAAATGTGTTTCAGGATTTTCTTATCTACCTGGAATAAGGATACATCCCTCAATGAACATATTTTAAAGAAAAAAGATATGGAAGCATCACCTTTAAATTTCTAGTCCTGACAAGAACATTTTAAGAAACCATAAGAAGAACATACCCAACATTCCTATTTTAAGACAGAGACCATGTGCCATTACAGAAATCTTTCATCACTCTAAATACCACAGGTAAACCTAGTTAACATTGTAATGTGAATGAATTACTTGTGGTCTAGAGAAGCAACTGGAAAAATATTTGAAATAGTAGTACCACTAGCAAATTCTTTCTATAACACACACACACACACACACACACACACACATATTCAGATATATGTATACCTGTATCTATGTATATCTAAGAAATTATTAAATAAGATTTTTTATTTGAAATAAGATTCATTGATTCATGAAAACCCTGCAAAATATATGAAATGCAAAGCTTATATGACACAAAGCCACAAAACCATTTCAGTCCTATCTAGAACAAAATTCAAAAGTGTCAGGTATGCAAATGAAAACAGCCAAGCTGAAAGGAAAAAAAAAAAGGAAGCCAGGTGGAAGTATCTTCTCAAACATTCTAGGGTGCCCTGGGATGAACTATTTAGGAAGCCAAGATCAGAGAAAATCTCTGAATGTAGATCAAGTTTTATCAAAGCCGACTGCTTGGTCTGCAAGTGGAACAAAAGACATAGTTTAACAAATGCAGAAATAATGAGGGTTTCAGATTTCTAACCCAGGCACCAAAAGATATACTCTAGTCTAAAATTTCAAAGCATGGGAGTTCACAACTGAAAATGCACCCTTGCCACACAGAATTCTGCCTACCATAGGCAAGACCTGTAAAAGCAAAAGTTTCAGTCACTTCCCCTTTGTATTTCTATAATAAGGAGGAAATATATGATAGATTTAACCTATGAGAAATTTGCAGATGTCAGCCTTTATGCTGGTCAACCAAAGAAATCTGTTTATTCTATAGAAAATCAAACACGCAACTCTCCTGCAGATTCTCGAGATGCTGAAGTTCAAAAACCTGGCACCAGTCACCCAAAGACCATATTCCAAAGTTGCAAACTTGCAGTTTTGCCTTGGGTGATGTTAATACTTTATAGTGAAATACAAAAATGTTAATAAATAATTGAATAAACAAAATACACAAACCTTTCTTTTTCCTTTTATTTTTTTATGAGATCCTTAAACGTAAATTCACTCTTTTCCTTGTTCATTCCGATTAGGTTCATAGGAAATGGAATGAGATTGAGACCGTCATGAATTTGTATGTTTGATCTTCCATTGTTAGCTAGGTGACTTAATCCATATAGACCTCAGCTTCCACATATTAAAATCAAGAAGAGTATTATTGCCCACCTTGTAGTGCTACTGGGAAATTTAAGTGTGATAAAACAACTACACTGCAGTGGCTCACTCGGATACTACATTTAAAAATGTAGTCATCATTATATTGCTATCAATACCTTTACATTAAGTATGTAGCAATTTGAATGTTCAGTCATGCAATGACTTCTGAATTAAATAAATATGCATTTTCAACAGTATACCTCTTGTGAAGTTGTCTCTTGGCTGGGTTTTTTATATTTAATGCAATAGTTGCCCAATATTAATGCAAACAAGACCTTTTAAAAACATGCACTTGGAGTCTGTGAATCTGAATTTTAAAAAAGCATTACAGACATTTTGATATAAATTCACTTTGGACAACACTGATATATTTACAGGAACTATTTACATGAAGTCAGTAAGTGTTACTCACTTTAAAATGAAAAACTCCTTTGGATTTTTCTATAAAATAAATCTATTATGAACTGAATGTTTATTGCCACCCCCACCCCCATGTCACATGTCGAAGCCCTAACTTCCTTCTGACAATAAAGCTTTCTCTGCTTCAAACCTGAGGACTCACAGATTGGCTTACAGTACCTGGAGGACACTAATCCAGATTTGGGAGTTTGTAACAAGTGTATGAAAGGAGTATAACCTGGAACCTAGAGGGAGAAAGTTGGGAGTTATGAGTGGCCTTACAATATATATCCATTCAAGCATTTCTATATTTCTAAGCCTTTGGATTCATTCCTCTATACTGTACCAAGAAAATTCTGTACCCTCAACTGTATTTAATGTAGGTTATACTCTGTGCACTCAAACAGAATCAGAGTTAAATCCACTCGCACCTACTCAAACTAAGAATCTCTTGTCATTGCACCTATGTCAATAAATTCAACCTGATCAAATTATGTCCCTTCTTGGTCTAGCACCTAAGAAGTCAATCCTCACATAAATTACTCAGGTTTTTGTTAAAAATTGGATATTATGTAATTTCTTCAGTGGATAAACTCTACTATATTTATATCCTTGGCAAATGCTAGATGTGGCATTAATTATGAGTCTAGAGTTCATGACTGTATGTGGGAGATGAATAGTAAAGGGACTTGGAATAAGTAAGACAAGACAGGCAGGTTTCTTCAGATAAGGAATGAAAATATGACTTTTCTGACAAGAGATGTTCATTGGTATGTGGAGAGGAAGGGATGAAAATATTCAGATAGATTAAAATTCACTAAAAATGTTTAATTATAAAACTGAAGATTATCTTTCACTATCAGTGCTCCAAATCGCACTGTAATCCAAACCATATGGAATCCAACTTTGGGTCTGTTTTGAATATGTTTAAAAAGTTTGGAGGGCCAAACAGAATTTCTCTACTTCATTGAGCAAGCCTTAAACTGAGAGATTATAGGCTTGTACTTACTTGCCATTTTCTTTCCACAAATTCTTCTGCACAGTCAGAAGCAGCTAGCCAACACCACAGTTCATGTTTCCACCATAATAATTTATTGCTTTTACCACTTGGTCTGCCAAACTACATTCAATAATAAGCACTTCACTACACCTAATGGTAGGAGACAGTTTAAGTAACTGTATTATTGCCACTGCATCACTTAGACTATCAGTATCCTATTTTCACTGGCAATTATGCCATCCCTGTTTTTAAATATAAACACACCAGATAACAAATCCCAGAATTCTATCTTTATAATTGGTTTCATGGAACCACATATAATAAAATTCTAAGTTTGTCTCTTTGGTGAGGATGATGATAACCATTCTAGATATTTCAAGTGGAAAAAGATTTAATACAGAAGAATAGATTTTTTTTTTTATAAAACTGATGAAAAGTCTAGTAATTTCAAAATTCAGGAAAACTGCTGATAGTTCTCAGATTTGCCATGAACAGTCGGGGAGTTGTGAGATTGCACAAACCGCAAGAACCTTCTGGCAATGAAGACATCCATCTGGCTCCAGATATGAGGCAGAAGGTTTGCAAGAAAACCTTCTGGAGATTGCAGCAGCTTCATGTCTCATAAAGCTCATGATTTTGCTCACTGCTACTGGAAGCTTCTGTCACCTTCCTCCTTCTGATTCTTTCATTAGTATCTCTTATTTTCAGACTCAAAACCTGACCCTCTTGGACTTCCAGCTGGGAAAGCATACAAAGGGAGAAAGTAGTGCTGAGAAGCCTTAGGTAATCTAGTATTAAAGGGCAGTGTCTTTAATATGTACTGGATTGTAGTTATTCATGGGGTTAAGACTTGCTTATGACACATCTGCATGCCATCATGAAAAACTAGGATCTTCTTCCAGCCTTAAATTTCCAAGTAGCACTTAATGTTTCTAAACTAAGAAAGAAAGATCAGATTGGAAGATACCTTCAAATACAGAATGAAAACATACTGCAAAGGTAAGACATGGAAAGCACACAGACTGCTGAATAGACTACTGCAATATTTCAGGGAGAAAAAGATGATGAGGGTTAAATTAAATGAAGTGACTACAGAGTTAAATGAAGGAGTAAATGGAAGAAACATTATAACATAAATTTAACTTGAATTGGTGAGTAATTGAACAAGGGAAGCTCTTGTCTCCCCCTCTTTCTCTGTCACCTTCCATTTCTCCAAGCCTACTTCTTATTTAACTGATTCCTGTTTGGGTAAATCTTCTTCCTCTTTCTAAAATGTACTCCGTGTATCTATGGCCACTGTCAGTATAGAATCTCCGAACTTCCACCAGGATGACTGAGGTCCTAAAAAACAAACAAACAAATTACTCTTCTGAACAAAACTCTTCAACAGTTCCATGTGATCTACAGGAAAAATCCCAAACACCTTAATAGAATGAAATGTACATTTGATGAATTTATCAGCTTCCTGATCTTCCTCTATGTGTATCATCTTTTCCATTTTTAAAGGAAACTTCTCCTCCTGGACTCCATATGATCTTAGTACATATTGTCAATCACTTTGTGGTTATAGAGGTTAGCTGTATAAGAGAAACTGAGCCAATCATATTGCCTGCCTGCTTGGCCCTCATAGACATGTACCTAGATATTGGTATAGGGTTCACGCAGAGCCAATCAATGGCCCTATCTAAAATTTTTCCAGTTGGAACTTCTGGGGAACACTCTCCTTCTCTTAAGTTAAGCAGATGGAATAAAGTGAATATTTGTGCTCTTGATCTTGACAATATGATAAAGCCATTCTGCATTTTGAGACAAGAAAGCAAAAATACAAAAAAATGGTAGACAGGAAAGAATAGAATTCTATCCTTGGTCTGAGCCGTATCTGTGTCCCTGTCTTCTTCAAGGGGAGAATGAGAGTAAAGAGAGTAAAAGGCTACCACTGGGGGCACTTTGAATGGAAGGACCATCTCCTGCTTGTGTGTAGGAGGTTATTTCACACAAAGTTATTGATCAATACATGCTTTTTTAATAAATGAATGAATGGTGGAAAGTAGGGTACTCCATGTCCAGGACAAAATATTTTGTTCTCATTTTCTCCAAGACAAAGTTTTATTATTTTCATTTATAAATGGATATCTATTGCATGATTCCTCTTGTAACTTATCTACACATTAAGTACTGAATCAAAAATGAAATTAATTATCATGAATATCTGACAATGCATTACCCCAGGTAGCTGATCACACTTTTTTTCAGTTTCACTCTTTTTTTTGCATATTGATATTTTTTGGAAAAAATTCTGTAAGTGACTGACAATAATATGTGTTTACTAATGTGAGATCATAGCAAAATCAAACACTAAAAGCTAATGTATAATGCCAATTGATAAGACTCAGTTCAATTAAATGTCTCTCAGTTCACATCACCTCAACAACATGAATTGAACATCTACTCTAAGAAATATAGTTTGTTAGGCACTATAGTAGAGAAATGTAAGAAGTTATCTATAAAAGATACTAATTTTAGTGGAGCATGGAGGAATAGAGTATGCCCTTTTGGAACTGTATCTCAAAATTCATTTTTGGAACACTTGACTCCCTAGATTAACATCATGTTAAATAGATCATTAGCAAACTCAGCCAATAGCTGGTCAGGTCTTTATGAGCTTTGATCTCATGCCTTTGATACTCAAATACAGCCCATAAACAATTATGAAGTATATACATATATGTGTGTGTGTGTGTGTGTGTGTGTGTGTGTGTGTGTAAACACAGTGTTGCAATCAATCTACAGATGAATCCATTTTCTCAGATTTGTGACAAAGCAAACTGAGCGCTGAATTTTACACCAATGTGTACTCATTTTGTAGCTGCCTTTCATGCTTTCAAATGCTTTCTTCTTCCATCATCTTCCAGCAAGAAAGCCGACAGCTGTAGCCAAGACAACAGTTTTGGCTGTGGTAATGCCCAGATAACAACTTCTGGATTGTCTCTCTCCAGCAGGAACAATGCCATCTGTACTATTTGCTGCACTTGAGAGTATTTTGGCTCAATTCCACATATACAGCTGTAGAGCCATCTCTACACTGTCTTCAAGAAGGGAAATGGTATTGTAAGAAGTTCTTGCCTTGTTGTCTTCTGATTATGAGACTATCTGCATTGTGTGTGAATGCATAATTGCTATGTGTGTGTATTTTGTAAGTAGGGTTAAGACCATAGTTTGTTAAAAAAATAAAAGTTAAATATACTCCATGTCTTCAATGCACTATGTTTAGTTATGTCTCTATATTCAGGGTTTACATATATATATATATATATATATATAATTATATATATACATGTACATACACACACCATTTGAGTCAATTATTTAGATAATATAGCACTTGAAAGCTCTTGCCTATTATGAGATATGACTACTTCCTTTATGAATTCATCTGGTACATGGATACTGTGCATTTACTGCTAAGCTTTACATGCTTTGAGGAAGCAACATGCAAAAATGCAAATTACTTAAACATAGCATAACCGCCACTGAGAAGAGTATAATCCTGCCTCTGGGAAAAGGCCTGAGAAATTCAAAGGACTGTTAAACTTCAACATGTCCATTATTTGGGAGCTTTGAGGTGCATCATCCTTTCTTAATTATAATGTTAATTACTGTTTATGTATTAAGAATTGTGATACTCACTATACATATATTATCCTGTTTAATTCTTACATCTCTGTGACTTAGATATTATTTCCATTTTATGGATAAAATAAATGAGGCTCAAAGAAATGAAAGGTCACATAACTCGGAAGTGATGAAGCTGATTCCCATCCCTGTCTATCTGCTTTCAAAGTCACCATCTTTACCCCAGCCCCTCACCTACAGCATCTAGTATAGTAGCCTGGCAGTCATTACAGTTTCTGAAATAAGTCCTGTCATAAACAGTCAATTGTGTGGAAACATAAGAAGAAGAGTTATACAGAAGAAGGATTTCCAATTATAATAGAATAATCTGCTCAGATGTAACAAAAAAAATGGGAACAGAACATTGCAGGTAAGAAAATTTGCTAACAGACAAATAAGTAGAAGTTGACAAAGTAGGTTAGTAAGCCGACTGGCTTGTCCGCAGCCACAGGACCAAAGCAGATGTTTTGCTGCCTGCAGTGGTTAGATGAAACCCTCTGGATTACTCTTTTCTGGTAGTAGTATTTTATTATGAAGTTTGCAATTCCTGACAACTATTGTTATCAAATCTAGCGTTCCTTTTCTTCCATTCCTCCAACTATTTCCAGCAAAAATGAGTACTCTGCTTAACAAGCTTTGATGCAATCATGTGTGAAGCTCTTTTCTCCTCCCTTTTTTTCAAGACACTTTTTATTTATTCTCAGTGTCTATAATTAGTTCTTGTAGAAATAATTTTTTATTGGAGTTAGTCACTTAGAATGCTGAGGAAAAATTAATGACATAGGTTACTGAATAGTTTTCTATTCTAACCAAAGAGAAATTATTCCTAGAATTAAAAAAATCCCTATTTTAAATAAAATCATAAGATGACCCAGATTTTTAAGATGAAAGGGGATGATATCTTTTTAAGCCAATTCAGGTCAAAATGGAGAATAACATATAAAATTAATAAAAATTAGAGTAAAATCTATCTCAACATTGCATTCCTAGATCAGGCAATTTATAAGCATGTGCCTTTTTTATTGTCCAGATTTGCAAGGGCTCACATTCAACTGGGTCCAATTAGCTCAGTAAGGGCCTCTCTAGTCTCTCCTGAGGGGCATACAAACTTGTGTATGCTACAATCTTATAAGCCAACATGTTAGCAAGGCTCACTTTGTTTGTCTTAGTCCCTGGATGTTTCTGCTAAATTTCTGGCTGGTCTACTAATCAATCGTTTTCCGCAATTAGCTTCAAAATCACAGGCTAGCTGGATATGTTAGCCTTCCCGAATTCTTTGTCACTGAGATATCTGTTCATTTTGACACCACCACAGGTCACGGCATTTTCAGTGTTCTTCTCTAAGTGAAGTCAGTCCCCTCCCATTATCTCTATGTCACTTTTGTGCCATGGAGTTGACGTGGGGGAATAGGAGCATCCTCTCACCAAAAAGCCACAGGCTCCCACTGTTCTTAATGAGGTTCAGTAGACTTTCTTGAATAAACACTTCACATTTTGTTATATGACTGGCCAATTTCAGAGTCTTTAAATGGCTTATTTTTTAAATGATTTTTATCCAAGTTTCCATTTCATTGTGGAGAAAAGTTGCTGAGTAACTTTTTGGGGGGCTTTTCAGAGTCTTCACATAAGGTTCAAATAAATAAACTTAATTCAGCCAACATGAGATTCCCATGCTTTCTGTCCTCAGTTTTCTCTCATTCCTTCTTAGCTTTTTGGAAGTTATTTGAACCTTTTTATTGTACTCAATGTCTTCTTGAATTTATCTTTGTATATTTGTTTCCATGTTGTTCTTTGAATTGCAATATAATATTTAACTTTTCACTCTGTTTGAAATCAATTTTTTAGCACATCAAATGAAAAATATAAAAGATAACACCACATACATCTCTATCTTGCCCATGATAGTTTATTTATATTATATATTACATTTACATACTTCCAATGCCATCAGTTTTATAGTTTTTGCTCTCAACTATAACACATAAAGAGCTATAAGAAGAATGAATAGTTAATTATCTTGATATATATTACAATTTCAGTTCTTTCATTCTTGTTGTTCCAAGTTTATGATGGTAGCATTTACTTTCTGTCTGAAAAACTTGCTTCAGCAATTATTTGAGAGCATATCTACTAATAACAAATTCTCTAAGATTGTCTTCAAGAATGTCTTTATTGTGTCTTCATTCTTGAAAGATATTTTCTCTAGATACAGAATTCTGGATTGACAGTTACTTTCTTTCAGCACTTTACAAATGCTGGTCTGCTTATTTCTGGCCTCAATTTTCAATGAGAAATCCACAGTCATTATTATGATTTTCCCTTATAAATAATGTGCCACTTTTCTCTGGCTGCTTTCAAAATAGTTTTCTTGTCTTCAGTTTTCAGCAGTTTGCCTGTGATGTAACTGGGCATGAATGCCTTTATCTTTTTGTTGGAGTCACTGAGTTTCTTGAATTTGTAGATTTAGATCTTTCACAAATTTTGTACATTTTTGGCCTTTTTCCTTTTTTTTCTGTTTTGTAATGCATATTAGTTTCTTCCTGAAATTGTGATGACATGAAAATAGAATTCTTGGTATTGTCCCAAAGGTCTCTGAAGCACTCCTCCCTTTTTTTCAATATTTTTTTCTATATTGTTCAGTTTAGGTAATGCTGTTAACACATATTCAGATTCACTCACTCTTTCTTTGGGATGTCCATTTGGCTATTGAGTCCAACCGGTGACTTTTAATTCCAGTTGTTATATAGTTCAATTCAAATATTTCAATTGCTTCCCATAACTTACACTTCTTGGATATGTCTTTCTTTCCATTCATTCCAAGAGATTCACCTTATTTCTTAGAGTATTTTTATAATAGCTGCTTTAATGTCTGTGCCAGATAATTCCAACATATTTGTCATCTCACCTTTGGCATATGTTGAATGTCTTGAGTTGAGATTGTTCTTGCTTATATTTTGCTGAATAAATTGGATTTTATCCCCAGACATTTTGAATACCATGTTATGAGACAATGGGTCTAATTTAAGTCCAATGGAGAATGTTGCCATTTTTGTTTTAGTAGGCAATCAGCCAGTTGAGTTCAGACCACAATTTCAACTACTTTTTGTGGGGTGAAGTTTCAGTGTACATATTAGTGTTCCAATCAGTCACATGTTGCAATACTCAGTGTACAGTCTGCAACTTAGGCAATCATCTTTCTTTAAGGTCAGTTCTCAACATCTTTGATCTACTGTTTACAGTCAGATCCATGAATACACAAACCAGGAGTAAGTTCAGAAGTTTATAAACAAATCAAGGGATCACGTTCTCAAACTACTCTTTCTCCAAGGTCTTTCTGGTATTTTATGGTGCCCTGGGTTCTTCTTTTAGTTCTCTAGGCAGAAGGCTGTGGATTTTTTTTCCCTGTTCTGTGCACTTCTCACAACTGTGCGACAAGCATTGAGAGGTCAGAGAAAGAAAAATAACATGGGTGTTCACCATACACTCTCTTGGGACCATAGCTCTTCCAATTAGAAGGAAATTTTCTCTCCTTTGCAGTTACAGGCTCTTAGAGGTCCCAATGACACCAATGCCATGGGAATGGTTGGTGGCTAAGATAAAAAAGAATTGAAAAAAGAAAAGAAAAAGAATGGAGAATTTCTTGCACTCTTTCTCAGTGCTAGGAGACCTACCACTTCCATATTCTCATAGAAAAACCACAGGTCTTTTGGAACTTTATCTTTTGGTGTCACTGCCCATTTCTGGGTTTCAAGCCAAGCTAAATCCAGTCATGAGAATATTGGAAGGAAAAAATAATAAATCTACTGACAGTTTGATATGATCTTTAATTCTACTCTTCAATCTGCTAGCTACTTTTTACTTTTCAGAATCTTCATATAGTTTCTGTAACCATTCTGACCGGGTTTTATAGCTTCACTCACTGAGTAGAGGCAGAGTGTTCTTATTTATTTAATCCAATTTACTTTGCTACTCTACTCATTTCTTCCTCAATAACTCTATTGGATAATCTGGTGCTTCTATGTCAGCAAGTTTGTCACTATTAGTGTTCAGATTCTAGACAAACATGCAGATACACACACATACACATACCACCCCCAGAAATATATTAATATTGTTTAACAAATTATCATACAAGTCTCCCTTATTCTTTTCTGCTAGGGTTTAACCTGTGGTCAGTTCTGTTAATCCATAAGGAAAAAATTTGAAGTAAACTCCTTTGGTTATGTGAAAGTCAGGCAGAAGTGATTTTCACTGCTTTTTGTTAGCATGCATGCCAAATAATTCCTAGAATTGGTACCAACTCATTCATGAAACTATAACTGTAGTAATTCTCATCTCCTGTAGTGAAATATATGGGCTCTAAGTCACAACATTCCTGCCAGGAAGTATACTTTTTCTGAGCTATGATTATTTGCAAAATTTATGATTGTATTCTCCAACTTGAAGAACTCCATGTCACTTCCTTCTGTCTAAGTATTTGACAAATTAATCACTGTGGACAGTTTGACTGAACGAACAGAGTGCTGAGTTCTCTGGGGGTTAGGCACCTCGGAAGACCCTGGGACCTTTTTCAGCAATGAAGATTCCTGAAATTGCTGATCCATTATTTAGAAATTTTTACAGGGAAGTGACATTATTAGTAAGAAAGTACCTTAAAAACTGGTCTCCTTCGAGTTGAAAATATTTATTTCTAACCACTTGCTTTTAAAGAACATGACATATACAAAAATCTCTTTCTTATTGGTATCTTCAAATTTCATCACCAAACTAGTTTTTGTAGGACATTTGGAAAGGTTTATAAATAGAATATTTATGTCTAAATAAACCCAAAAGCAATAGCTAAAACAAAAGTATGTTGTTGGCACAAAAAAAAGTCATGTTTCATGTAGCTTTTTCATTCTTAAATGGAAGAGAAAAATATATAAATTGCAGGGTGGTTTGCATCCATCTTCACAAAATGTGTTGAATAAATAATATTGGAAAATCAAGTTTATCTATAGCTCTCCTGGTATTTAGCCTTTCTTGCATGCATACATATGTTCATGATCATGGACTACTGACAGTTTGCCAATAGTAGAGAATGTTGATTTTATTTACTTAATCTAAGAAGCAGAGTAAGTATGATCTTGGAAGAAACTCAAAGTATAACATACTTTAGAATAAGAAATAAAAAATATTTTGCATTTATATTTCAATTTGTGGCTTATATTCAGTCAGATTTAAAAGTTACCTGTAATGCTTTTCTTCCTTCTTGAGGTACTTATGTTTTAAGGCCTATGCTGAATTTATCAGAAAAATTGAGCCATGTGGCACAGACTGCTAGTTGATTACCCACCATCTACTCTTATGTTGTCCCTTTTATTATGGATTCCTGAAATTTTTCAGCCCAGCAAAAAATATTCTAGCATGAGTAAGACTCCTGTGAAAACTCCTAAATGTGCCTTTAATGACAATTTCCTTCATTTACGTTAATGTTTCCCTTCATCCAGCATGGATTACACACATAACTATTGGAGCTCCAGCAATCATCTTGTGAGCATGAACAGCAATTGCAGGTGGTAACCATGGGACAAAGCTGACAGAAGAGACTATGTAAGGAGCCTAGGTCAATGAGGTCACTGTGAAAGGACAATGCAGTACAGCATATAATTTTCTTATGAAGGAGAAGAAAATCCCATTTTATTGAAGTTAATTGTTATTTTGTTTCTTGCTATTAACAGCCAAAGAAATTTCCTACCAGATACAGGTACATAGAGTACATCAGTGATTGTCTTTCTATAATACCACTTTTCTTCTTGTGGAAAAGTTTTCTTCCCCTTTTAAACGATACAACTCCAATGAGCATTGTCATCTTTCTATAGAGCTTAGCCTTTCTTTCCATTTTTGATCTGTTCAAAGTTGGCACCTGAACTAAACTGCGCAAAACACTGCACTTTATCCTTACTCACTCCCAGTTACTGTTGATTGAACTTGCAGTGAGCATGTGTCCTAAGTTGCACCTGTTTAAACATTTTCAGTATCTTCAAATATAGCATTAGAAAGGAATAAAATAAACTTCTAACATCTACCAGGTGGTGATATAATCAAAAGTGACACCGGGGTTCTATTAACAGCCCTATTTCCTACCCAACAAAGAAGGTGGCCACAGTAGAGGGAAACAACTTGCAAAGTAATCAAATTTAAGAGACTGGAAGAGAGAGACAAGTTCCCATTTCTTTCAGGTCCTTGGTTCTGGTCATCTCTGAAGCCGAGCTATGCTTTTCTTCATCCTGGAGATATCTGGTACAATTCATTCTACCACTTACCTAAATTTATAATGGAAGTGCTGTCATTACTGTAAAAAGTAATGATCAATTAGATTAATTTGGGTCAATTCATTGTTTACATAGA
Source organism: Smutsia gigantea (assembly GCA_032199065.1). Classification (NCBI taxonomy): domain Eukaryota; kingdom Metazoa; phylum Chordata; class Mammalia; order Pholidota; family Manidae; genus Smutsia; species Smutsia gigantea. Next base: position 27,103 of record JAVSCE010003967.1, on the reverse strand, counting down.
ATACAAACACGTGTTCATTTTTATTTACACATAACTTGAGTTATGTCAATAATTCACGTTGCACAAAAAGTGATTCATTCAAATTAGCCTTTGCCAGAGGGCCCATTCTTTAAGAAGTTTAAGACATTCATTCTCAATCACATTCTGAAGTTACTATTTTAACCCAAATCTTATACTTCATTTTGAAATTTTCATTCTTTCTCAATACCTTAATTTTTTGTTGTTATTCACCTTTTATTTCTCCTTCACCATGTTTGCTTCCTGGCAATATATCCATTTGACCTAGCTTAAAGGAAGGGAACAGTTGGTCGTTATTCTATATATCTATTTACCTAATTAAATTTTCTTAGGCATCAACAAAGGAACCAGTACTAGCAGGGTATTACAAATATGACTAAGACATGGTAAGGTAGTAGCTCCTTTCAATGAGCTTAAAGACTTGCAGTTAAATAAAGATAAATACAAAGTATTTAAATCATGATGCTAGAAGTATTTACAATAAACAATGGTACAAAAGACTAGTCATATTTACCTTAGAATTTGGGGGTTTTCAGTAAAAGGCTTCAATTAAGAGTCAAATGAGAACAAAATCTTGAAGGGTGAGTAAAAATAAGAAGTTGAAGACAATTACTGTCTTCCTAGAATTCTAAAATTTTTTTCTAGTCTATAGGTTAGGTAAATGTTTAGGGTGGATGGCAAGTCAAGAAATAGCACTAGGTAACTAGCCAGAAGTAAGATCACAGGAGTGGTATGATTTCATCAAGGAGTCATTTAGCAGATTCTTTATATTTCCTAGTGGAATAGCTTTTTATTTCTTTGTTTTATTTTTAATTTTGAATTTTATTGTGTTCCAAGGAGAGAATGTTATTTGTAATATGTCTATTTTATGAAATCTACTAATTTTTCATATGATATATATTATCTTTTTTGTTGTTTTGTGAATGTTCCATGTGTACATTCTCCAAGATGGTGCATTCTATATTATTGGGGTATTTTGTTTAATATATGTTCAGAATAGATACTTGTTTTCATTATGCTTTCAATATTTTTCCATTCCTGATAATTCTTGTTCTCTTGATCTGTTTTGTATTGGGAGTTGTATATGAACCCTCCTATGTTCATTGTGTTTCTATTTCTTTTTTTTTTTTTTGGTATCATTAATATACACTTGCATGAGCAACATTGTGGTTATTAGATTCCCCCCATTATCAAGTCCCCACCACATACCCCATTACAGTAACTGTCCATCAGCATAGTAAGATGCCATAGAGTCACTACTTGTCTTCTCTGTGCTACACTGTCTTTCCTGTGTTTTGTTTTATACAGGATATTGCTGGCCTATTTAGTGTTCATATATTTATACCTGTTTTATCTTATACCTGTTTATTTTGCAATATGGCTTTCAGTATGGTAAAATGTCCTTTGTCTTGTTTAATGTATGTTGCCTTAACTTCTAACTTGTGGAATTACACCTCTGTTTTCTTATTATTTTCAGGTGCATTGCAAATCTTGTCCATTCTTTACTTTTAACCGATTTAGATTGCTGCGTTTTAGGTACTTGTATGCAGGGTAGATATGAGTTGCTGCTCTAAGCCACTTTGATAAACTCTTCCTTTTTTATTTTTAAACTGTATTGAGATATAATTGGCAAATACAACTGTAAGATATTTAAAGTGTACATTGTGATGATTTGATATATGTATACATTGTTAAAGAAATCCCCCATCAAGCTGATTAACATATCCATCACCTCATATATTTCACAAATTTACCTCTTGTTTTTCTTTTGGTGGGAACATTTAGGTTCTACTCTCTTGGCAGATTTCAATTATATGACACAGTGTTATCAACCATCATCACCATGTTTTGCCTTAGATCCTCAGGCCTTACCTTTTTTTAATTTAAGTATAGTTGACATACAATATTATATTAGTTTCAGGAATACAATATATATATATATATAATTATATACATTATGAAATCCCTTCATAGTAAGTCTGGTTAACACCTGTCACCATACAAAGTTATTACAATATTATTGACTATATTCCCTACACTGTACTTTTCATCCTTGTGACTTATTTACTTTGTAACTGAAAGTTTGTACCTTTTTATCTCCTTTACCTATTTTTTCCTGTCCCCCACCATGCTCCCCTCTAGCAACCACCAGTTTATTTTCTGTATTTGTTAGTCTCTTCCTGTTTTTGTGTTTCTTCATTTGCTTTGTTTTGTTTTGTTAGATTCCACATTTAGGTGAAATCATATGGTATTTGTATTTCTCTGTCTGACATTTCACTTAGCATAATGCCCTCTGTGTATGTCCATGTTGCCACTAATGGCAATATTTCACCATTTTTATGGTCAACATCCCATTGTATGCATCTGTATATATGTATATACCCTACATCTTCTTTATCCATTCATCTATCAATGGATAGTTAGGTTACTTCTATATCTTGGCTATTGTAAATAATACTGTAATAAACATAGGGGTCAATCTTTTCATTTTCTTTGGGTAAATATCCAGAAGTGGAATTACTGGATTATATAACATTTCTACTTTTAATTTTTGAGGAGCAGGCCTTGGTCATCTTATAATTGAAAATCTCTTCCTTTATAACTGGAAATCTTTATTTTGGGGTGAATTCGACCTACTTACCTTCATTGTTATTACATATAAGCTTTGTTTCAGTTCTGACACATTAATTCATATTGTTATTACTGTGCTTATGTTTTACTTCTAAAGTTTACTTCTTAAAAAATTCTTTGGTAATTTGGAAAGATTTTTTTGGTTGTTGTTCTGATTACCTTTATCTTGGTAGATTTTATAGGGTGTTCAATTCCCTTTTTTCATACTTAACCTTTTAATATCTGGCATATTGGTTTTAAATCATGCCATTAGACTCCTATCTATTACCTCTAAATATCAATTGTTCTATACTACTTTCCTATCATTATTCTCTTTCAATTATTTGGTTATATTTCTGCTTATTCAGAATACTTAACACATATTATTTTCTAAGCATGACCACCCTCATTTTTATCTTAGTTTTACAATTAAACACATAAAACACTTGCTTTTCTTCTTTTACAAATTTTCCCCAGTTATCTCTTAGTCTCTTAACATTTATCCACTAATACACCCTCAGAAAGGACAGGTTTGTACTACATTCCTGGGTTCTCATGCATTCAAGACTTTTTTCTTACAATAACCTTATTACTTGAAGGAAAGCTTGGCTATTTACAATACCCATGATTCAAACTTTCCTTAAGTGTCTTGAAAATTTTGATCCACTGTTGCTTTACTTTACGTCATTTCTGAGAAATGCAATGCTATTGTAATTCTTTGGCCTAGGTAGTAAGTTATTTTGTACTTTTCCCTGGAGTGCCTGAAAAAATAATTTCTCTGTCTTTAAAACCAAATTGTTTTATTACACTAAATCTTAGAGTTGATTGTTTTGGGCAGTTTCTCATGGCACCCAGTTGGCCCTTTCAATGTTCAAATTTACATTGTTGTTTATTTACAGGAATTTTTCTTGGAGAATATTTTAAAACATTAGTGTTCCACATTTTTTTTCTTTTTTTATCCTTTCTTCAGGGACTTAAATTATATAAATGTGTGATCTCCTTTGATTTTATTCCACTTAAAACACTGTCTCTGGCACTTCTTACTTCTTTCTTTATCTCATTTTCATTCTCTTGTTTGTTTCCTGTTTTTCTTCAATAAAAATTCTCATTTGAATCTATCAGTTATTATATACAATTCAACTATAAAGATTATGATTTTATTATTTGCGTAATGGTAGACAGCATGTCTAAAATAAACATTAAAGCATGTTTTCCATGTGAAAAATATAAACATTAAGTATTGTTGTAAATAAATCAAGCCAGACCAATTTGTTTTTTGTTTTTTTTACCTGAGTGTATGTTCTGGTTTTGGTATGTGGACATATATCTAAATTAATTTTATGCATCTTTGAAGTTGCATTTATTCAGCTGAATATTGTTTGCTGCTGACCACTCTACAATTTTGTGTGTGCATGTTTGAAAATTATGTCATTTAAGTCTGCATTTTCAATTATCTATTTTAGGATTCTTCTAATATTTGAAGAATATTCTAATTTTTGATTGGGCATAGACTAAATTTCCTTTGTATTCTATATCATTTTAGGCATCTTTATCTTTGTCTCTCTAATGGTTTCCATCTTGTATATCCCTTATTCTGATGTCTTCTAACTTAATTCATTTCCTCTTTTTTCATAATTACCAGTATTAGCCCTATAGTTTCATTACATACTCTCTTACTGTTATTAGAAAGCATTTACAGTAAAATTTTGTTTTCTCAGGCAATTCTTCTTTTGATATGTGTCTTGTTTCAGCTATTTGCTTAACTTTCTCTTTTTGTTTTGCAGTATCTATGGATTTATGTATGTTTCTTATAGTTATTATTCATTCATGGATTATGCCACTCTTTTTAAGTAATAGGGTGAAATGAAGGTTCATGTCAGGAAAACTGTCTCACCAAATATAGTATTCCCTTGGCCCAGGACACATGACCTCTCTCTTTTGGGGGAGTTCAAGAGGTTCCTTGTGTGAAAGGCTCCCACTCTTGTTTTGATCAGGCACGTTTCTGTTTCTCCATACTCTTCCCCTTTAACTTCCAGAAGGGAATTCAAGCTAGGACACTGAGTAGTAGATATGAAATGGGTGTGCCAGAATTTTCTTTGCCCTTCAACAACATATCACTGGGCACTTACAGTATTAACCTGTATTGTTAACAGGGGATTAAAAGAAATTTACACAACATATTTTCATTTCTAAATTACATTGCATTAATAAAAGCATCACTAGACAAACAATTTGGAGATATGGTACTTATTTTAGGAAAATCTATAATCAATTGTAGATCTGAGGAAAGAACTTCTTTCTATAATATAAGTTCAAACAAGTATTCGGTGTTTGGGAGGAATAATTTATAGCTATTTATTATTGTATGGTTTAAGGATATACATAAAAAGAAAGAAAGATAGATATAGACACATAAATTATTAATTATATAGGGGATATACATAATTTCTTATATGTTTACTATTAGTAATGATATAAATATATATATATATTATATACTATGATACATATTAACACAAAAATTAAGATCTCTCTTACTTTTTAATTCATATTTTTGGTTAGTTTGGAAGGAGAAAATGAAATTGAAATATACCATAGAATTTTTCTTTTTCCTTTTACTTTGCCCTCCATTCCTTGATCATGGTGATTTTTAATTAAAATCATATAATCACAAGTCATTTTAAATCCATTAATTTCTCAGCATCCTTAAAATGTGGAACATCACATATTTTTACAAGTTTATAATTTATATTATATATAATTATGCTATGTAATATAAATATAAACTATAATATACATTATGCACATAATTTATAATATAACAGCTTATTTCTAGATTCAACTCTTGAACTCATCTCTTCTAATTTATGCTAAACTCTTTAGTACACCATGAATAATTTAAAAACACTATGCCATATCTGTATTACCTAAACGTATCATTTTCTTCCTCTACTAAACTGTTTTATTAGTCCACCATGCCTTATTTCTCCCCTACTTACTTCCTGGAAAACTTCTAGGTTTTATTTCATCCTTGCACAATAGTCAAAGGACTCATGTCTACCCCTTAAGTTTCCAATGTGTATTGTCCATTAGAAATCATTAAACTGTGTTACTATATCATCACTTTTTTAAACTTATTTATTACTTTACATTTTTGTAAAATTTTTTAAGGCCAAGTCCATCATTTATGCCACACACATAGCAGGAAATTGATAAATATTCTGTAAATAATTATTAAGTTTAGTTGGATGAATAAAACAACCTACATGAATTCAAATGGAGATGTGGAGATAGTCCCTTTACTCAGTTCTGGTCCATGTCCTTTCTAATTTAGTGTCCCATGAATAATAAAAATTATATTTTTCATTTTGGCCCTTAACCACACTTTTTCATTGGTCTATAATTCAACTTTTATGCTTCATCTATCTACTGGAGAACTTCTAGGTTTTTATTTTACACAAAGTTATGTATAAAGGTTTATCGTCTCTTAGGAAGGAGAAATGCTTGTAGATCATGTTGATAACCAAATTCAGAGAAAAATAACTCAATAGGACTTTTATCTTTGAAAAACCACACAATTAATTATTCTATTTAATATTTTTAAAAGCCATTCAGATTGATTGTAAGTATCTAACAGACCAAATATCTAGTTAAAGTTAACTAGTTTTAATGTTTCACTTCTCTAGAAATTTATATAATAACTTTTTTAAGTCTCCAGACCATACCACCATCAAAAACAATACATTACAATTTGAGGGAACAATATCACATATAAAAGTAATATGCCAAATATTTTTATTAAAAATAGCTCCATGCCAAATATTTTTATTAAAAATAGTTCCAACAGGCTGAGACAAACATTTATGGATCTATACTATATCCTACAAAGCAAAATCATTTCTTCTGTCGTTTAAAAACAGATTAAACAAAAATATTTAATCTAAAAGCTTTCCTTCTTCAGTTTTAACATTGGCAGAACATTGAAGAGTCACATTAGAAGCTGCAAATTTAAGACCCTGTCGTGAAAAAACATGTTTAATAGAATGGAAATTCAACACAGCATTGCCTACATTTGTTAATGAAATATATTGGAATATTTGCAGTGCAATTTATAAATATAAGTGTGCAGCATACCACTCTAGTCACAAATGTGCAACAGCTGCAGCTTTGTGAAATAAATTGGTACTTTCCATAGTATAAAATATACAATAATACAGATGGCTACTTTGAATCAAGACGGTTTCATGTGGCATGTCACAGTTGGAATCTTAAATGATCTTCTCTCTAGATCGCCTGTCTGAGCCTCCCATTCTCTGCTCTGTGATGTGTGGCTGTGAGCTATGCTGAAGGTAATTTGACGCTAATTACTAGCCACGTCAGTGGCAATTCTACAATGATCAACCGCATTTTCTCTTTTAAAAAATCTCTTAGATACTGACAGTGAAAGTAAGATTTCATCTGTTTCCTGGTTTCTTTGTTCTCAAGAGTGTTTATCTTCTTGAAGAAACCAAAAATCACCTGAATCACACATAGAAACTTAGATTTTATTTGCACTGAAAATAGATGTTGAGGATGAAAATTGAAGGCTAATGGGCAAGGTGTACAGGTGAAGGACTCCACTCTATACTCATTATTCTGTTGTATTAAATGAACTTAAAGCAGTGCAGAGGCAAGTATAGTGAGTGCTAAATGATTTCGGTATTTACTATTTTGTTTTCTTGCTTTTTCTTATATTTTAGCCATCTTGAAGGGTAACATGCATGATAGATAACTTTATAAGAGCAAGCTTTAAACTTTGTTACTTATTTGAGAGAGATTTCTGGAAGTAAAGTCTCTCCAATGGACGCACAAAGAAAATAAATTGGTGTTGATTAATTTACAGCAGATGCAATATTTTCACATGATTTTGATAGTTATCATTTGAAATAACTGATATTTATACTGTATTTATACCTTATAGAATTAACAATGTTCTCAGTTAAAATAATCTCCTTAAATTTTCATGCCCATTTGATGATTCCCAAGCCACAATATTGTACTAAATATGTATAACCATTGAAATTAGTTTAAGCTTCCTAAGAAACCCAACTTTCTTTTCTCTGTCTTTTTTTGGAATATCTGATTAGATGGAATGTATGGTTCTGATAAATTACTTATTTTAATAAAATAGGGACCCTATGTACCACAAAGCATGATATGTTAGAATCTTTTGTGAAGTAGCATTAAATTTGTTGAAAGCCAAGGGTATCTAAATAGCTAGGTTTAATAATTAGAAAAATAAGCCTCTTGGATATACTTTTGAGTTACAACAGTTTATTCCCTACTCACTGAATATTGTACCAAAACATGTTTAGTGAAGAAAAAATGCAGATAGAACAATTGAGCATATGTACCATGAAACTTGACTTTTATGGAATCAAGTCTTTGGTAATAGCTCATCAGTAAAATGCAAGAATTCTTAGGTAGAAAAATCATAGGCTGGAACCCAAAGGCAATTGCCAGTATCCCATGTAAACTAATTAATTAATCATGTTTCACCATTTCTGTCTCTTTTATCATGTGTAATCACTTAAAGAGACTTTCCACATTTCACCCACTGGCGTGCAAAAATATAGGACTAAGAACCAGAAATTATTTTATGCACCAATTTTTTTAAAAGGTGCAGCTTTCTATTCTCATTATTACAACAAATATGTATTCCATCTAAAACTACTTGGGTCTTGTCAAAAAATTCAAAAAGCAAATTTGAATAGTCTCTCAAAATGTAAATTTGGGATATTTTAAGAATCCTTAAAAATCAATGCAGTGGATTTAAACATACCAAATATGTTTAAATCCATGAGCTTATTACTGATATTAAAAACAACAGTAATAAAACCTGATTGGTTATCTTTGGAAGAAAACAGAATAGCCAACCATTACTTCAGTAAAAATTAAAAAAAGAAAAAACAGAAAAAAAAGGAGGAAGAGGAGAACAGCAAATGAGAAAAGGGGAGAGCAATCGAGCATTTTTAAGATTTTTATACAAGAATGGTACTTCAGATTAACTTAAAAATTGCTATTAGAAATGATGTGAACTAGTTTTTCCACCCCACCAAATGTATCAAACCTGAATGTGGTCAGACTTCAATACACAACTACTAATTTATAAGAAATACAGAAACAGAAAAACGTGTTAAGTGACAACACGGAGATGCAACGAGCAAAATCTACAGTATGGGGAAGAAAGTAAATATTCTTTTCTTCCAACCACAACAATGATGACATAAAAGCAAGAGACAGGGGAGGTGACTGTAATAAACCAATTACAAAATACAGACTTTATTTGTATCCTGAGTAAAACCTCATCTTGGAATTATAAGACAGTTGGTGCAAGGTAAATACTACATGAATATTAGAAAATATTAAAGAAACGTTATGAATTTTTAGATATAAAATGGTATCTTGGATATTTCTGAAAAATTTTAAAGTTCTTCTAGTTATGTAATGAAGTATTTTCAGTTAAAATACTAGATTATCTAGAATTTAATTCAACATTAGTTTGGAGGGGTAGGTGGGTCAAAATGAAATTGATTGGGAAATTGATCATTTTTGTGTTGGTGATGGGTAGGTGGGGATTCATCATATTATATTTTTTTCTCTTTATTTTTATGTAGGCTGGAATTCTCTGTAATACAATGTTAAGAAATAAGGAGAACTTGCCTCCTTGTAAAGAGGGGTCTGAGAACAATGTTATTTATGGAGAAGGAAGCCACTTGTGCACTCTTGAAGAACTCGGGTTTCTGAAGCCTCAGCTAAGGACAGGAGACAAGGCTTCAAGCTCCATGAGTGAAGAGTTGGAAATGAGGACCCAAAAAAAACTGTAATCCTCAACGAAATGATGAACTGGAAAAAGTGCATGTAGTACAACTAGTACAAAAGTACAACTAGGAAAAGTTGGCAGCAAGGAAATGCGGTTCCTCTATGTTTCCCTAAATATAAGTGGGGATAGAGGGACAAACTAAAACACACAAAAAGAAGTTAATAGACAAGCCCAGATGGTTTCATATTCTACAGGATAACGTTCATGTGTCAGTAGCTTTATGAAAAAGAAAAAAGAATGGAGAAACTATTAGGTATTAAACAAAACTCAAGATTGTGTACTGAGATGCCAGATTGGGTTTGTATAAATCATGAGCAAAATAAATTACTGAGATAATTGGAGAAATATGATTTGGGGCTGGGAATTAGATGATACTAAGGAATTATTGTTGATTTTAAGTAAGATAATGCTTTTGTAAGAAAATATCCATATTTTTAGAGATGCCTTTTAAAGTAGGTAGTGATGAAGAAAAGGGCACTGTTTGAAGTATGCTTTACAAATGTGTTACTTAAAGTGTGGTCCCTAGAGCACTAGAAATGCAGAATTTCAGTCACCACCACAGACACCACAGACTTATTAAATCAGAATTCATATTCTAAGAAGATCCCCAGGTGATTTTTGTGACATTTAAATGATAGTAACTCTGAATTTAAAACTCCAACAAAGGAAAAAAGAAGACAAGGAAGATAAATGAAGACAAGTTGTAAGAATTTTCGTTGTGTTAAATTTGGAAAGGACACATGAGAGTCATTGTACCTTTTTTCTTAACTTTTGTGTGATTTGGATATTATAATAAAAATCTAAAAATTAAAAAAGAGATAACACAAATTTCACCATCCAACAGACAAATTGGCATCATTTTTTCTACATGTATTTTTGCTCTATGTAACTTTAAAATCAATTCTACTATATTGATGTTAAAGAGAAGTATGTTTCTCTCCTATTTAGAGGGTGAACCAGAGGGCAGATAAGTAAGGAAAATTTTTCCTGAAACTTATTATAAACTAGAAAATTATGTCATGAAATTACTAGAATGTTCAGCATTAATGTATGTATACAAGTTGTGGTTTATGATAATATATATTTATGATAATATAATTTTTATGATTTTAATGCTAATATATTTTTAAATAACTATAAAAAATAAGATTTTTATTATATGTCTTAGTAAAAATCAATATTAAATTATACTCTATTTGATGAATATAGAATCAACAAAGTAGTAATCCTTGAGATAGGAATAGTCAACACTGAATTAGATGATCCTTAAAATGGTCAAAAAGTAATGGCCAAATTGTATTTTTGTATATAAACAAAGCTGTGAAGGAAATTATTTGTCTATGTTACCACCAGTATAGAAAAAAATATTGCATATAAAAGTTTGAAAAGCTTTAGAGGTATAACACAAAGTTAAATTGAAAGCAAAAAAATTGACAATTTCCATGCATATAGCATATAAATATTGCATTTTGAAAGAGCAGACTATAAAATAACTTCAGCATCTTGAGACCAATTCATGTGCAAACTATTATGACGAACATTATTCTTATGCATATTCAAATTCTCAACACATTAGGGGAAAACAGAGGAAAAAATCATTTTGCATTGTATATCGTAAAACTACATTGTAAATGCACTTTCTGGTTGAATTTTTTCTTTATATTTAGCACATATGTCTATTTTAAGAAATTGTTGACTACTTAGAATTCATGAAAATATGATTCCAATTGTCTATAAAAGCTTCATCGCTTACCATTCATATTTAAATACGCATTCTATACGGAATTCACTTTAGACTGTGATGTGCAAAAGAAGTTTGACACATTCTTTTGTATACGGAAAACCATTGACACAGTCACATTTATTGAAATAACCACACTTTTCCACCACATTGTAGAGTCACTTTTTTCATAAAATATGTGCATAGATGTGGGAGGTCTGTTTGTGGATTCTCTATTCTCTTCTATTGGTCTATTTGTCTCTCTGTACCATATCATACCCTGTTAATTATTATAGCTATATAATAATATCATATAGGGTAAGTCTCCAGGTTTCTTGTTCTTGTTCCAGACTGCCTTAGCTATTCTTGCCAATTTGCATTTCTGTATAACTTTTTTTTTAATTTATTGTAGTAAGTACACATAACAAAATTCATCATCTCAAACATTTTTAAATACACAGTTCAGTGGTATTAAGTATATTCAAGTTGTTGAGCAATTATTACCATCAACCATCTCCAGAACTCTTTATCTTGAAAAACTGAAACTCTATGCCCAGTCACAATCCTCTAAGCCCTTGGCAATCACTATTCTACTTTCTGTTTCTATGAGTCTATCTACTCTAGGTACCTCATATAAGTGAAACCATACAGTATTTGTCCTTTTGTCATGGGCTGATTTAACTTTGAGTACTGTCCTAAAAGTTCATACATGTTGCAGCATATATCAGCATTTTCTTTCTTTTTAAGGCTGAATAATATTCCACTACATACATATACTATATTTTGCTTATCCATTCATCTGCCTATGGACACTTGGGTTGCTTCCACATTCTAGTTATTACGAATAATATTGCTATGAATATGGTTGTACAGACACCTGCTTTCAATTCTTTTGGGCATATACTCAGGAGTAATTGCTGGATTATATGATAATTCTATATTTGATTTTTTGATGAACTGTCATTGCTTCTGACAAATCTGCCATAATTTGTATCATTATTTTATGCACATAATGTGTCATTTTTCTCCGACTGCTCTTAAGATGTTCTCTTTATTGCTGTTTTCAACATGTGATTATTGTGTGGAGGTGGTGGTAGTGGTCATATGGTGTTTCTTGAGATTCATTGAATTTTTTCTATTAGTTTAATAGTTTTCATCAAATTTGATGTTCTTCCTCATCAAAGAAGATATACAGATGGCAAGTTGGCATACGAAAGATGTTTTCCACAAAGCTACACTACTTTACATTCCCATCAATGGTGCACATGGATTTCAATTTCCCTACATCTTTGTCAACTATTGTTATTTTGTTTTCATTTTTGATTTTGTTTTATAACATCTATCCTATGGTGGTATCTCCTAGGTTTGATTTCCATTCCCAAATGATTAGGGATATTGAGCATTCTTTCACATGCTTATTGGTTATTCATATATATTCTTTTGAAAATGTCTATAAGTAATCTGCTTATTTTTGAAACGGGTTGTTTGTTTTGTGGTTGGGTCCCAACAACTGCATGCCAGTTGCCCTTGGAACATATGAATGCCTGTCACAGGGCTCTGCGATGGAAGATGGGTACGTGTTGCTGAGCAAAGAGCTCACACTGACCAAAACTAACCACAATTTATAAAGCCCAAGCCTTCCCTTAGAATTTTCCAGCGTTCTGTGTTTCATGAGACAGAGATCCTGCACTGCAATTGTCCCTGACCTGGGATATCCTGTCCAGATGCTTCCTGACCTGTCATCTTCCCCAAGTGTATTTTTTGTCTTCAAATGCTATTTCTACCTTTTGTAGATGATCAATGTTTTTCTTGTTTTTAAGGTTTTATATTATTGATGGGTCTGTAATTTTCCTTTCTTACATTTGTTCAGGCTTTAGAATCAATAACTTCCTGCCTTCATATAAAGAGATTGCATGGCTTCCTAATTTTTCCATTCTTTGGAATTGTTTGTAAAATAGTTAGAAATATGTAGAATAATTCGCAAATTAGGCACTTGGGCTTGTGATATTCATTATGGGAAAATTTTTATTAATGCATTCAATTACTTTAGCAAATACTATCAGATTTTTCTACTTCCTTTCCTGTCAGCTTTCTTAATTTGTGTCTTTTTTCAGCAATTTTGCCCATTTCATTCAGTGTCAAAATTAAGGCTGCAACATTGTTCGCAATAACTTCTTCTTATGTTTTGATGTCCCTAACATCTGTATTGATATCCTTTTTAATTCCTATCATAGGTAACTTAAATTTATGTGTTTTCTCCTTTCCATACCTCACCCTTCTGTCTTTTTTATTTCTTTCTCTCTTTGTCCAGCTATTTCAGACTGAAACTAATCCACACTTGATCTTCAGCAGCTCTTGAAAAATGTAGCTGCTTTTGTCTTACCCACTCCGGTTTCAAACAGCAAAAAGCCTCTTCTCATGCTTCCTCAGAAGTAAAACTGCCCTGTGTCATTTCTACTTGCAGGTGCTTGCTGCTCTCTGATATGTATATTACTTAGGTGCCTTGAAGTTTCAGCTCTCTGAAGGGTTCATGAAGAGTTTCTATTCTATATTTTGTCTGTTTTTTTTTTCTCATTATTAGTCTGGTGCAACATCTTTAAAACTTTCTATATCCTAAGCAGGGGAACTAATTACATATTTTAAATTTCTGTTCTTTGAGAATTATTTGCAGAAAAATTGAAGACCCATTGAGGAAGAAGAAATGGAATTTGAGAACCATTAATATAGGAAAATATAGCTGCAAAATTTTTCACATACTCATACAATTTTTCTCTCTTCTAAATGTTTTCAATCAGAAAGGCACACTAAAAATATGTTACTAATCTCAACATAATAAAGGTCATATATGACAAACCAACAGCCAACATTATACTTAACAGCAAGAAGCTGAAAGTTTTTCCTTTAAGATTGGGACCAGACAAGGATGCCCACTTTCCCCACTTTTATTCAACATAGTTCTGGAGGTCCTAGCCATGGCAACCAGACAACACAAAGAAATAAAAGGCATCCAGATTGGTAAGGAAGAAGTCAAACTGTCCCTCTTTGCAGATGACATGATAGTGTACATAAAAAAAACCTAAAGAATCCACTCCAAAACTACTAGATCTAATATTTGAATTCAGCAAAGTTGCAGAATACAAAATTAATACACAGAAATCTGTTGCATTCGTATACACTAATGGTGAACTAGCAGAAAGAGAAATCAGGAAAACAATTCCATTCACAATTGCATCAATAAGAATAAAATACCTAGGAATAAACCTAATGAAGGAAGTGAAAGACCTATACCCTGAAAACTACAAGACATGCTTAAGAGAAATTAAAGAGGACACTAATAAATGGAAATGCAGCCCATGCTCTTGGCTAGGAAGAAGTAATATTGTCAAAATGGCCATCCTACCTAAAGCAATCTACAGATTCAGTGCAATCCTTATCAAAATACCAACAGCATTCTTCAACAAACTAGAGCAAATAGTTCTAAAATTCATATGGAATGACAAAAGACACTGAATAGCTAAAGCTATCCTGAGAAGGAAGATTAAGCAGGGGGAATTATGCTCCCAGACTTCAAGCTCTACTACAAAGCCACAGTAATCAAGACAATTTGGTACAGGCACAATAACAGACCCATAGACCAGTGGAACAGAATAAAGAGTCCAGATACAAACCCAAGCATATATGGTCAATTAATATATGATAAAGGAGCAATGGATATACAATAGGGACATGATAGCCTCTTCAAAAGCTGGTGTTGGCAAAACTGGACAGCTACATGTAAGAGAACGAAACTGGACTACTGTCTAACCCCATAAACAAAAGTAAACTCAAAATTGATCAAAGACCTGAATGTAAGTCATGAAACCATAAAACACTTAGAAAAAAACATAGACAAAAATCTCTTGGACATAAACATGAGCTACTTCTTTATGAACATAACTCCCTGGGCAAGGGAAACAAAAGCAAAAATGAACAAGTGGTACTATATCAAGCTGAAAATCTTCTGTACAGCAAAGGAGACTATCAGTAGAACAAAAAGACATCCTACAGTATGGGAGAATATATTCATAAATGACATATCCGATAAGGGGTTGACACCCAAAATGTATAAAGAGCTCACCCACCTCAACAAACAAAAACCAAATAAGCTAATTAAAAAATGGGCAGAGGAGCTGAACAGACACTTCTCCAAAGAAGAAATTCAGATGGCCAACAGGCACATGAAAAGATGCTCCACATTGCTAATCATCAGAGAAATGCAAATTAAATCCACAATGAGATATCACCTCATACCAGTTAGGATGGCCAACATCCAAAAGACAAACAACAAATGTTGGCGAGGATGTGGAGAAAGGGGAACCCTCCTACACTGCTGGTGGGAAAGTGAACTAGTTTAACCATTGTGGAAAGCAGTATGGAGGTTCCTCAAAAACTCAAAATAGAAATACCATTTGACACAGGAATTCCACTCCTAGGAATTTACCCTAAGAATGCTGCAGCCCAGTCTGAAGAAGACATATGCAGCCCTATGTTTATTGCAGCACTATTTACAATAGCCAAGAAATGGAAGCAACCTAAGTGTCCAACAGTAGATGAATGGATAAAGAAGAGGTGGTACATATACAGAATGGAATATTATTCAGCCATAAGGAGGAAACAAATCCTACCATTTGCAACAACATGAATGGAGTTAAAGTGTACTATGCTCCGTGAAATAAGCCAGGCAGAGAAAGACAAGTATCAAATGATTTCACTCATCTGTGGAGTATAAGAAAAATGGAAAAACTGAAGGCACTAAACAGCAGCAGACTTACAGAACCCAAGAATGGACTAATAGTTACCAAAGGGAAAGGGACTGGGGAGGATGGGTGGGAAGGGAGGGATAAGGGGGGAAAAGAAGCATTACTATTAGCACACGTAATGCAGTGGCAGAGGACATGGGAAAGGCAGTATTTATAGAGAAGACAAGTAATGATTCCACAGCATCTTACTACGCTGATGCACACAGTGACTGTAGTAGGGTATGTGGGAAGAACTTGATAATAGGGGGTCTAGTAACCATAATGTTAAAGTGATTGTACATTAACGATACCAAAATAAAAAAATTAATAAAAATATATGTTACTAAGCTTTTCTATATTTCAGACGTTGTTATTTTATTGGCTTTCTAGTTGAATAATTTATACACAACAAAGAGTCAGATGTAAACCAATAGATCAATCCTGTTTCTGTAATGCATAATATACTAAAAACAAATAATTTATGAATGTGCTTTTTATGTGTGGCAATGTTCTAGGTCCTACGGACAGACAAGAGCTCCAATTTTACTGAGTATATACACATACTTTGGGATGTAAAGAGCAAAGAAACATACAAACAGGAGATAAAGATAATTTCAAGCAGAAGTAAGTACTATACCTCCTCTCCACCTGCCCCCTCAAAAAAGTACTCAGTGATATGGAGAAGAATGCAAAGAGGAAGCTTAATTTGGATGTAGTGAGTGGTAACAGACTATCGTATTAAAAGCCTTTTGTTTTATTTTTAAGCAGAAACCTGAATGACATGAAATAATTATCTTTATAAAAACCTGTGGAAGACAGAAAGATAACTGAGAAAGCACAGAAAGGAAGTCAGGGTGGCTGGAAAGTGATAATTTTGATACCATCTTTGGCCCATATTAGAAACTGTTATTCAAGAGGGCTATTTTAGCAGATCATTCTCTTTTTGTAAAACTTTATCAACCGGTAGCTTTATATAAGTGAAAAAGAAAAAAAAAAGGATTAAATGGAAAGAAGACATCTTCTTCTCAGCAATATTACAGCTGACAGCATTCAAATCAGTTGGAGTATCTGGGTCTCATCACTGTTTTTAGGATACAATTTATTCATAGTAATACAGTGGTGACGATGTAATCAAAGAATGAACTATGTCTGGGCTTATGTGTACCTGTCCATACACCCAGTGGTCTTAGTTTTTGCATGCCTAATTTGATGGTGATTGTCAGTTGATCACAATGTAAGATAGAACATGCACAATCTACACCTCTTCAAGAGTTTAATGAAAACCAGTGCAATATTTGCCTGAATCTTCTTACCCAAAGAGATCTCACTTCAACAGCCCACTTACAGAACTGTAGCAGATGGAACCCACCTTCATATTTTCTTTGCACAAGTACAGAAAGTGGCAGAGTGCTATTTTTTCTCTTGGGGGAAAACACTGATACCTATAATTTTATATTCAGTGACATTTGGACCAATTATGCAATTAATTGTAAACCGTTTCCATAACATTTGTTTATAAAACCATAAATAGCAACCTATTTTAATAACATATATATTTGTCTGATTGTTTACCCATGATATATTTCGTAGCATAAGGTGAGAGCAACATATGTTATCTTCTTTTTTTCAGCATAAGTTATCTTATGGGAAAAATCCTACCAGCCCTAACAGATTCAGCTGGATATTTCTATCTAATAACTAACTTATAATAAATCAATTACTTCCTCTTCTAAAATTACTGGTAACACCAATCCAGTCAGAAGATAGTACAAGCTTTTAGCACATTTCTCTAATCTCACATATTTTTAGACACATAGCACCACACTAATAATAATAATAATAATTTTGTCAATGACTACCAGAGCAGCTATATGGAAAATATGACTTCATTATATGTAAGATAGTATTTTGGGAGATACGTGTTTAGGTGTAGATATAGATCTATAGTGTATATATGCATTATATAGGATATAACATATATAGGATATTACCAGAATGGTAGTTCCTATTGTTCTTGAGCTGTTCTGATGTAGTTACTTAATACAAGTTCATTTGGCATAAAGGGCATTATTTTCTGTATTGAGGCTCAAAGAAATGATTTGCTAATATTTGCTTTTCAAGCCATTAAAAATCTTGCATGCCACCCTTCAAGCAGGTACTTTGAAAAAATCTTATAATTTCCTGCAGGGGATGTTATCAGTGACAAAAAAAATTAAATACTGCTAATGTGTTTAAAATTATCATTCTTTAAATTTATCTGCCCATTTGCCTTTTAAATTGATTCTTCCCTCTCAGAGAGGAAATATGTCAATCCTTATGTCACTTTTTCTACTGTGTAGACCAACTGTATTTAAAAACTAAAATAAAATATATTTATTTTCCTTTACTATATTGCTCCATAACTTGTACTATACTTTCATATCTTTTTTAAATTCTGCTAGTGATATATATATATATATATATATATTAATTGAGTATTTAGACTTCAGATATTTACATTATGTAAGACACTCCACACAATGGAGAAGTGCTTAATTTTAATACCATTGAAAAAATTCATAATTTTATATTTTAGTTATTTCTAGAAACATAAACTGGAAAGAGGAACATAAATTTGAAATGTGAAGAGATGACCAAACTGGCATTTTTCACTTCAAACTTCATATTTGGGCATCTCAATAGAACAGGTTATATTATAATAACAAAATTTTGCTTCTTCAGTGAGGTTGATCTTTGCTTCCATATTGTATCATCTCATAATCCCATCCAGTTTATTTTCCATTTCAGAAAGTGTGTTTTTCATCTTTAGAAGTTCAATTTGGGATGTTTTTATATCCTCCATATCTCTTTTTAAGAAGTTGATGCTTTCCTTAACCTTTTTGAACCTATAGAAATTAGTTATAACAACTGTTTGAATGCCTTTGCTAATGATTATGCAATCTGCAGTGTTTCTAGATTGATTTTTCTCCTTATTATGGCTTTTATTTTCTTTTTCTATGCATCTCTGGTAATTGTAGATTGCATGTCAGACATTGTGAATTTTACTTTATTGGTTACTAGATATTTTTGTAATATTTTATATTACTTTAAATATTTTTGGAGTGTGCTCTAGGATGCAGAGTTAAGAAATAATCTGATCATTTTAAGGCTCGCCTGTAAGCTTTATTAGGGTGTAATTAAACACAACTTAATCTATGGCTAATATGGCCCCACTCCTAGGGGCTATACCTACTGAATACTCTATGGGTATTGAATATCCCAGTTGGTGCTGTATATATTCAATTACACTTGTATAATTCTAAAAGCAATAAACAAAACATTTATAAAATTGTGTTTGATTCTAGTAATTTTTAACATATTTAAATATTTCATCTCTGTAAAATTTACTTTGTTAGTAAATATTTTTAAAAAAAGATACAACTGTGTTTTTTAAAGGTGACCAGGAACTTGTTAAAACATCAACATTTTCCTCTATTATATAAAACCTTATGTCACTGGTTTTGAGAGGTTATCATTATAATTGACAGTCTTATACAATCTACTTCCCTGTGCTGCTTGATGTTCAATATTTAAAAATCATTGTTTAATCTATTTTGTACTTTTTTGGTTGTTTAATCCAGGAGAGTAAACCCAGTTCCTATTGCTCCATTTTGACCAGAGCCACAAGTCTGAAGTGAAATTTGATAACAAATGAAGAGTTCCAAATTTTAGTAGCATATCTAGCACTGGTTTAGCATATCTTCCCACATCTAAGTCACCTAGATAACTCCTATCATTATTAAACTTTATGATACACAAAACTTCCACTACTGTACTATGTGAGCATATTTCTAATTTACTGGTTATAAATATACTCTAATTATCCATTATTTTGTTTTTCTTTTGATTAGCTATTGATTTCTACGCTTTTTCTAATGGTTCACAGAAATTTCTGTCAGTAACAACAATAGAAATGACAATAAAAATTGCCTTGAGGTACCAAACTTACATCACATTACTAACTTTTTATTATGCTCCATAAAAACTCTGCAAAATACAATCATGATCTATAATCAGCATCATTAGAGTGAAAACAGGACATCCTAACCTAAACAAAAGCTTAATATATTGAACATTATAAGAGAATTTCTCACAGCATCATCCCTAATTTCCTCAGCATAGACTAATATTTGGGGATTTTTGCTTCCATGTATTTGAGATAAGGGGTGGTTGTTATTCATGCCTGCAGTCTAGTATACATACAATGCTTCGCAAAATATAGCTCTTCAAAAAATTATTAAATAAAAATGGAACTCATGTAAGAAGTTCTGTATTTCAAAAAACTTTAAATTACCCTTTAATTCTAAGAGAAAGTCAAATAATTTTTAGAAGAACTTCCAAATCATGCTTAGGTGCCAGCTTTGCTTCCTCATCTGAGGGAACAGGGTAAAAATAGATGGGTCTTCTTTCCTTCCAAGCTCTCCAGGCCTTCATATGTCCAAAATTTTAATCCTATCATTTTCAAGATTTGCTGAACTATTTGAGGCGATCCATTATTTTATTAAAATTACAGATTTTACATTTTGTACAGAGTATATTAACAAACAACTTACTGGTGAATGATACTATCCATAGCATCAGTTTAATCTGATTTCCATGAAATGAGCATGCATTATAATTTTATCTAATACATTTCTCTTGATGCTTCAAGACAGTTTTCTTAGAAGATAGTACCCAGGAAGACAATAGAAAAAAAAAATTGAATCTTGATTAATTTAATTCCAAACTAAAGGAGTGCTCCACCCATAAGGTGTTTGGGAAAACCAGTTCGCCATTATAGATGAAGATGAATGGCTGTACATATGAGATATCTTTAACACAACCTAATTTATAATAAATCTTTTTTTTGGTATAGAAGCAACTGCTCTACATTTTGTCTATGGAAATATGTAAAATCTGAGTTCACTGAAAATTTGCCTCATTGCCTTCTGATATCAATTCATGGGGCCCTGGCTAAGAACTATTCTATCTATACATCAGAGGGCACAGTGCCTGTGTGCTAGGTTGATAGTCACTCTAAACAAATATTTATACAGTTGAAATCAGAGATATAAAATGTCAGTTCCAAATACACCCATGATGGCATATACACCAGACAGATGACAAAGTCTGGCTCAGGTTAGAAAAGGCTTGTGAAATACTTGAATCATATTTTGCAACCCTTGAAAGAATTTAAGTTGGAGATTAGCAGAAACCAGGCTCAGTTCTGTCCATAATCCCCTTTATCTGTCTTCTAGCCAACGAAATGAAAACCTTAAAGCCAAACTGACAAACAGAGTGTGAAAGGCCTTCTCTTGCATTTAAGAAAAAAACTGAGACTGCTATAGGTAGAAATCATCATATATATTACTATTATAATTGCTCATCATATAAATAATGAAAAAAACCCTAAATGACACTGTTCTGCTGGATTCGATATTATATGTAGCATTCAATAAATTATCTCCCCTCATGTTACACTGAGTATATAACATGGAAACATGCAAAGAATAAAAATTCTGTCTGTGAAGACAAATGCCTCTGTGTTGCAGAAATCTATTATTTTAAGTCCAAGCAATTGGATCCATTGAGGTGTAAAAGTGTTTCAGGGCAGCTAATCTGCTGGAAGTAAAACTGAGTTTTTAAAAAAGAGATGATGCTAATTAGATATAAAGTGTAAGATTACTCTATGTATATGGCATGAGCTGGAACTCTGCATGAAGTTGCATGTAGGAAATTCAGTCCTTGTGACAAATCAAGTTCTATTCTCATCAAGCATAGATATTTCAAGAAAGGTGAAGAGTATATTGAATATAAGACTCATAACATTTAAATTAATTGTAAAAAATAAAAAAGAAAGAAAGGGAAATGCTTTCAGTCAATAGAATTGGCTGAACTAGTTTTGAAAATCCTCCTCCTAATCTAGACACATAGTCATACATGCATTTGTTTTGATATGTTGCTTTTGTACATAGCAACAAATAAAAAGCAAATGAACAAACAATAAGTGAACAAACTTATAATAAAAGGGTGGGGAGAGGAGGAGAAATCCCTAGTCCAAGAATTTAAGGGGAAAAATCATTCAATATATAGTGAGTAAGGGCTGAAGCCAAGAAATTCCAGGGGAAACTGGTAACAATATGCCTTGTTTTAGAGGACTAAGTTTAAATATCTGTTGTCCTCTCAAAAAGAAAATAGATGCTGGAAGACAATAGAATAATATCTTCAAAGTACTGAGGACATCTAGCTATCCAAATTAAAATTCTACACTTAATGTAAAAATCACTCAGGAACAGGAAGTAAAGACTTTGTCATTTATAGAGAAAGAAAGAGGAATTACCACAGGCAACTGTAACCACCCCCTCAAAAAAATGACTAAAACAATAGAGGCAGTTATCAGACTTTTCTGGGGAGAATTAAAAAAATACTCTGATGCCTTAACTCAACATCCTGAGAATTTACTTATCAGTCTGGAGTAGTGCTTGGATGCTGGGAGTTTTATAAACTTCTCACAGGATTCTATGTGTTTTAGCCAAGATTGGAGACCATTAGACAAAGAATTTTCTTCTGTAAGAAAAAAAGTAAACTCAAAAAGAAGTAGGCTTCACTACATAGTTAAGCAAAGAAATTAGTAATTTGAGGAAAAATGTATATAACTGTTGAGCGTAAAAAATAATAATAGTAAATAGGGGATAGGCAAATTAGAACTAAAACACTAATAACATACTGAAAGACTGGAAGCCAGAGTTCAAATTTGGGGGACCCATAAGCTGTATAGGAAGAAGATGAGATAATGCTTAGTTTTAGAATTTATAAGTTGAAATTTTCAGGAACCACTAAAAGTGAATGCTGCGTATATGATTCATAAAAAGGTAGATTATAAAAAGAATGAAAAATGTGATTAAACAAAGATAATACAGGAAAGGAATAAACATGGAAAAATAAAGGAGAAATAAGTCAACATTTATCAATGATTAAAATACATTTGTTTTCAAAGTAATAAAAGTTGATATAAAATTCCAGTTACCTGTGACTTACAGAAAACACAGTTAAACGCTTTTTAAGATTCAATGTCATCCTTTATTTGAAAAATTAAGTATATGTGTTATAAATGACTTTCAGGATTACATATTTGGCATGATGGACATATATACAAATTTTTAAAACTCAAAGCAGTCACATATTTTTCATGGCTCATTTGAATATGATAAAAATATTAAAGCATGAAGGTCCTGGGAAGATGGCGGCGTGAGCAGGGCAGCGGAAATCTTCTCCCAAAACCATATACATTTGTGAAAATACAACAAATACTACTATTCCTAAAAGAGAGATCAGAAGATACAGTACAACAGCCAGGCTACAGATACATCTGAGAGAACTCAGTGCCTCACGAAGCAGGTAAGATACAAAGCCACAACACGTGGGACCCGAGCACTCCCCCACCACAGTGCACAGGCAGGAGGAGAAGAATAAGAGTGGGGAGGGAATGGAAACACAGGCCTGCTAAATAACCAGCCCTGGTGATCCTAACCAGGAGCACAGACACACATCGCATGGTGTATCGGAGATTAGAGAAACAGAAGGGCAGGATCCGAGATGGAGACTGCAAGCGGATCCCCACAGCTGGCTCCCTGGGACAAAAGAAAAGCGGGTGCTTTTTTAAAAGTCTTAAAGAGACAAGGGCCCAACAGCAGAACAAAATTGTCCCAGCACACTCAGCCCAGCAGGCTAGGAGTCAGGGCGAATTTTGGACCACATGGCTGGCGGCCGGGTAAAGCAGCTATGCCGAAGCCTCCCAAAGAGTTCAAGAGCCTGCCATTCGTTCCCCCCTGGCTGGCGCAGCAAAGGGCCTGGCGGATATGCCACAGCTGTGGAACAGCAGGAGGGCAGCCCTGCCCACAGCAACCACACAGAATCTCCTCCTGGCTGGCAGGCAGTTAACCAAGAAGGGCAACAGAACCCAGAACAAGGCCTGGAAGGCACCAAGGGGAGCAGAACACACCCGGCGAGATTGCAAAACCCGCAGTGCTATAGGCTAGGCTGAGGGTGACCACACACACAGGCAGCTCAGGGAATTATCCCAGAGACTACATCCCAGTGGGCAGTAAACCAGCTCAGGCTCTGGAGAAGGGAAAGGAGAACAACAATCAGGAAGGGACTTCGTTCTCCCAGCTGACACACGTGGCACCTACCAGCAACCACTTCTATTTCCATGAAAAGACAGAGGAATATGGTCCAGACAAGGATCACCCAGACAACCCCAGAGAGAGGGCCTGATGGGATAGATTTAAACAATCTTCCTGAAAAAGAATTCAGAATAAAAGTCATAACCATGCTGATGGATCTACAGAGAAATATGCAAGAGGTAAGAGAGGAAGTGAGGAAAGACAATACAGAAATGAGACAACTGATCGATGGGCTTAAGAGCAGACTGGATGAGGTGCAAGAGAGAGACTGTTAATGGAATAGAAATCAGAGAACAGGAATACAGAGAAGCTGAGGCAGAGAGAGATTAAAGGATCAACAGGAATGAAAGAATATTAAGAGAATTGTGTGGCCAATCCAAACAGAACAATATTCGCATTATAGGAGTACCAGATGAAGAAGAGAGAGAAAAGGGGATACAAAGTGTTTTTGAAGAAATAATTGCTGAAAACTTCCCCAAGCTGGGGATGGAAATTGTCTCTCAGACCATGGAAGTCCACAAATCTCCCAACACAAGGGACCAAGGAAGACAACACCAAGACACATAATAATTAAAATGGCAAGGATCAAAGACAAGGACAGAGTATTAAAGGCAGCCAGAGAGAGAAAAAAGATCACCTACAAAGGAAAACCCATCAGACTATCATCAGACTTCTCAACAGAACCCTTACAGGCCAGAAGAGAATGGCATGATATATATAATGTAATGAAACAGAAGGGCCTTGAACCAAGAATACTGTATCCAGCACATTTATTTAAATTTGAGGGAGGGATTAAACAATTCCCAGACAAGCAAAAGTTGAGGGAATTTGCCTCCCACAAACCACCCCTACAGGATATCTTAAAGGGACTGCTCTAGATGGAAGCACTCCTAAGGCTAAAAGATGTCACCAGAGAAAATAAAATCATAGCAAAGAAAGCAGACCATCCAAATACTAACTAAAGGCAAAAAGTAAAATCAACTATCCACAAAAACAGTTGAAGGAAACATAAAAGAGTACAGAATAAAACACTTAGTATATAAAAATGGAGGAAGAAGAATAAGAAGGGAGAGAAATAAAGAACCATCAGACTATGTTTATAATAGCTAAAAAAGAGAGTTAAGTCACCAGAAGGAGGGACATAATAAAGATTAGAGAAGAAATAAATAAAATTGAGAAGAATAAAACAATACAAAAAATCAATGAAACCAAGAGCTGGTTCTTTGAAAAAATAAACAAAATAGAAAACCCCCTAGCCAGACTTACTAAGAGAAAAACAGAACTACCCACATAAATATAATCAGAAATAAGAAAGGAAAAATCATGTTGGACCCCACAGAAATATAAAGAATTATAAGAGAATACTATGAAAATCTATATACTAACAAACTGGAAAACCTAGAAGAAATGGAAAACTTCTTAGAAAAATACAATCTTCCAAGACTTACTAAGCAAGAAACAGAAAACCTAAACAGACCAATTAAAAGCAATGAAATTGAATCAGTAATCCAAAAACTACCAAAGAACAAAACCCCAGGGCCAGACGGATTCACCTCTGAATTTTACTCAACATATAGAGAAGAAATAATACCCATTCTCCTTAAAGTTTTCCAAAAAGTAGAAGAGGAGGGAATACTTCCAAACTCATTCTATGAAGCCAGTATCACTCTAATACCAAAAGCAGGCAAAGACTTCACCAAAAAAGAAAATTACAGACCAATATCCCTGATGCAAAAATACTCAACAAAATATTAGCAAACCGAATTCAAAAATACAGCAAGAGTATCATACAGCAAGATCAAGTGGGATTCATCTCAGGGATGCAAGGATGGTACAACATTCGAAAATCCATCGACATCATCCATCATGTCAAAAAAAAGAACAAAAACCACATGATCATCTCCATAGATGCTGAAAAAAGCATTTGACAAAATTCAACATTCATTCATGATAAAAACTCTCAACAAAATGGGTATAGTGGGCAAGTACCTCAACATCATAAAGGCCATATATGACAAACCCACAGCTAACATCATACTTAACAGCGAGAAGCTGAAAGCTTTTCATTTAAGATTGGGAACAAGACAGGGATGCCCACTCTCCAGTCTTTTATTCAACATAGTACTGGAGGTCCTAGCCACAGCAATCAGACAAAACAAAGAAATACAAGGCATCCAGATTGGTAAAGAAGAAGTCAAATTGTCACTATTTGCAGAAGGCATGATATTGTACATAAAAAACCCTAAAGACTCCACTCCAAAACTACTAGAACTAATATCTGAATTCAGCAAAGTTGCAGGATACAAAACTAATACACAGAAATCTTTTGCTTTCCTATACACTAACGATGAGCTAACAGAAAGAGAAATCAGGAAAACAATTCCATTCACAATTGCATCGAAAAGAATAAAATACCTAGGAGTAAACCTAACCAAGGAAGTGAAAGACCTGTACCCTATAAACTAAAAGTCACTCCTAAGAAAAATTAAAGAGGACACTAACAAATGGAAATTAATCCAATGCTCTTGGCTAGGAAGAATAAATATTGTCAAAATGGCTATATTAACTAAAGCAATCTACAGATTCAATGCAATCCCTATCAGAATACCAACAGCATTCTTCAATGAACTGGAACAAATAGTTCTAAAATACACATGGAACCATAAAAGACCATGAATAGCCAAAGCAATCCTGAGAAGAATAAAACAGGAGGAATTACACTCCCAGACTTCAAGCTCTACTACAAAGCTACAGTAATCAAGACAATTTGGTATTGGCACAAGAACAGAACCCCAGACCAGTGGAACAGATTAGAAAATCCAGGCATTAACCCAAACACATACAGTCAATTAATATATGATAAAGGAGCCATGGATATCAAAATGGATCAAAAATCTGAATGTAAGTCATG